>OY728164.1:506974693-507314693 GCA_963277665.1 Viscum album | reverse complement strand
CATCCCCCCTCCCATTGCCTTGAAAAATAAATTATGAAATGAAGACCCATAGTAGGTCACCCTACCATTTAAGAACTCACTACCTTGTTGGATCAATATATTATGACATCACAAAAATATCACTCTAAGACATAAACCATGCTTCTAATAAAAAGGGTATTAATATAACACCTAAAAGGAACTCTATGCAGTGGAATGATGCTTAAATGAACTCTATTCAAGGGCATAACATTCAATAGATACAAATTTATGATAAGAAGGAATCTTCATTTTAATAGATATTCTACTAGAGGAATCACGTGTTATGTTAGGGGAAATATGATACACCATTTTATCATCTATTGGAGGTGGAATAACAAACACTTACTTGAATCAAGGATCGATTTCAGGTTGGGAAGAAGGGTTTACAATGAATAGGGGAGCTGTAATTCTGGGATAATGAAAACAAAAAACAACCTTGTCTTCAAAGAAATATAAATGAAAAATGGAATAAATGGAGGTAGAACATAAAACTCAGTTATAAATTACAAATTGTTTGTGTAAAAACAGACAATCGGATTCTAGGAACAAAGTTTTGCACACTAAAACAATGGGATCTCTCATTTAGGGCGTAATGTGGGAGGATCGGGATCAGAATTAGGAGCTGAATTTGTAGCATTTTATCCCAATTTTTTTTTAAAACCATTGGGAAATATTATCAAACCTATCCCAATGGTTTCAATGAACCATTGGCATAAGGGGGGTACACATTCCACTATCCCAATGGTTTCAAAGAAACTATTGGGAAAACTATCACCTATACCAATGGTTATCTATAATAGTTGGTAAAAGTATCTCTACCCAGGCCTATCCCAACAGTTTGAAAACCCGTTTGGAAAATACACTCTAACAATTACCATACCAATGGTTTTCAAAAATCGTTCGTATCGTAATCCTATCCCAACATTTTTTATAAACCATTGAGATAGAGGCATTTGTATAAGAGGAATTTCCAGTAGTGTAAGAAGGTAATTATAACCTCTATCTTCCTTCATCTTGGAAGCCCTCGATTATATACAACAATAATCAGAATCACACTAATCAAAACAAATCCTGGTGAAGATCTTAAGTATGTTGAACAAGCTGTCCACAACTTAATTTCATCAGAGATTTCGTACAAATAATTCTAGTAGAGCTCTCATAGAGTATCAATTCTACCAAAAGTTAACAGCACTAAAAAGATTCAAATGATTGGGTATTTATAGGCAAGATCTCCAAAGGTCACCCTTTCCTCCAACAGTCATATTTTTCCTGAAATTTTTGAGGGACTTGGAAAAGTGGCATTTGTAATAGTCATATTGTAACTGAAACAACAACGTTGTTTAGATAACAAAAATCACCACAAGTAACATTTGCTTCACAATAATATGTAAGAAACTGAATGTAAGAAACATTAAATTAATAAAATATAGTAACTTTAAGAAGGTTAAGAAATCGTAATAATAATAAAATAAAACATCTTCAAGAAATTTATGAAATCATGACATTAAGAAAATATAAAAACTTCAAGAAAGATATAAAATTAGATAACATATTAGAAACTATGAAAAACAGATCTGAAAATTATTGGTAATCGGAATCTAAAAAACATGATAAATCAGATTTGATTTTCTGATAAATTCATTATCTAAGAAAAGCACTTATTAAGATTAAAAAATTTAAGCAAATTGGAATTTAGGAAATAGCGTGATTCAGAATTAGTTTTTCTGAGCGATTTAGAATCTATGAAATAGGGTGATTCAGAATCTGTTTTTCTAAATGATTCAGAATATAAGAAACAGAGAGATTTGGAATTTTGAAAATGAAAGATTCTATGTTTTATTAAGGATCCAATTTCTTCCATTAACTATTCTAACTTATGAAACATAATGTAATATTTAGATTTAAAACAAACATGCATAAAAATTTTCTTATAGAAATATGTTGCATATATATTTCATTATAGATAGAAATAATTAATAAGGAAATGTGTTTGTGATTTCCAAAACATAAAAGAATGGAAAAATTTATAAGGAAACGTTTAACTTAACAATGTACCTCTTTTTGGAAATCACAAATGATCAATTTTAAAAAATAATATTAAGATAGTAATACTTCATATTTGTTTTAAAAGAAATACTTATCTCCCCCTTTGTTTAAGACTTAGAGTGAATATGACTAACTCCCCCTTAGGTTATGAAACCCCCTAAGGATCATATTCTTGACTTTGTGAAATTTTCATCTTTTATTAAGGAATTAACACCCCCTTTTCATAAGGATGTCTTCTTTAGGTAATCTACCCCTTACATAGAAATTATCCTCCATAGATTTATATTATTTTTATAACATATTCTACCTCCCCCCCCCATTATTATTTTCATAAATTAATGGAGGGAATTATAAAGTGCCTAAAAAAGTTAGGAAACCTATAATAGAGAAAATGGATAACAACAATTTAATATTCAAAACGTTTTTGTACAACAAAAGACCGTAATTAAAGGAAATTAGTCATCCTTTTTTGGCATTAATTATTTTCTGAGAAAAGGCTTAAACATTTTTATCTCATTGTGATCATCTTGGAACTTTATGATAATCTATACTTGATCCTTACTTTTATTTTCCAAAAACTAAATCTTTTCTTGCTGACTTTAATCTTATCATCCTACAATTTAAGCTTTTCGTCAACTTCATATCTGTAAGATTTTATTCTTTTATCTTAGAGAGAGACATAGTTGAGTTTCCCATTCATATCTCTAACTTCATAAAACTGGATTCTTTAATAATAATTCATATTCTCTGAGAAACTACTAGAAAGATCTTTAATATTTTCCTCATATTATGTGAAAGCTATATTGACTGTCGCAAACTAGTCATCAAAAACTTTAAGATCATGGTTGACTTTCTTTGGACACTTTGTGATTTATTTTCATGAATTCCTATTAGAATCATAGTTGAGAACAATTTTTTTGAAATAATATTCATGCTTTACCAATTTCTACATGAAAAGAGTTAGATTATGACTTCTATTTTACTGATTCTGAAATATTCTAGAATCTAGAATCAAGGTTTGGAAAATAAGGAATGGAGTTCACCAAATTCTTCAACGATTGAACAAAAAACTGTTCTCCTAGGGAGGAGGAAGACTGTTCTTATTCTTATGTAACTTGCATAGTTGTACCAACATATACTTTCTTTCCATTTATTTTCTTAGAAATTGGATTTTCTGTTTTCTAAAATACTTGCCTTTCTTTAGAAATTTGATCAATCCTGTCACCACCACCACCACCACCATAATATTTAATACTAGCATTATCTTGAACAACTTCATATTCTTTATCAAGATTATCTCCAGTAACATCATCATCATTTAATAATATATTATTCACTTCGGTTTCAACAACATTCTATTCATATTGATTAGATTTTAGAAATGTCTTTCCTTCTGATAAAATCTTAGAATTAGAGTATTATGATGTTCTTATAAATAACTTGTCTTAATGACTTTGCCTTTGAGTTTCATCAATTTTTCTAATCTCAGCATCACTTTATTTCTCTTCTCTATTCACTTCTTCTTCTTGAACTTGAAAAATTGGTACTAATTCTGAGACAATAGTTTTTCCTTTATTTACCAAAGGAGTTACTATAACCATTTCCTGTGATTGTTCAGGAGGTTCAATTTCTTGGAGAAAGGATTCTGAAACTTGAATATATTCTGAGGCCCTTTCTTTATCTCTTAGAAAGGCTTGAATTATCTCTTCTTCTAAAAACTTTTTCTTAAGATTCATTTCTGTATCATGCCACTCAAGCTCTTTAACAGCTTGAATTTTTAATGGTTTCGCTTCAACTGGGTTTATACCAAAAACACTAAAACTCCTTATTTTCTTTTCTATATATATTCTCTCCACATAGATACAACTTCATCAGGGTAAGATTTTTGTTTCTTATACTTTATTGGTTCATAAACATGATTTGTCTACAGTTATGATACTTCATATTTTCTTTTCTTCAGTTCTGATTTGGAACATTCTCCAACTTGGCTAGTTTTTCCTGTAAGATCAACGAACTCATTCATCTTATCAAATAAAGAGTATTTCATTATTTTCAAAGTTTCATTACATAACAAGAGGATCTTAAACTTCATGGACTTTGATATGTAAGGAACATTGAAAAAATCTAAAGAACTAATGATGATCTTTGAAAAAGTTTCTAGGAACACAAGAATTTGTGACTTGATTATCTCATCCTTTATCTTACTAGTCATAAGAAAGATAAAATTAATAGGTTAATCTTACTTATATTAATTAGAAAATATAATATAAAGATATATATTATTTTTAACGTGTCCTTATCTCCTTTACATGTTATTAAGAAACCTTGTAACCATAAGGTGACAATATTGGAGTTAGCTAAAAGATTAGAAAGTTTGAGGTTCTTGAAACCCTTAAGGCCTAAGGATTCAATAGCTTTTAATATATTAAAAGAAACTTCAAAATATAGAATCTTATGAGAAGAATTATATGATTCCACATCACAAGGTATCTGAATAATATTAGTATCTTTATTATAAGGCATCAAATAGGTCTTTCCATAACTCTTAAACTGAAGTTTTTCTTTTCCACCTTCATAAAAAAATTATACTGACTAAAAGAATTTGATAACCAAATATTCATACACCAAATCCCGTTATCCTTTATTCATTAAGATGAAAACATTCTACTAGCCTTGAAACATAATAATTTTTGTAATCAAAGAATTATATTTGAGAAATAAATCTTCATCCACTGAAATTTATGTGAATATCTCCCAATCATTAATTTCCTTATGATAATACATTGAAGTTTGGGAAGATATGTCTAGAGACATTTGGAACTTTAAGGAAGATGAGCTGGAAAATATAATGGAGGTTTTGAAAGGTGGCAGAGCTTTGACGAGAAAACTATGGAGACTGATATGGGATGTGGAAAAAGGGTCCCAATTATATAAACCTCATGGTGACGATTCATATTCCAGACATAATCAAATGGTCGGTATTAATATTATTTCATCCGATAGTTGAAATTGTATTAAATAATATTTATTGGTTTTGATCTTTTGAGGTTTTGAGGAAATAGAAAGATTTTAAGGAAAATAATGTAATTTTTTAAAAAATTGAAATACCAACAACATAAGAGTAAGATAAAAATAATAAGTAAGAAAATTGTACCTTTTGGAGTTGTCAAAAAAATTAGTATTAGGTAATATTCTTCTTAAACATCTTAGATTCTAAAAAAAATTAGATTTTGAAAAATATATTAGGTTCCAAATTTTTTTAAGGTTGCAAACACTTTTGTTAAGGTTTCAGAAATAAATGATCCAAAAAAATTGTTATTTTAAGAAAATATTATCAGGGTTTAAAAAACATTATTAGGGAAATTAAATGTACTCACACTATAAAAATGAGTATCTTAATGTTATGGGATTGTTTAAAAAAAGTGTATATGAATGATTACCTTACAGTTATCATTTCTAACATTTGTTTAATATTTTAAAATCTATCGAAAGGTAATGATTTTGTGATAATATTAGCAAGTTGTTCTTATGTTTTGATGTATTGTAAAATAATATCTTTTTTTAAGTGTGTCATCCCTAAGAAATTGATGCCTAATATCTATGTTCTTTTCATGAGAGTTATGTGCATGGTTTTTTCTAAAGGCTATAGAACTAGTGTTATCACATACTATCTAAGTTTTATTAAAACTCATTCCATAATCTGTGAGTGTGTGTTGCATCCACAACACTTGAGCACAACAACTTCCACCTACCACATATTCATCTTATGTAGTGGAAAGTGATACAGAGTGTTGTTTCTTACATGAACAATAAACTAATGAATATCTTAAGAAATGAAAAGTTTTGGATGTACTTTTTCTATCCACTCTACAACCACCAAATTCATAATTCAAAAGATTCTTAAAAAAATTCATTTCGAAAAGAATTGAAAATTCCTAAGTCCATAATTACCTTTAATCAATGAAAAATTATCTTCACAGCTTTTAAATGGGATTATTTTGTATTAGATTGATATATTTCACATAAGAATACTGAAAACATTAAGTATGGTTGACTAGATTTTAAGTATAGTAAACTTCCTATTATACATCTAAAAGATGTTTGATCTACTGATTTCCCAGCTTCATCAAGATCAAGAGTATTTGAGGTTCCGATTAGTGTACTTATACTTTTAGTGTTGTCATATCCATACATTCTTAAAATATGTTCAATATACTTAAGTTGAGATAAATAAGTCCCTTTTGGTTTTTGGGAAATTTAAAAACCAAGGAAAAATGTTAACTCACCGATCATACTCATTTTAAACTCAGTTTTCATAAGATTCACAAATGAATCAGTTAAGGATTGATAAGTTGATCTGAATGTAATGTCATCAATATAGATTTGGACAATTAAAACATTTTTTTTCTTTATTTTAAAAAGGGTTGGATCAATAGTTCTCTTAACATAATTGTTTTGTAGAAAAAATCTTGTATGTCTATCATACTAGGCTTTAGGGGCTTGATTAAGACCATATAAATCTTTGGTATGTTTAATAACATGTTTAGGACGTTTTATGTCTTCAAAAATAGGAGGTTGTTCAACATAAAATTACTCTTGAACATATCCATTAAGGAAAATCACACTTTACATCCACTTGAAAAAATTTAAAGTTAAAGAATGATATAAAGGCTAATATAATTCGAATAGATTCAAGTATAGCTACCTGAACATAGGTTTATTCAAAGTATATTCCTTTTTTTGATTATATCCTTTAGAAACTAAAATTTATTTATTTCTTACTATGATTCCATTTTCATCACATTTATTTCTGAAAATCCATTTTACTCTAATTACAGAAGTTCCTTTAGGTATTTCAACCGAGGTCTACAATTTGTTCCTTTCAAATTCATTTAGTTCATCTTTCATAGATTTAATCAAATATTCATCACTTAAAGCCTCATCATCACTTTTGGGTTCTAATTGGGAAAGAAATGCTAGATGATCTACTTCATTCATTAAGGAAATTCTAGTACTTACTGTTTTATATACATCACCAACGATACTATAATTAGGATGATTCTATAGAAAAACTGACTTGGGTTTTTGTAAAACATGTTCATCAACATTGGGTAGAAAATAATCTAGAGTAAATACTTCAGAAACATTTTATTGAGTATTCTCCTGATTATAAGAATCATCTATCAAAGGTTGAAAATCAGTTTTTGGAAACACGTCTGAAGTTATAGGTTGGGGTTTTTAAAAAATAGAAGGATCAATTTCAAACAATTTAATATGTACTATTTCCTCAATAGAATAATAATTTTTATTAAAAACTCTATAATCCTTAGAATTTGTAGAGTAACATAAGGAGATCCCTTCATTGTATTTGGGTTTGAATTTGTGCAAGTTATCTTTAGTATTAAAAATGAATACAATTCATCCCAATACTATGAAGTATGAAACTTTAGGTTTTTGGCCTTTCCGTAACTCATAAGGTGTTTTAATAATAAATTTCATTATTAAAAATTAATTTATAGAATAACAAGAATTAATTATATATTTAACCCAAATGTTTTTAGAAATTGAGTATTTACTCAACATGTTTCTTATTATTTCTTGAAGAATTTGATTTCTTCTTTCAAGAACACCAGTTTGCTAAGGATTTATCGGGGCTGAGAAGTATGAGTAATTCATTTCTTACAAAAAAAAGTTTCAAAATCTGAATTTTCAAATTCTCCTCCATGATCACCATGAATAATTTTCAATGGAAG
Source organism: Viscum album (assembly GCA_963277665.1). NCBI lineage: Eukaryota > Viridiplantae > Streptophyta > Magnoliopsida > Santalales > Viscaceae > Viscum > Viscum album. Next base: position 507,306,873 of record OY728164.1, on the reverse strand, counting down.
GTTTTTCTCTTTTTTAACTTTGTCTGAAAAATATTTAAAATAAGAAAATGCTTTTAGATTTACTTATTAGTAAATAGACTCATGTAAATCTAGTGTAATAATAAACTATAACAAACACATAGTATTTTACTCCAATACATCAATTTTGTGTAGGACCAAAAAATTCCCTGTGCACTAGATGTAATGCATAAGAAGATGAGACTTAACTAATCTACTTTAAACTTGACTTATGTTGATTTCCATATTTACAATGATAACAGACTTTTAAATAATAAAATATAAGATATGGTAGATCCTTAACAAGTATTTTCTTATATAGTTTATATAAGTTCATGAGGTTATGTCCTATAATTCTATGTTATAACAAATATTGGTCTTCCATTACACTAAGACAAGGTATGTCTTGGATCCTAAGGACTTCTATGTTAAGTGTATAAACATTCTCATACCGGTGGGCAGAAAGAATTAACTCATCCTTGGAATTGTGTACTAAACATTTATCATTCCAAAAATTCGCATTTTAACCACTATCACATAATTGTATTATACATATGTTGTTTTTCTTAAGATATTTAACAAATGATACATTTGAAATTAAGGCTTTTACAAGAAGAATAACATTACATATACAAACAATTTCTCCTTGAGCATTTTCTTCAAAAGTGACTCTTCCACCTTTCATCTTAATAATCATTTCAAAGAAATTTTTTTACCAGTCATGTGCTGGGAACATCCACTATCCATGTAACATTTATTTATTTGGTACTTCCTTTATTTTTCTATAAATGAAAAATTTAAGTTTTTGGAATCCAAACTTTTTTGGATCCAGAAATGTTATAATGTAAAATATTAGGTATCCACATTTTATTTGAAAAGTGATATTTATGAAAACCTAAGGATTGAGTTTTATTTAAAGAACATTTTTCTCCCATTTTCCACCACTTTGACACTTAGTGAAAAAAGGTCACTTTTTGGAACAAAATATTTATGACTAAAAAAAGGTTTTGAGTGAGAATAACCACATCTAGAACTATTCCTAATAGAACGGAATTGTGAATACATTTTACCAAAATTTTATTTTCTAGAAGAAAAGTTTGACAATAGTTTGTTTAAGGAAAATATTTCATATTTTAGTCTAATATCCAAATTCTTATCCTCGTTGTCATTAGTCTTAGGATTATGGTTTGTCTCTAAAACATTTTTCTTAGAAATAACGTTTTTTAGATCCTTAGAAAGTTTATCCTTTTCAGAATTCAATTCTTCACAGTTTTTTTAGATAGAACCAATCTAAAAGTATTTTTCATCAATATATTTAGAAATATTTGATACCTATTTTGTTAAAATAGTGATTCTAGATTTTTCCTTATCATTTTTCTTATTGGTCTTTCTATTTTTATTTTCAAGATACTTGGAAAACCTAGACACCTATTCAAAAGAAGGTAAGTTATCTTATTTTAAGGAAGATTCTATTGAGTCAATAAGTTTTTCCTTATGAATTTTCCATTCCTTCATACTTGGGGGAGATTTTTAAGACAGTAAGGTTTCCTTATGACTTTTCCATTCCTTCTTGTTTTGAAAATCACAAACACCTTATCTTAAGGAAAATCTCATTTTACCCTGTGTTTTACTTATATAAGGAAAAATTTTCTTTCCCAAGGAAATTTATCCTTACCATGTTTTACTTTGTTATTTATCTTGTCTAATTATAAAATTCGGTGTCATATCTAAATCCTTAGAATCATATAATACTTACATATGAAGCATTCTATTGAAGTTCAACTCTGAATTCTAGATACAAACATTTATGAAGTTCAGATCTGAATTCTGGATACGAATGTTTATGAAGTTCAACTCCGAATTCTGGATATAAATGTTTCTGAAGTTCAACTCCGAATTCTGGATATGAACGTTTATGATGTTCAACTCCGAATTCTGGATACAAACGTTTATGAAGTTCAACTCAGAATTTTGGATATAAACGTTTATAATGTTTAACTCCGAATTCTGGATACAAACGTTTTTTAAGTTCAACTCCGAATTCTGGATACGAGCATTCATGAAGTTCGACTCCAAATTCTGGTTATGAACTCTCATTATGTTCGACTTCGAATTCTGATTACGAACTTATGTAAAGTTCATCTTTGAATTCTGGTTACGAATTCTGATTATGAATTCTTATGAATTATGAATCCAAATTCAGAGTAAGAATTCTTAGAAAACAGAATCCGAATTCAATTTTTGGATAGACTCTAAACTTTCATATTTACTCACATTCTGAATATCATAATTTAGTTATGCTCAAACTTTTTTTGTTTTAAAATGATGTCATGATTTCAGTTATCAACTAACCGTTGTTTTAATGACACATGTACAGTTCCCTCCGAAATTCAAGGAAAATATGACTAGTGGAGGAGGGCGCCGACTATTGGAGTTGTGCCTATAAATAAGATCTCATTTAAAAGAGATTAGAAATTTTGGAGTTTTTGAAGCTCCGAACTATCGAAAGTGATTTCTAGATAGAGAGGATCTTATAAACTCTCAAGCTTCATGCATAAAGTTTGAACGGATTGTTCAAACTTTGCTTCGTGCATATTTTCTTTGTGCGAGTCCTATTGTTACTATGTACAATCGAGGGATTCTGGGGATAGGAAGACAGAGGTTCCCACTACCTTGAAGTTGAGGGATTTTGGGGAAAGCAAGACAAACTCCGATCTTCGTATCGAGGGATTACCCTAGTGTGGGTAAGATAGACTTTCTTAAAAGTACAAATCAAGGTACCTTTATCCAAGTTTGTTGGATACCCTTCTCTTTGGGTTAAAATACTTACTACTTGTTACTTGCTTTGTTACAAGTTATCTGCTGCATTTGATTGTTGAGGAAAGTATAACTATCTTATAAATACTTATACTTGTACTCCGATTTTGTTATATTCTATATGCTTTAAGGTAGAATCTTATTTGTTGTAAACTTTTGTTAAGTTTCATTTCCAGAATCACTTTTCCAGAGTCAAGCAAGTTATTAGAACTTAGAGGTGTTGTGAATTTTGGTTATGCAAAATTTCCTTAGGGATTTTTTAAAGTGTAAAATTCACCCCCTCATGTATTTGAGAATCTCATTATTACTTATTCGATCCTACATTTGGTATTATATAGTATATTATACTCACATACCATCTCAAAAATTGGTATCAGAGGAGATTACCCCTGAATTAACCTCACGATTAGATTCAGAAGAGAATTCTCAGAATTGAACTTTCAGATTCACACTTTTTCTGAATCAGTTTTTCATACTCTTATAGTTCAGATTCATTTTTTCTTAAAGATACTTTTGTTTTATATTTTACTAACTTAGGAATATTTTCCTTGTGTACAAAATATTTCTATTAACAAGTTTTTGTGGAAAGAATCTTCTTTAAGATGGCAGGAATCAATGTTGGTTCCATAGACAATCTCAATCCAACTAGACCACCTATCTTTGATGGAAATGATTATGAATATTGGAGAGATCACATGAACACTTTCATTATCAATACCGGAGTTTATAATTTTGTTATGATTACTGGAGGATATAAAATTCCTGAAAAAGAAGTTAGTACATTTACCAATCAAGAAAATAAAGAATATCAACTAAATTATAAGGTATGCAATACTTTTATTTGTTCCATGACGAGAAACATATATTTCCAAATTTCATCTCGTGACGCAGCAAATTCTATAAGGAAGAAACTTGAAGTTACTCACTTTGGAACTTCAAAATTAATTAAAACTAGAAGAACCATGATCAGAGCTGAATATCATGGTTTCTGCTTTCCTTATAGAGAACCCTTATGTAAGGTGCAACAAAGATTCATGAATATTATGAATAGTTTAAAATCCATGGGTGAAAAAGGATTAGATGATGAATCTCTTGTTGATAAGATCATAGTCATCATGCCCAATGAGTGGGAATCCAATAGGACAACTATAGATGAGAACAAAAAGGTTACTCAGATTACTCTTGATGAATTGTTTGGAACTCTTCTTCAGCATGACACTTAAATGAAGATATATGTTGATAACGTAAAGAAGAATAATGAAAATGGTAGTATTGCTTTTACTACAACTTTTAATCATATGAAATACAAGACTCCCGAGAGAGTTACTAGGTCCAAATCTAAGAAATTTATTATCCAATTCAAATCTAGTGGAAGTGAATCCTCAGAAAATGAATTAGAAAATCTTTCTCGAAGGATGAAAAAGATAGCTAGATAGAGGAACATTCAATCCAGATATAAGAAAAAGGAATGGAAAGATAAGAAAGACTCAGAAGTTACATGTTTTGAATGCAATAGATCTGGACACATAAGACCTGATTGTCCTATACTTAAGAGAAAATAAAGAAAGGAAAGGAATTCTTGAGAGAAACAGAAAGAAGTATTGCAAGGATAAATCTAAGAAATTTTTGAAAGAAAATGACTCCATGAGTGCCAGTGGTGGAGACTCCTCAAATGAATCTTTAGATTATTAATCTTCTGGATAAAAAAATCTTGGTCTAATAGCCAGACTACCTATTAAAAATCATTGTTTAATGGATAAGGTACATAATGATGAATCATTGACCAGTGTTTCTTTGAATTATAATAATAGTAAATATTACAACTCTTCAGATGAAGAATCTTCTTCTGATGAAGATAATACTTTACCTTCCAATGAATAATTTTATAGGTTTTCCAAGCTTCATGAGATTGAGAATTCAAAACTCATGAAAAAACATGAAAAGGAAAATTCTAGGAATACAATTCTTACTAAGGAAATATCAGATATTTCTAAAGATCTTGATAAGAAATATTCTGATTTTGAAAGTATTTCAAAAAATCTTGAGGAAGTAAGTTCTGAGAAAAATAAACTTTCCAAAGATCTAGAAAATGTAATTTATAAGAAATTTTTTTGAGCCTAGCTCTAGTTCAAAATCAAATGTTTTTGAAGATAAGAACTTGGTTATCAAACTCAAATCCGAAATAATTTCCTTGAGGAAGTGTTTGTCAAACTTTACCTTAGGTAAATAAGATTTTGATAAAATGTATTCTCAAATCCGACCTCTAAGGAATAGTTCTAGTTTTGGTTATACTGGTTCTAAACCAATTTTTAGTAACAATTACTTTGTTCCTCAAAGTGCTCCATTCATTACTAAGTGTCAGTGTGGTGGAAATTGGGCACAAAAATTTTCTCTAATCAAAACCAAATCATTTGGATTCCATAAAGCCTATTTTTCAAAGAAGATGTGGGTGCCTAAAATATTTCTTTCTGAAATTTCCAGATCTAAGAAATTTTGGATTCCGAAAGTCTAAATCTTTTGTTTTCAGTAAAATAGAGGAAATACCAATAGCAATACGTGGTACATGGATAGTGGATGTTCCCAGCATATGTCTGGTAACAAAAACTATTTTGAAAATATTATCAATTCGAAAGGAGGAAAAGTAACTTTCGGAGATAATGCTCAGGGAGAAATTATTGGTATAGGTAACATTGTTCTTCTTGGAAAAACATTGATTTCCAATGTTTTATTTGTTAAGGGTCTTAAGCACAACCTCATTAGCATAATACAATTATGTTATGAAGGCAACCTTGTGAATTTTAGGAATGACAAGTGCCTAGTACACAATTCCAAGTAAGAGTTTATTCTTTCTGCCCATAGGCAAGAGAATGATTACACACTAAACATAGAAGAACTTAGGATCCAATACTTACCTTTCCTTAGTGCAATGGAAGATCATTCATGGTTATGGAATTTAAGGTTAGGTCAATGTAACCTTAAGAACTTATGAAAACATTCTATGAAAATATTAGTTAAGGATCTATCAGAGATTATATTTAATTCTTCAAAAGTATGCGACCACTGACAGTATGTCTAGCAACATAAATCAAGTTTTAAATCATTCGGTGAAGTCTCAACTACTAATTCATTACTGCTAGTTCATATGGATCTTTTTGGTCCAACAAAAACTAGAAGCTTTAGAGGCAAGTACTATGTATTTGTCTTGGTTGATGATTACACTAGATTTACGTGGGTCTATTTTCAAGCAAAGAAGTTTGAAGCCTTCTCTTATTTCAAAAGTTTTAGAGCCCAAGTTAAAAATGAGAAAATATTTCCATTGAAAACCATTCATAGTGATCATGGAGGAGAATTTCAAAATTATGGTTTTGAAACTTTTTGTAGTAAAAAAGTAATTACTCATAACTTCTCAGCACCCAGAACACCTCAAAAAAATGGTGTTGTTGAAAGAAGAAATAGAATTCTATAAAACATAACTAGACCATGTTGAGTTATTATTATGTAGCCAAACATTTTTGGGTTGAAGCTGTAAGTAATTCTTGTTATACTATAAATCGAGTTTTGATTAGACCTTTTCTTAATAAAACTCTTTATGAGTTATGGAATGATAGAAAACCTAGACTTTCCTACTTTAAGGTTTTTGGTTGCAAAGTATTCATTCTGAATAATAAATATAATCAATATAAATTGGCACCAAAATCTGATGAAGGATTTTTTTTTAGGCTACTCCACAACTTCTAAGGCATATAGAGTTTTCAATAAAAACACTTGCACTGTTGAAGAGACAATACATGTTAAATTTGATGAATCTGGTCCTTTTTTTAAACAACCCCAACCTATATCCTCGAATGTGTTTTAAAAAACTGATGATCAATCTTTGATAGATGATCCTTCTGATAAGGAAAATTTTCAAGAAGATACTACTGAAACATTTACCCCCAAATATTTCCTACCATATGTTGATGAACATGTTTAACAAAACCCAAATCAGTCATTTCTCAAGAATCATCCTAGTGATAGCATCATTGGTGATGTAAATCAACCTGTAAGGACTAGATGTTCTTTAATAAATGAAGTAGAACATCTATCATTCCTTTCCCAATTAGAACCAAAAAGAACTGATGAAGATTTAGGTGATGATGATTTGATTAAATCCATGTAAGATGAACTAAATGAATTCGAAAGGAATAAAGTATGGACCTTGGTTGAAATACCTAAGGAAACTTCTTTTATTGGAGAAAAATGGGTATTCAGAAATAAGTGTGATGAAAATGGAATCATTGTAAGAAATAAATCTAGATTAGTTGGTAAATTCTATAATCAACAAGAAGGAATAGACTATGAAGAAACCTTTGCTCTAGTATCTAGACTTGAATCTATTCGTATTTTACTTTCCTTTACAGCATTCATTAATTTCAAACTTTTTCAAATGGATTTGAAAATTGATTTCCGTAATGGTTATGTTCAAGAGGAAGTTTCTGTTGAACAACCTCCTAGATTTGAATATAAAAAACATCCTGATCATGTGTTTAGGCTTACTAAAGCTCTGTATAGACTTAAACAAGCCCCTCGAGCTTGGTAAGATATACTTACAAGATTTTTGTTTCAAAATAACTATGTCAAGGGAAATGTAGATCGAAACCTTTTTATAAATAAAGATAATAAAAATGTTTTGATTATTCAAATTTATTTTTATGACATTATATTTGGTTCAACTCAGTAATCTTTAAATGATTCCTTTGCAGATCTAATGAAATCTGAGTTTGAAATGAGTATGATGGGTGAGTTAACATTTTTACTTGGTTTTCAAATTTCTCAAAAAAACAGAAGGAATCTATATATCCAAACATAAGTATATTAAATATCTTCTTAAAAAGTATGGATATGACAACACTATAAGTGTAAGTACTCCCATTGGTACCTCAAACACACTTGATCTTGATAAAGCTGGGAAACCAGTAGATCAAAAAACATTTAGAGGTATGATAGGAAATTTACTTTACTTGATAGCTAGTCATCCAGACTTAATGTTTTCAGTATGATTTTATACAAGATATCAATCCAATCCTAAGGAATATCACTTAAAGACAGTGAAAAGAATTTTTCGATAATTAAAGGGAACCATGGATTAAGGACTCTTTTTTACTTCTAGAAATGATTTTGTTTTAATTTTTTTTTTCAGATGCTGACTTTGGTGGATGTAGAATGGATGGAAAGAGTACATCGGGAACTTGTCATTTCTTACAAGATTCATTAGTTTCTTGGTCTTGCAAGAAGCAACACTCAGTAGCACTTTCCACTGCTGAAGCTAAATATATAGTAGCTGGAAGTTGCTGTTATCAAGTGTTATAGATGAAACACACACTCACAGACTATGGTTGGTGTTTTACAAAAAAAAATTTGTGTGATAATAAAAGTGTCATTTCCCTTAGTAAAAACCCTTCACATCACTCTCATGCAATGCACATAGATATTAGGCATCACTTTCTTCGTGATCACACACAAATATGAGATATCATTCTTCAGTTTATCGGAACGCAAGATCAACTTGCTTACATTTTCACAAAATCATTACCTTTTGATAGATTTGAATACATTAAAAAAAAGTTAGGGAAGATAATCGTAAGGTAATATTCCTTGAATAACTTCTTGTTAAACCAATATCCTTATAGTAATAAACTCCTTTTTATAGGGGGAGTACATTTGTAATGATGTTTTTCATGTTTTTCGTAATTAATTTTTTCATGTTTTTAATAATGAAGTTTTTCATGTTTTTCATAATGAAGTTTTTCATGTTTTTCGTAATGATGTTTTTCATGTCTTTCATAATGAAGTTTTTCCTGTTTTTTGTAATGAAATTTTTCATATTTTTCATTATGAAGATTTTAGTATTGAAATTTTTGTAATGAATATTTTCATATTGATGTTTTCATAATGGTGATTTGTGTACTTGAAGTTTATTTTCGTACTGAGTTTTTTTTTTGAATTTATTTTTTTAACTAATGTTCTTCAAGAAGAAAATCACCTATTACGAATAACCTTCCTAGAAATCCGAAAGGTATGATTCCCTTCTTAAGTTTTCGTATTCCTTATTTCATTGCTGGTATTTTCTTTTGTATTTTAAATTCTTGGATTCTAGTTTTTCTTAAAAAAACCTCAAAAGATCGGATCCTACCCGATTTTTTCCTTGTGGCTATCATATCAACCATTATATCTAATCAGAAGGTTTCTCAACCATTTGATTGGATTTATAAAATGAAAGGTCACTTCCATAGCCTATAAAAAGGACCCCCAGAGGGTTTTCCCACATCGTTTTTCAAGCTCTCACGTGCTGAAGTTCTGCCCCACTTTCTTAAGCTCGTTCTGAATCTCCCAGAGTTGCTCCAATCCGAATGTCTGTATAAGACTCTTCTCAAGACATGTCTACCGTGAATCCAATCTCAAGTTGGCAAGTGTACAAGGAAAGGTTGGTCTATCTAAACTTTTTCAAATACGATTCTATAATTTCAAAGAATATCGAGCTTAATGGGTGGGAGAGCATGTGCATATGAAATCCAGGAAATCAAGACTTGGTTTATCCGGATTTGCTTATAGAATTTTATGATTCAATTTCCTTCTTTAAGGAAGATGGAAGAGAAAAAATTTCCTTCAAGAGTTATGGAAAAACTTATAAACTCTCATACCCAAGGAAGCTAGCTTGGTGGAGTTATCTTATGAAGGGGAAGTCGATTTTTGCTCTCAAAAACTACCGGATGTTCATGGAAGTTTTATTAAGGTGAAAGCTTTAGAATGTATTGGACTATCAGATGTCAAGATCGCAAAGATTGCTCACTTATCTATCAACAATCGGATCCTGCAGTTATGGGTTCAAGGTTTTTTCATACCGAGAAAAGGTGATAAGGACCCCTTAAATAAAAGTGAAATATATATCTTGGATTTCTTGGTAAATATAAGGAAAATCAATTTGATGAGTCACATTCTCCTTAAGATAGATAATATCAAAAATGTGAATTTGAGAGGTGAGATTATTATGTATCCTACCTTACTTTCCAAGCAGATAGTTTGGTGTCTTGAATCATTCATGATCCCTTGCAGTTCTAATCCAAGGAATTGTAAATTTATGCTTGTAAGTGATGACACGTTGAAAAGAATGAATACGGGATTTTTTAAGGAGTTAGGAGAGTTTTATAATCTACCAGATGAAGAGGCATAAGTCATTCTAAAAAATGCCGAAGAAGTTGAACCATCAATGAAGGCTGGAAAGAAAAGAAAGTTGGATTAAGTGGAAGTAGAAGGAAAAAATCCTAAATCTAAGGAAGTCCAATCCGAACCTCTTAAACCCAAGAAGAAGAAAGCCTACCCAGATGAGGTTGTAGAAAAATGGAGGAAGGATAATAAAAATAGAAGATAAAGGGAGCCATAGTTCGGGTTGGATTCTGCTGAGGCTAAGGCCTTGAAAGAATCAACTGCTGAAGAGCTTGAGAAGCAAGCCAAAGAGAACAAACCTATGAAGAAAATGTCTGAGGCCAAGATTGTGCAATCTCTCTTGAAGGCTACTAAAGTAGAATCCGAGAATATTCTAGTGCCACAATCTTTCTTGACAGAACCTTTACGTGAGACTCCAATGAAGAATTTCTTCACTCTGGATAAAGCTAAAGAACAACTTGTTGAAGAAGTGGTAGAGGTGGAAGAAGAAGAAGAAGTAGAAGAAGGGAGTCGTAACACATATGATCTTATAAAGCAAGTTGAATATTATCAAGACAAGGTAACCCCATCAGAAAAATTGTCCCTTAGAACTTCTAAAACTGAGTCCTCGAGGCTCGTCAATCCTAGGAAATATAAATAAAATAATGAAGAATATGTAATAAAATTTTATGATGAAGAAAGTCTAAATCATGATTTAATTCATCCTGAGGATGCTGAGGCTAGAAATCAGAAAGAAGAGGTAGATGAAGATAGAGTTGTGCAGCTGTGTGACAGTGAGCATGAATCCCCTGATGAGGAAGTCGTACCAAAAATTGATAAGGGTAAACAAGTGTTTGTTGATACTCCTAGAAAATCTATAGTGAAGAAGAAGGAAGTTGAAGGAACTTCAAAGAGGAAGCCTGTTGAGCTAGGAAAACAAGCCTCACTAAGAAGAGTCTTGGATTCTAAATCATCTTCACTTGGTCATGATTTTTTTGAACAATCCTTAAACTATGAAGGGTGTTTTTGAATTATTTCACTAAGTCTAGGGTAGGTCATTCTCTCACTAGTGGGAGTTATAGCGTGGTACATCATGTGTGGAGTTTTCATAAATGGATATATATGTACCACACCATGACCAACGGATTCATCACATGGAAAGCAATGTGTAAAAGTAAATTTTACACTTGTAAGAATAAACCCCTCAATGTAAGAGTAAATTTAGTGGGTCATAGGAGGTCACTCCATGTCCATGACCCTTATGTATTGAACCTCCATATTCTTTTCCTTTGTGATTTTATTGAGGGAGGATGGTTATTCCAGGGTGAAGGGATCCATGCCATAATTATATTTCATATATATTATATTGTAAATTTTGATTTATTTCCTTAGAAAAAAATTTATGTTTTTTCCTTTGGAAATTTCATGGAAGTGAAATGACTATATTGTAACCATATATGTAATACCATGAAGTCCTAATCAGGATATTATTAGTTCTTGTTGGAGGTAGGGTCCCTTTACATGACTATAAGGGTCCCACCATGATGTCCCAAAGTGTAGGATTTGGTAGATCTGTCTCAGAGAGGTGCATCCCACCATAGCTAAGGAAGACCACACTATGAACAAGGGATCCTAAAGGGTTGTCATGCTATAAATAGTGTGGTATTATTATTATTATTTACATGTATAGTTTTTGAAATGATTATATTAATAAATAGATTTAATTTAATGAAAATAAATAAGGAACCCCCTCTTTATCTAGATGTGTGTGATCTCCTATATTCTATATGTCAAGCTCCTCTATTCCAAAGTTACGTCTCCTCAATTCCTCAAAGTATTCAAGGTGAATTTGATCAAGGTGATAAACTAAGGTAATCGTATCAATATTCCTTGTTTCCTTCATGGATTATTTTACAATTCAACGGTCTTATGCCTATTGTAGTAATTTATACCCAATTTTTGTGTTTTCACCTGATTCTTTGATTTCTATTATCTTATCTTGGATTAGTGGATGATATTTGATCTACCTTTAGGTATAAGTTTGGTAGTACATTTTTTACTTTTAAAGTCTCATCTAAATTTCAATGGGAATATGATGTGCATTTTCACCAAACTGTCACGCACTTGAACTAATCTTAATAAAAATGATTTGTTCCATATTATGAATGTAAATCACACTATACAAGACATGTGCACTCTTTTGATAAAAGTAAATCTTAAAATTCTGGCTATCAAATGAGTATTTCCTTAATCAGGTAAAAATGAAAATATGGGAGGAAAATTGAGAGGTTACCAAAATGAAATTATGTAGTACACCAGGTGGGGTGCTCTTGATCTAATGTTGTTATATGGATATATATCATGCAAGGTCCATATCCCACCAATGAATTATATTATATGTGATATACTGGTTGGGATATCTTTTCCTTGATGGTGTTATGTGGAGATATATCAGGTGGGGTACTCTTCCCCTCAATGATGTTATGTGGATATATATATCGGGTGGGGTGTGTATCCCTTAATGATTTATGTTATATGTAGATATACCATGTAGGATACATTACCCCCTAATGAATTATGTTATATATAGATATACCAAGTGATCCACATATCCCCACGATGACTAATATAAAATAGAAATATACTGGGTGGGGTGCATATATTATTGATAATTTTTATTAAATTTACCATGTTATGGGTGGATGATTATTGAACCCTTATATTGGTTCTATGACTTGTTTATAACTTTTGACACTAGACAAAGTAGGTATGGTTGATCCCAAGTGCCACTCTAGAATCAGTGGATTGATATTATTTTATTTCCTTATGCTTTCAGTCATTTATTTATCAAAGATAAGAATGTACCAATTTCAGATTGTATTTTTTTATCGAACCCATTGGTGATGGCTTAATAAGTTGTAATTACACCCTAATTGGGACACCATGGGTAGCTTTGCAGACTTCATGTTTACATGTTAAGATAAAGAAAAGGGCCCAATGATTGGTGGTTGATTGGGATAGTTGATATAGATCATGAGGGATGGGGTCAGGCTAGAAATCAGGACTTGTTTTAGGGTCCTCTCAATATTTTTTGTTTTTATTATATTTATAACTTAATGTGTTTGATCCACCCATGGGGGATCCGGGTTACATTTTTAGGTTTTTTAGGAAATTCATACCACTCAATTGGATATAGGATGAATTGTATGATGTTTATTATATTTAATAATATAGTTAAAAATATTCTCAATATTATTTCTATTCTTATTATGCTACTCTAATATTAGGGTATAGTCTCCCAACATTATTACTTTAAACCCTCACTACTAATCAAAAGACTCTAACACATAGGGAGGCATGCCAGAGGTCATGTAATGACCCAGTTTGGTTACTATAGAGTGATTCAGGTCGAGAACATTAAAAAGTGGTATCAAATACTTATTTCCTTTTATATTGTATTATTATTTGGGGAAGTTAGATAGGATATATAATGTTGTTGTATCTTGACATGGATCTTTTTACTAGGAGTAGATGACCCACATATGATGGAAGTCCATGTTACCATATACAGGACTGTTATTCTTGGATTATTATTTTATGATTGAGTACTTCACCTAGTGTGATGCACCCTAATTTTGGATTTGTGATTCATGATATTAATCTCTGGGATAAATTTGGTAAGTGGGTGTGTGTTCATGCATCATATCAGGCATGTAGGATTCTCATTCCATTCGTGTTCTTGCATGTGATTGGATACCTTTTTTATGATATAGGGATTAGTTATTGAAAGTTTCAAAACCAAATTATATGTTGTTTTCCATATAATTTTATGGTGGAATATTATCTAATAAATTCTTTTTTTATGTTTTACCCATGGTTACTTATCTTGTTTAATATATGGAGTTAGTTAAAGTATGTTCTAAATACAACTTATAAAATGTTTCCCCATATAAATTTTAATAGAAATTTTATTTAACCGAAACAAATAGGAAAATACTTTTTAAAAGTAAAATGAAAATAAATGATGTGAATCAAATATGTATTTTATGATAACTATGAGCATGGGTATACAAGGATAGAGATAAAACCCAGATTGTGAAACCTTATAAATTAGGTTGTATAGGATAGTAGGATTCTCTTCCTATTATTTATTTCCCTAATTTGTGATATTAAGAATTATGATAGAATTATATTTGAGGCGTGTGTTTGATATTGTTGAGAGATGTATCTATGATGACCTAAAACAAACAATGAAGAGGGTGGGGATGAGAAAGCCCCACCAATAGTTAGTACTACACCCCTATTACCCAAGATTGATGATGGTTGATCAACAATGTGAGAGATTTATATGAGTTTTATAGTATATGTAAAGGGATACCCTATAGGATTCATCCTCCATATCTGATATAACATGAGAGTTCTAGATACCACAACCACTTTTTTTATGGGTGAGGGTATCCCATTGGATATTGAGATCTAAGTGAATTCCATTGAAACCATTTTAGCCACTCTGAGGCCCCTTGAGAGGAGAGTTAAATTGGTATTTTACCCAGTGAAGCACTGGTTAAATATTTCCATCCAAACAAGCCAATAAATTGGGTTTTCCTTGAAGTACTTATAGGTTTAGTTTTTCCATTACTTATTTTCAGAGACTCTAAGAGTGAAAATGACTTGATATTTCATGCACCTCAGGCAGAGAGGTATAACAGTTATGTAATATACTACTTGCTTCACAGATTGGTGATTTCTCCTTTGATTATAGTTGTATTTGAGATTAATAGAGTGATATATTTTAAGAATGGAAAAAATATATGATATGGGTTCTAGTAAATTTTTCTCACCTACCTAAATTTTTAGTGATTATGAATAAGTCCCTCATAATAGAGAGGAATGTGAGAAAGAGAATAGGATCAGTGTATATGAATTCTAATGAGGAGGTTGGGAGAAAGTCCTTATGCAGTAAGAAGTGAATATTTTATGGTTCAAGCCTAGGTTGTGTTGGACAAGGAAGCTGGAGTGGTTTTGCATCCCTTCCTCCCTTGGAAGGTAGTTCTGTGGAGTTTAATCTATGTTGTAGATATATTCATTTTTTTCCTCAATATACCTGACCATCAATTGAGTGCTGACTATGTGGAGGTATGGGAGACCAGTAAAGTTATTGAAGGAGTGAGTAATAGTTATCTAGTGATAGAGGCTCTATAAAAGTTTATGGTTCAAGATATTGATTTGGTACATCGCATTAGGTGGTTATTTGGAGTTCCAATATCCATTTGAGTCTGGGTAGAGGATGTGGTGCCTAAGGATTGGGAAGTATAAACTATAGGGGAGTATAGTTCAGAGAATTAAGGCTGAGTCTTAGGTATGAGTTATGAGCTAGTTTCATGTTCTAGAGAATAGTCTGTCTAGGCATAACAATGAACCATCTACAGTATGAGGTACAATTCTAGTGGATTCTACTTTATCATAAAAGTTTTTTTAAAAATGAGTGTCACTCTCGTTTATCTCTACTCAATTAATTAATGGATCATGAATAAAAGTAGATAATCTATATGGGGTTATGTTAATCGATTCACCCTCAGGGGTGAGATACTAGGGAATTCATAGGTATCAAGATTATTCCATAATGATTGGTAGTGATATTCCTTTGGGATTCATTTACACTAGATATGACTTGTTTTAACATGATCCTTGGGATGTTTTGGATAATTTGACATCGATCCCATATTGACTATTATTATTGACATTTGTTGTTTATGTATCCTAAAGTAGAGAGATACATATATAATCGAGAGTGGAACATATAGGATGGTCATGCAATACTTGACCATCAAGATCAAGGTGGGATTTCAACCTTGGTTTCTAGTCCTACTTTAGATTATGGGGATATGAATCATGAAATACTTCCTCCTATCACTAACTAGTTACAAGATGTTTTATTAAGGTTTTATACATATTTCTACCATAGTGTTTAGTGGAGTTCAAGATTGATCTCTTAATAGTTGTTTATCCCATATATATTATACTATATTAGATGGATCTTATATATCTTCAAGAGTTTAAGTTTCAGTTGGAGGACTTTGAGGTGAAGGGGTTCATAGGTCCAAGTACATCCCCTTGGGGTGCTCCAGTTTTGTTCACCAACAAGGTTGATGGTTCTTTATGATTATGTGTGGACTATTAGAGGTTTAAACAAGTGAAAATCAAGAACCAATAACCAATTTTCATATTTATGGTTTACTATATCATCCTAGATGGGCCAGAGTATTATATAAGATCGAATTGAGACTAGGCTATCATCAATTAAGGGTGAGGACTTCTAATATACCAAAAAATTTATTCAGGAGTAGATATGAACTATATTAGTACCTAATGATGTCATTTTATTTTATGAATGCAATGATAGTTTTTATATCCCCAATGAATTAGGTCTTATATCCTTATTTTGATTTCTTCGTGATTTTTTTGTGATGATATCCTTGTGCACTATAGGTTGAGGGAGGAGCACACTGGAAATCTAGAGATTGTGTTTAGGAAACATATAGATCCTCAATTGTATTCCATGTTATTGAAGTGTAACTTTTTAATAAATTAGGTAATCTTCTCATGTAATGTGATATCATAGGATGTTATATTAGTGGACCTTAAGAAAATCATGGAAAATTATTTCTTGGGAGAGGCTCAATAATTTTTTTGAGGTTTATAGATTTTTGGGACTAGATGGTTATTACCATAGATTTATTCAAGACATATATTTCATGGTAGTACTAATTATATGCCTAAAAAAGAAAGGGGTACATATTTTTTGTCATATGCTTGTGGGATATATTTTTTGGAGTTGAAAGGTTGATTTATTAAAGTACCTATTTGGAACTTACCTGAGTAGGGTAAGGGGTATACCATATATTTTGATGCATCAGGAGCCTAACTTGGATGATTTTTTATGGAGTATAGCCAAGTAGTTTATTGTGAGTATAGGTTATTGAGGTCTCATGTGTAGAACTACTTGAAACATGATCTTAGGCTAGAAATAGTTGTGTATGCCCTGAGGTGTTGGTGAAACTATCTTATAGGTGAGAGGATTATGATATATAATGACCACAAGAGCTTCAAATATATTTTATAATATAATTAATTGGACCTTAAACCATGAAATTTGGTTGAGTACTTGTAGTAATTTGAATTTGAGATGAAATATTCCATTGGGAAGGGGACCATCATGGTTGATTCATTGAGTAATAAGACTTTGTATTTATTGGTGATGAAGTTGAGAAATGAGTGGTATAAAATGGATCTCGTTGGTGAGATGGGACTTGATGTTTAAGAATAATATGGTAGAGAACCCCATATGTTCTTATATATCACTTCCCCACTCCTCAGCAGGGTGAAGAGAAGTCAATTATTAGACTTAGACTATATGGTCTTGAGGGATAACATATATGGTATGGAGACACCACTGTATAGGTCCATTGATACTGATGAGATTATTTTTGTTTGAGGGAATATTGTGGTTCCTATGAGCATGTAAGAGGAGATTATGAGGAAAACACATGCCTCACATTGGGTCATATATTTAGGTTTTTCAAATATGTATCATGATGTATACATAATGTATTTGTGGCATGAGATAAAGAGAGAGATAATAGGTTTCATCACACTGTGATCCATCTATCAGTAGGTGAAGGTCTAGTACTATTGTCCCACCAGTGTTATTCAGTCACTAAACATTCTTGAGTGGAATTGGGATTATTTGACTATAGAATTCATGATGGGGTTTTTGAGGATGCATAAGGTAGTGATACATTGTGGGTTATTATGGTATAGCCAACCAAGGTCTCACATTTTCTACTAATATGAGAAAATTTTTCTGTTAATGAATAGGGAAAGATTTATATATATGATATGGTGCATCTACATTAGGTACATCAAAAATCATCTTAGATAGGGATTCCCAACTTATATCATGCTTCTATAGATAATTGCAGAAGGTGTATGGCATGCAAGTTACCCTTCTCATAACTTATCATCCTCCTACAAATAAGAAGTCTCAGGGTACAATTTATATATTACAGTATACATTAAGGGAATGAATCCTATATTTTAGGGGTTCTTAAGAGAACTAATGAGAAATTGTGTATTTTTCCTACCAAAATAGTTATCAAGCATCAATTCAAGTATATACTTTGGATGGATTATATGGTAGGATATATTTATTACCTTTATTATGTATGGTGGTTAGGGATAAATGATTATTTGGTTGAGTCTCATGTAGGATACATTATAGTATCATGCATAGGAATGATAATATTTAAAGTAATTCATGGTCGATAGGAGAAGAGGAAGGCCAAAATAGGAAACAGAAAAAGACCACACATGTGGTAGAATAAGCTATGGTCAACAATATATGAAAACATGGTTAAGAAAATAAGACTATACCCATGGTGTTTGGAATTTTGGAGGAAAATATCCAAGGATTTCTCACTAGGATCTGGTGTAAGGAATGTCAATATGTGACATGTAGATTTTGAAATAAACCAATTAGGCAATGCATGAAATTGATATTTAATTATTCATACGTTATGTGTCTTAATTTTAAACCATGATCCAAGAAAATATCAAAGTAAATTTTTAGAATTTATGATGGTAGATTAATCGAAGAAATAATTCACGTTGTAATAGGAGAGATAATTTCATATAGTAGTTATTTTTTGACTACTAAGAGAGTATATCATTTAGGAGTCATAGAGAAGTTATGGGTGGTTTTATTTCCCCATAATGATACTGATAGGTGTATAGAGGATGGGGTTCATGAGATTACTATTTGAATAAGGGGAGATCAATTAGAAGCAATCATAGAGAGAGAGAGAGAGAACTGAGAAAATATTAAAGATCATAATCTATGTGTGGAAGAGAAAATTATTCTAGGTGAGGGGATGAAATCTTAAAGAATCGGAAATTATTTAATATTATTCCAAAAAAAATGAAAATATTGGAGAAATATAGGAGAGGATAAACTCCTTAAATTATAATCTGAAAACCCCACCAAAGGAATCCTATAATGAAATAAAGAGTCCATATTTGAAATTGGGAATAAAATAGGTGTTCCTAGAAACATTTGGATGTATGGTTTCATGAAATAAGGAATAACCAAAGTGATTCAATTGTAAAATATTTGGGTACATTATAAGTATATGTTTATAATCCAACAATATTGAATATGTGAGAATAAATCTAATAGTTCCAACATATTAGTCAAGGAGAGGCCAAAAGAGGTATGATTCATATGGTAGATGATTTATTTGATTTAAACATAGTCACATGAAAAGGTATTCAAATTTTAGGAATTCTTGGAAGGGTAAAGAATCCATATGGAAACAATAAACTATTATGACTTACATGGACAATTCTTATCTTGGAAAAAGACTTATTAATATGTAAATAGGTTAAATTTTTTGGAGGATGAAACTAAGACTCAATAGAGAGTTTATCAATAAAAAAATATGGATTGTCACAAAAAATACCTTGGAATAAGAAAAGAAAAATATAAAAGAAAAATAAATAGTTTGTTCCAACTATGAATAATGTGGAAGAGAATGTGAAGTTGACTCTACCAGAGAAGAAGTATTCCAAGATAGATCTCAAAATCATCAAGGAATAGGTTTTCAAATGTGGTTCTATGAAAACCATCAAAATAAAAAATATGAAGATGTAATGGAGAATAAATCATATAGTTAGATCGATTATTCAATAAACACAAGTATATACTTGGTCAAGTTTGACCGATTTGACAATTATGTAAAATACCAAACCAAGGAAAAATTTTAATTTTGTAAATGTCTTTAGATCTTGGATTGGATCTTGGTTTAAAACCAAGAATCATGATGTTTGAATCATTAAACTACTAGATCATGCATATCATGATTTATTTCACACAAAATATTCATGTCACATGTCTTCATTCCTTTAACCATGTCTTGGTAAAAAATCTATGGTTGTATTCCTCTAACACATATAGAACACGAGTGTGATCTCCTCTAATTTGGTTGTTTTGTCTTGAAAATCCACACATTAACCATGAACTATGTTTAACATGGGATTAGTAATTCAGGAAATACCTTTACACATATAACCATGACATAGTCACCTACAACCTTATATTAATCGTTGTTTCCATAGAAATTTGTCCTTTTATATGGGTTTGATCCTTCCTAGCTTGTCATTTTTCACTCTTTTGAAATAAAACTCATGGTACATCACTTCCATCTTGTCTAAATATTCCATAATCTTGACTAATCATTACTTTTTCAACCAATACAATACTCTATCTATTATTTTTTTATCTACAACTCACATTTGATCTCACTTTTGGGATCAACTAATCTCCCAAGAATCACTTAATCACATTAGTCATCTTTAACATGTGTTGTCAAAAAATCTATCTTTATTCATTTAGATTCAAACACACATATTCCTATCAACCATTATATTTTTTTATAAATCCAATACAATCCTTTTTTATTTCTAATAATCTCCCCCTCTATATTTTTATGAAAATATCCAATACTTCAAATCCCAAAATATCTTACCACCTATTGAGAATAAAATACAAAGGGAACTTAATCTTCTATAAAATGTGGAGATATTACTTTGAATATAAACCCCCTTTAAATGGGATCCTTCTCCTTTCATTTTTTAAAACTTTTCAGCCCTTTATGTGTGGGAATAAAATTCATGAAATATCAGACCCCCTTAATCTTCCACATCCAAGTGAGATTTCTCACTGGATTCAACCCCCCTATAAGATATTTTGGTATTTGAAGTACTGGGTATTGTTAAAAAAATTATATGGAGAAGATTTTTAGAAATACCAAAGGATTGTGTTGGATTTTTTGAAAATATAAAGTAAATGTGAATATGTGTGGTGGAATTTAAATAGACCAAGTTTGATTTTTTTTAAAAACATTGTCGATAACACATGTTGAAGATGAACAAAGTGATGAATTGATACTTGGGAGATTGTTAAATCCTAATAGTGAAGGAAAAGTCATGTTTTTTAAAATAATACTAATTGATATCCATGTCATAATTTTTTACAATGTAATGATCGGTCTACATGATAAATTCTAGAGAAAATATAGAAGTGAAACACCATGACTTGAATTATACAAGAGTGAAAAATTGCCAGATTGGAAAGACGACACCCATATCATAGAGCAAGTTTCCATGGAAATTCCAAAAAAATATATTTTTAGAGGAATATATGCCATAGTTCTATGTATAAAGGTTATTCCATAAGGACCACACCCATAGTGATGATAGGACATGATTGATAAGTGGAGTTTCAAGCTAAAAAACGAAAGTAAAGTAGAACATAGTTGGGGCTCTCGAAATGTTGGGTAGAAAAATGACCTCATGTTTTTCAACATGTCTTAGTGGAGTAGTTATGGTTGAGTGTATTTTCTACATTGATGCCCAGTAGTTCAAAGGAGGTAGACATGGGATAGGACACACCAAATAGGTTGGTGTGGTGGTTTGAGAAGATCCATGGGTGAAATGGGGAATCCCAAAATGGGTGTTGTGATGTTCATAGGAAGTCATGGTTGATAGGAGAAGAATAAAAAAATTAATTAAAGGACACACTTGTGGTAGAAGAATCCACAGTCAATATGTGGTGCTGTATGAAAAAAAGATCAATAAAATATCACCATGGACATGGTGGATGGCATTTTGGAGGAAAACAACCAAGGTTTTATCACCAGGATATGGTGAAAGGTGTTTCAACACATGAAACATAATTTTTTTGAGAAATCAATCTGGTGATTCATGATTTGTATGTTTAAATATTCCACTATCACATGTCTTAGTTTTATACCATTATTCTATCCAATATGGAAAGATATTTTCATCAATGATGATGGTAGATTATATTGAGAATTAATTCATGCTGCAATAAGAGAGAGAAGTCCATGAAGTGGTTATTTTTTGACATCTAATATAGGAGATATTGGAGGAGTAATGGAGGAGTTATGGGTGGTTTTATTACCATATAATTTGTCTTATAGGTGTCCAGGTGATGGGTCACATGGCCTCTATATTTGAAGATGGAGAGATTGACTGACAGCAAGAAGCAAGAGAGAGAGAGAGACGAGTTTATTTTAAATATATGAATCATTGTGTGGAGGAGAGTTTTTTTAGGTTATGGGATTAAATATTGAATAATTGTAAACCATTGAATATTATTCCAAGATGTGATTTTTTTCTATTCCTATAGAAATGTGAAAGTTAATCTTCCCTTGTTTTGGAAAGTGAAGAATAAGGTGCTGCCAAGGTGGAATTCACAAGAAGTGTTGAGAATCCCAACAAGACTATAAATAATCATCTATAATTATTTTATTCTTAATTATATAATGTTTTTAAGGGAATTAAAGTTCCATAAAATGTGTTTGAATCCTTCCTCGAGTAGTTAAAAAATGATATGGAAGAGGTGGTAAAAATATAACAACTGTGAGTAAAGGATAAGAAAAAAGAGGTAGTGATCCAATATCAGTACGAAAATGGGGAGGAGTAAGAGGTAGTGAGCTGATAGTGAGCCTTAGGGGATAGTTAGTCAACTAGAAATATTTCTAATGTACTGATCCCAGGTAAAGAGTGATCTATCCCAAACCATTGTAACTGGAGTAACCTCTGTGATGGGAAGTGACCTCAATAGTAATTTTGGTGCATGAAAAAATGATGATGCATACTCCTTGGACATATCCCAGTGAGGATGAACCAGGTAAATCCTCATGTTTCCATTTAATTTATTCATGGACACCAAAATAGTTCAATAAATCTAAAGAACATATGGTAAATAATGGGTAAAGATAAATTACATTTTGATCAAAGTATAAGTCAAGACAAATCAGAATGACCCCAAGGTTGATAGGTCAAGATCCACATAGGGAAAGTGAGACATCAATGTAAAAGTGTTATAATTTGGTAAGGATAACACATCTTGATTCACCCACTCTCATGGTGATCTCACTCTAGCACCTATTGAGCAACTTATAATTGGTATCATAGGGATAGTTTCATTTTTATTGGATTGTTTATTTCATTGAGTTGATTTGAAGTTATTGAAAAATAGAATCCACAATGAAGGATCCTTTCTTATGTGAATAATTTAAAAATATGGAAAAATGAGTCTATCAAGTTTATGGATGATTCCCTAGATGTTCCTTGTGAAGTTGTTGAAGATAGAGTTTTTCTGTTAAGTCTACTTATAGTTATCTTTGAGACAAATTAAAGAAACATTACAACTAATGATTTCTTCAAAGAGGAATTAAATGAGGCTATTGAGTAAGATATATATAAATATATTAATCATTGTAGATTCTCTAAGGGTATTTGGATGAACTTGGAAGATATATTTGGAAAACAAGACTAGCCAAAAGAAAATTTCATTATGTAAAATGGTAAAAGGAATAAAAACAAGAGTAAGTTATTATAGAAGTTGAGTTCTCCGTCTAAGATAAAATATGTGAATAATATTATTTTTTTATTATAATACTCATTTGGAATAAGGATGTGTTTTTTAGACTCTATTATGGTGATGAAAAGGATATGTGATTCTGGTTGTGAATAGGAAAGAACAATAGGTTTCTATTCCAAGGAATTCTCATGCAGTGACGATAATGGTCGATGGACAATACTATACTATGGATGAACATTTTTCCCTATAAAATAAGATATTATAAAGGGAGTAAGTGTCATTTAATTTTATCCTGAATAAAATGGGAATAAATATGAAGGGGAAAATCAATATGACTAATGAGCTTTCTCAAGATATCATAATGAAAATGGCCATGAAGAAGGAGTTGAATTCTAACATCATGCCACTGAGAACACAACTTGAAGAATGAAGAAAATCGGGTATGAATTAAAATTCATGTTTTAAGGAAATGGATACTTAATTGAAGAAGAGAAATGAAAATATAAAATAGATTGATGAGAGGATAAATACCTCAAATGAGATGATGAAAATACCTCTAAAATTTTCCTCATAATAAATAAAGAGTCTATATCTAAAATATGAAAGAAAAAAGGAATTACATGAAAAATATATTAGTGTGGTTCCATGAAAGAATTAAAAAACATAGTGATTTTGTTGTGGAAGATTTGTTCACATCATAAGTACATGTTTCTAAGACAACAAACACAAATATTTTAGACCAACTCTAATAGTTCCGTAATCTCAATCAAGGATAGACCAAATGAGGTATGATTCATATGGTAAATGATTTATTTGTTCTATACTCAGTCACATGGTAAGGTATTGAGATTGGAGAAATTATTAGAATTTTAAATAAGCTATATAGAGACACTACACTCCTTAGACTTACAAGGATAATGATTATCCTATAAAATTACTATTAAGCTATAAAATAAGTTCAATGTTTTGGAAGATGAAACCAAGCCTCAATAGAGGGTGTATCAAGCCCCAAAATATAAACGTATACAAAACATATATTGGAATAAGTGAATATAAATATGAAATAAAAATAGAGTGGTTGTTACAACTATGAAGAATGTCAAAGAGAATGTGAATTTTACTCCACCAAGGAAGAAGTATTCCATAATGGCTCTCATAACCATCAAGGAAGATGTTTTCTAAAGTGTTACCAAAACAAGTAAAATGATAAATATTCAATGGGAAATAAAGATGAAGGTGGGATAAACTATTTAATGAACACAATAATATACTTGTTCAAGCATGATATGTTACACAACTGTATAAAATTCCAAGACAAGGAATAATTTCAATGCTATACTTCTCTTTTGGTATTAGCTTAGATCATGGTCTAATACCAAGACCCATGATGTATGAATCATTAAACATATGACTCATGTATTGTATGACTTATTTCTCATGAAATATACATGTCACATGTTGAAATTACTTACACCATGACCTGGATAGAAATTCATGTCCATTTCCTCCAACATGTTGAGCGCAATAGGTGTGGTCTCCTATACTTAGGCCATTTTGGCTTGCAACTCCACCTATCAACCATGTCATTCCTTCATCACAATAATGGTCATTTTGGAGTTACCTTTACACATAAAACAATGATATAGCCACATTAAACCTACCCTTATTAGGAATTTCCACAAAAACATTCCCTGTGATACGGGGGTGGTCATTTGTATATGGTTTTTTTTCACTCTTAGGAAATACAACTCATGGTGCTTTACTTCCAACATTCCTTTAGAATCGATCATCTCAATCAATCGTTAATTTTCAATAAATACAACATGAATATCAATTATTCTTATTGGTATAAATCATATAATATTTTACTATTGAGATTAACCAATCTCCCAAGCACCACTTCATCACTTTGGTAATTATAAACATGTGATGTCAACAATGTTATTGTAAACAAATCCAAACTTATCCATTTAGATTACAATACAAATCTTCTCATCAAATTTATTATTGTAATTAAATGAAAAATAATCCTTTTATATTTCTAAACATCCCAACTCTTGGATTTTTTGACAACATCAAATACTTTTAATCCCAAAATATCTTACTCCCCCTTATTGGAAAAAAATATAAAGGGAACCTACTCTTCCATGAAGTGCATGGATCTTCCTTTGAAGTTCAAAAATTAACCTTTAAATGTGAGCCATTTCCTTTCAATTTTTAAAACATTTCTCCCTCTTGATGTGTGGGAATAATATTCAATAAAGATCAAATCCCTTAATATTCAACTTCCAAGAGAGATTCCTCAAGGGTTTCAACTCCCTCTATAAGATATTTTTGGTTACAAAGTATTTTATATTTTCGATAGAATCCAAAGGGGTATATTTTTATAAATACCAAAGGATTGTGTTATATTTTTTAATAATAGGTTGGTTGATGAGAATATTTGTGTTGGAATCTCAATAGAGAATGTTATATTTTTTGACAATAGCATTTTTGAAAACACATTTTGAAGATGACCAAGGTGATGAAGTGATGCTTGGGAGATTGGTTGATCCTAATAGTGAAGGCCAAGGTGAGTTGTTTACAATAATATTAATTGATATTCATGTTGTATTTGTTGAAAAAGTAATGAATGGTCAATAGGATAGAATCAAAAGGCAATATAAAAGTGAATAACTATGATTTTTATTGCACAAGAGTGTAAAAAGACAACACAAGAAAGACCACACCAATTTCATAGGGTGTGCTGCCATTGAAATTCTCAATAAGGAAAGGTTTGATGTGGCTATGCCATGGGGTTATGTGTAAAGGTGATTCCAGAAGGACCACACCTTTATTGAATATAGGACATGGTAAACAGGTGGAGATTCAATCCAAAATGACATAGGTAGATGAGATCACACACTGGGTGCTCGACGTATTGGAGGAAAAATATCCAAAAGTTTTGTAAAATGTCGTAGTGAAGTAGTTGCCGCCGAGTGTGTGTTCTATTTTGAAGACCTTTAGTTCAAAGGAGGGCGACATGGGATGAACAATGCTATAAAGGCAATCGTAGTGGTTTGGGAAGATCCCTGTGTGAAATAGGGAATCACAAAACAACCATGGTGATGTTTGAAGGAGGCCATGGTCAATAGGATAAGTGGAAAGAAAAAAAGGAAAAAGAGAATACCACAGCTATGGTAAAAGAGTACATGATTTAAAAGTGGCTATGTATGACCAAACAATCAACAAAATTTGGGGACACCCACTACGGGAAAAAGGAACTTTTGCGACGGGCATTTTGCGATGGGAATAAATCCTGTCGGAAAAATTCCGTCCAAACAGTTATTTGCGATGGGGGTAACAACCGGTCGCAAATAACCGATTATTTGCGACGGGATGTCCTCCTGTCGCAAAAGGTGTGTCGGCAGAGACTATTTGCGACGGGACCCATTGCAAATAACTTTTTAACCGCCGACATTAATTAATGCTGGCATAGGTATTTGCGATGGGTAACCCGTCGCAAATAGTCTCGTCACAAATAATCTAACCTATATATACCCCCATCCTTTTTCTTCTCATTCCACTCAATTTCTAGATCTTGTTTCCCTCTGAACTCTGATTTCAGAGGGAAAATTTTTCTAAGTTAATTTTTTGGGTCATGAAGAAGTTGTGAAGCCGTCTACGTCAATAGAAAATCAAGTTTAAAGGTATTTATGTTTTATTTAATTTATTATTTATTTCAATTTTTTATGTTATTTTTTATTATTGTTCATTAGTTGTAATTATATTGAATTTAAATTGTTTTGTCATGACTATTTATTTGTACTATTAAATTGAATTTTTGAGTATTAATTTTTAATAATTAGTAGTAATTAGTAATTAATAAAGATAATTAGTAATGTATATAATTAATTTGTATTAATTAACAATAATTGGCAATAAATAATAATAAATACTAATAATTAGTAATAAATAATAATAATTAGTAATATATATTAATAATTATTAATAAATAGTAATAAATAGTAATAATGAGCAATAAATAGTAATAAATTCTAATAATTAGTAATAAATTGTAATAATTAGAAATAAATGGTAATAATCAGTAATAAAATGTAATAACAAGTAATAAATTGTAATAAATTGTAGTAATTAGTAATAAATTGTAATAATTAATAATAAATTGCAGTAATTATTAATAAATTGTAATAATTTTTATTAATTAATAATAAATTGTATTAAATAGTAATAAATTGTATTAAGTAGTAATAAATCGTATTAATTAGTAATAAATTGTAATAATTAGTAATAAATTGAAATAATTAGTAATAAATTGTAATAATTAGTAATAAATTGTACTAATTAGTAATAAATTGTAAAAATTAGTAATAAATTGCAATAATTAGTAATAAAGTGTAATAATTAGTAATAATCTATAATAATTAGTAATAAACTGTAACAATTAGTAATAAACATTAATAATTAGTAATAAACTTTAATAATTACTAATAAATTGTAATAATTAATAATAAATTGTAATATTTAGTAATAAACTGTAATAATTAGTAATAAACATTAATATTTACTAATTAATTGTAATAAATACTAATAAATTGTAATAATTAGTAATAATTAGTAATAATTATTAATAAATACTAATAATTGGTAATAATTTGTAATAATAAGTAATAATAAGTAATAATTAGTAATAAATACTGATAAATAGTAATAATTAGTAATAATTAGTAGTAATTAGTATTAATTAGTACTAATTAGTAGTAATTAGTAGTAATTAGTAATAATTAGTACTAATTAGTAATAATTAGTAACAATTTGTAATAATTTGTAATAATTTGTATTAATTTGTAATAATTAGGAATAGTTAGGAATAAATAGGAATAACTAGGAATAAATAGGAATAAATAGAAATAATTATCAATAATTAGGAATAATTAGGAATAATTAGGAATTATTAGGTATAATTAGCCATAATTAGCAATAATTAGGAATAATTAGCACTAATTAGGAATTATTAGCAAAAATTAAGAATAATTAGCAATAATTAGCAACATTTAGGAATAATTAGCAACAATTAGGAATAATTAGAAATAATTAGGAATAATTAGAAATAATTAAAATTAATTAGCAATAATTAGTAATATTTATTAATAAATACTAATAATTTGTAATAAATACTAATAATTAGTAATAAATAGTAATAAATAGTAATAAATAGTAATAATTAGTAATAATTAGTTATAATTAGTAATAATCAGTAATAATGAGTAATAATCAGTAATAATTAGTAATAATTAGTAATAATTTGTAATAATTAGAAATAATTAGTAATAATTAGAAATAATTAGAAATAATTAGTAATAATTAGTAATAATTAGAAATAATTAGGAATAAATAGGAATAAATAGGAATAATTAAGAATAATTAGGAATAATTAAGAATAATTAGGAATAATTAGCAATAATCAAGAATAATTAGCAATAATTAGGAATAATTAGAAATAATTAGAAATAATTAGCAATAATTAGCAATAATTAAGAATAATTAGCAATAATTAGGAATAATTAGCAATAATTAGGAATAATTAGCAATAATTAGGAATAATTACCAATAATTAGGAATAATTAGCAATAATTAGCAATAATTAGCCATAAATGGCAATAAATAGCAATAAATAACAATAAATAGCAATAAATAGCAACAATTAGCAATAATTAAGAATAATTAGGAATAATTAAGAATAATTAGTAATAAATAGGAATAAATATGAATAATTTGAAATAAATAGAAATATTTAGGAATAATTATGAATAATTAGTAATAATAAGCAATAATTAAGAATAATTAGGAATAATTAGGAATAATTAGGAATAATTAGAAATAATTAGCAATAATTATGAATAATTAGAAATAATTAGGAATAATTATTAATAATTAGAAACAATTGGAAATAATTAGCAGTAATTAGGAGTAATTAGAAATAATTAGCAATAATTAGGAATAATTATAAATAAATACAAAAGTAATTAGTAATAATTAGTAATAATTAGTAATAAATAGTACTAAATAGTAATAGTTAGTAATAAATAGTAATAATTTGTAATAATTAGTAATATTTAAGAAATATGGAGCGATAGTATTTGATGAGTTGTGTAGAGCCCGCCGACCAGAGTACATTTCATCTCAGGTTTGGGATGGATTATGTGCACACTAGTTGGGTGGTGGATTTCAAAGGAGGTCTTCATTGGGTCGGCAGAACCGGGGGAGACTTGAGGTGACGCATCGAGCAGGTAGCTGTACATTCAGTACGCATAGAGAGCATCTGGTAAGTATTTTTTTAATATTTTATATAACATCAAATATATATAGTTTATTTTATATTCATATAGGCAGCTGAGCATCCCGATATTAAAGAGTACGATGTTTACCAGAATATGTACAGTGATTTAGCCACTAGAGAGATTAGAGGTGATCGTCAGCGTAAAATTGTGGTTAGTTTTATTTTTTCGGTTTGACAATTAACTGCATATAATATTTTCACAATTTTAATTTAAAATTGGAATTGAAGGAGTCATATGAGGCTGCGACCTCTCAAACACATGATGAGGGTCAGGACGAGGTGACTGATCAGACCAATGCACACCATTTCGACAAGGCGACATGGATGCAGGCGACTCAGTATGGCTTTGAGAAGGGATGAGTAGTTGGTATCAGCTCTCATGTGACTTGTGGTACTTATTGTGGTACTGCTGTGATGTAGGCTTCCAACTCGAGAGGAACTCGTAGAGAGGCATCATCTTCTGCCTCATAGTATCAGGAGAAGTTACGAGCTTAGAATGACCATATATAGATATTGGAGAAGCAGCAAGAAGAGATGCTTCAGCAGGAGTAGCAGCAGAAGCAGCAACACGAGGAGGAGATGCGTCGATGGCAGCAACAGCATCAGGAGTAGATGGAGTACATGTGCCCTCTGACTCGTAGTTTGGGGATGGAGTTTCCTTCACCATCTCTCTCAGCTCCTCCACATCCTCTAGAAGATGACCCCCAATGATTTTTTATGTTAAAAAACATTTGAATTTAACATTTTTTGTAATATGAACTATTCATAGTATCTGTCTTTTATATTAGTGCGAATATTAGATAATTTAATTTTTAATATTTTATTATTTTTTTGTGAATATTGAGAATTTTAATAATTTTAATAATTTTTTTTATTATTTTAATAATATTAATATTATTGTTTCATTAATCATAATTTTATTAAATATATTTTTTCAGTATTATATTTTTTAATGTTTGTTTATTTTACTAATAATATTATTATTATTATTATTATTTTATTATTTTTATATATTTATTTGTGAATATTGATAATTTTAATATTTTAATATTTTAATTATTTTATTAATATTAAAATTAATTTTTCAATAATCATAATTTTATTAAATTAATTTTTTTAAAAATTTATTTAATATTTGTGACGAGATCTGTTGTGACGAGTTCCCATCGCAAATAGTCTAAATATTATTTTTTTAAAAGTATTTGCGACGGGATTTGGGACCCGTCACAAAAAGTATTTGCGACAGGCCCATCCCAAATTGTCTAAATAATTTTTTTAAAAGTATTTGCGATGGGATTACGGGCCCATCGCAAGTACTTTTTGCGACGGGACCGTCGCAAAAAATGTATATATATATAATTATATAATCGGAGACTTATTTAGGGTGGTGAAGTTGCCCGTGGAAAAAATTATTATTTGCGACGGGCCCATCACAAATAATATTTTTTTGCGACGCCGTTTTATGCAACGAGCTTTTTGCGATGGGAGCCCATCGTAAAAACTTATTTGCGACGGGAACCCGTCGCAAATACCTATAATTATAGTATTGACCTATGGTGTTTGGAATTTTGGAGGAGAATGGGAAAGGATTTTGTACCAGGCCATGGTGTGAGGTGTGTCGTCATGTGACATTCCAATTTCAAGATAAATCTATCAGGAGATTCATGAGTTAAATTTTTAATGGTTAATACATCATGTGTATCAATTTTGTATCATGATCTAATCCAAGATCAAAGTATAATTTAAGCATTGATGATGGTAGATTAATTGGAGAAATAATTCAGATTGTAAGAGGAGACATATATCCATAAAGCAATTATTTTTTTGAATTATAATAGAGGAGATCGTAGAGGTGTTATAGGTGGTTTTATTATCCCATAATGGTACTGAAAAGTTTCTAAGTTACGGGGTTCATGGCCTTTTTATTCTATGAAAGGGATATTGACTGGTTAAAAGAAGTGTGGGAGAGAGAGAGAGAGAGTCAAGCTTATATTAAAGATTTGAATCTCTGTTTGGAAGATATATTTTTCATGAAAAGGGGCTATAAGTTTGAATAATTTTTAACCATTGAAGATTATTATAAGATGATATTTATTGTTGTTCCTATAGTAAAGTGATATTTATTCCAGACTTGTTTTGGAAAGTGAATTAGAAGGTGCTTCTAGGGTGGGATTCACAAGAAGTGAAGGAAAAACCCAATGGGACTATAACAAAGCATATATCCTTATTTGAAGATACATTATATGATGATGTGAAGGGACCTACATGTATACAAACTATCTATGGATCCTTCCTAGAATAGTGATGAAATGAGAAGGAAGATGAGGTAGTGAGCTGTCAGCAGTGAGCATTGGAGAAGGAAGAGGAGGTAATGAGCCAATAACAGTGAGAAATGGAGGAGGAGGAAGAATAATTTATCCAAAAATGATCCTATGGTGATATTGAGTCAACCCTAATCCTTTGTAAGGAAGTGATCCTGGGTAAAGAGTGACCTAGGCTAAACCATTATAAAAGGAGGGACCCCTATGCTGAGTAGTGAGATCAATATTGATTTTAGTGCATGAAAAAAATGCTAATGCATGATCCTTGGATATATCCAATTGAGGGTGAGACAAGTAAATCCTATTGTATCCATTTAATTTATTCATACACAAAAAATGGGTGAAGTAATCTAATGAACATATAGTAAAGAAAGGGTCAAGAAAAATTACAATCTGATCAAATTATAAGTCAAGGGAAATCTAAGTGACCCTCAAGGTTAATAGGTAAAGATATATACAGGGAAAGTGAGACATTAAAGGTCAATGTTTTTCTATTTTATAAGGCTTCCACACACTAATTCACCCCCTCTAAGGGTGACATCACTATATCCTCTATTGAGGGACATACAGTTTTATTTACATTGAATGGTTTATTAAAGATTAGATTGCATACTTTATTTCTCTAACTTGGGTATTTCCAAAGTATGTTTTAGAAATATTTTCCTTATTTAAAATTCCACATTTCCATGTAAATATTTAAGGAATGTTTTTATAAAAAGTGTATCTTGAACACCTTGGGAACGGATAATTTAAGTGATGATCACACGAAACTTGTTTTATTTAAAATGTGAACTTTAATTTAATAGTTTTATTTTAAACTATAATGAAATGGATTTATTTTTTTAAGGAAATTCATGGTGAATGCATTGGATGCCTACTACGCATTATTCTATCATACCTATAATATTATAGGATCAATAAAACATTTTTTTAGAGAAAGAATATGACATGTGATTTTTTTCTTGTCGCATAGTGGTGGATTTTGGGGATAACAAAGATACTTGTTTTTTTAGTTTGGTATTCTATACATATAATGTATCAAAGATTGCACTATGTTTTTGAACCACTTTAGAATTCATTCCATATCACCCTTTTGGTGGCATGTCAATTCCTACAATACTGGTATTTTATGTTTATTATGATTTCTGTAATTTTGAACATATTATGGATTATTTATTTATTTTATGCCATTATATATTGTTTTTCCAATTTCTAATTTCAAACTATTTATCTGCATTAGTGTGATCCTTTGACTTATAAAATGGTCATACTGTTTATCCTGAACATTAATGTCGAATGTTCTTATTTCATTGTTAATTTATAGAGAGAAATCATCCCCATATATATACATTTATATTCCCAATCACAAATTGTTAGCCCATGGTGATTGGGAATGGGACTCATGATCTATCATGGGCCGACCCAGGTGATATTTTGGGATGAAGTGGGTTGGTTCAGGAAAAATGGAATCAGTTACCGATTGTTATTTTGGGAGTTATAGTAGACATAAGATATGTTCATTGGAGCTCAATGGGTTATACATAAGTGTTTGGTAAAAAAATTTATATTGGACCATGTGTTATCAGTATTGTTTGGGATGTGTGTGTCTCAAATTCGAGTTTTGTTCTTGAGTATTTCAAGATGTTTGAACATTATTTGAATATTTATGTTTATAGTAAATACTTATGAGATATTTTTAAGAACTCTATGATTTAGTGAGGAAATAGGAAGAAACCAATGGTTTCTAGGATACCGTGCATGGTCAAGAAAACCATTCATAGATCATGCAACCCATTCTAGGTAAATTCCAGTAGATTTTGATAAAGATCACGAATTATATTTCAATTTACCCATATTAAGTGAAATCATCGCCTCATTAACATCTCACTTCACTTTATCCTCACAAGCTTCTTGGAGAAGAGACAGTATGTGAAATTATCCATGTACTGAGGTTTTTTTCACAACTAATTGGAAATTGATGATTACATTATGATGTAAAAATAAAATATATCATACATGAGTCTCATGTAAGCATATTTCACACCCTCACTTCCTATGGTAGATTAATAGGTATTGGGGACTCCAGCACATTGAATTTCCTATATCAAATTACTTTTCACAAGTGCTTATACCACTCTTGTAAATTCACACCAGTGAAGACATGTTCTTTGTCCAATAGTAATCATAGTGTATCTTAAATATTAATTTCCATTTTATAAAAATAAAATATGATCTAATAAGTACTTTACATTGATTACTGATTAGAAATTAGTAATTTAATCGTTAAATGTATCCCACTATTTTATTGAACTATAATATTACTCACTATTGGATTCAAAATAACATATTGGTTGAGAATTCTATGATAAATGGCCCTTTAATCCTCTCCTCATAGTCGAAGATATTTCTTTGACACAACTTAGATAGTTTCAAGGTAAGAATTTGACTATCCAACCTCATTAACTCGTGACTCCTTGAACTGTTGAGTGAAGTCTCAGCTTCTAGAAATCATAACCTTGATTTACTAAACTCCTTGCCTCTAAAGTGGAAACAAACTAGATATGAATAATTATTATGGTGTATTTTTTTAATTTGATCCACCACTTTTTTAAGAACTCCCCAGTTGTAAGAGGCACCCTCAACTATGGCTGACTAGTACCCCGTGCACCCTGTTTTATTTAAATTCAAATGACAAAAGGTGTTACAACTTAATATTATTTTGAGGGTTTCTATTATTTTTCAATGAATGAAATCATTTTTTAACAAAAATGAAAATACTATGCGATCAAATTCACAAATATACTTTTTATTAAATAGAAAACTTTCATCTCTTAATTTTTTTAATCTATGTATTTTGGTTTATTATTTTATATGATTTCATAAACTTGCATATTCACAAAAATAATAAACGATGCATAAATTAAATAAACCCGACTGATCTTGATAATTTGATATTTGTTAATCCGTTTATTCTAAGGGAATCAAACATGACCCTAGGGGTATAATACTTGAGCTTTTTCGGAATCTAATCACAGCTTAGACCCCCGTCCAATGTATCTACATCTCGTATAGAATATCATATCATCCCAGCATGGTCCAAATATTTATTAATATTTGTAAAAACATATAAATACTCACATATAGAAGAGGGGGTCTTGATAATGTGTAATACACATACAATACAACTCTCATGGACACATAGACCCTTATATGTATAATGAGGAAGACAGATGATACACAAATTGTCTAAAATAAATGAATTATTACATATCGCATGCAATTTCAATAATTAACTAATTAAATAAAGTCTAGACATACATTTATTGGTCAATACTCAATATTAATAAAAAAAAATTAAATACCAAATAAAAATTAAAGTTGTGATAAATTTATATTGAGGGAAATTAAAAGAATTAAAATAATTCAATTGAATTTTAATTTTCATTCAAATAATTTTTGTCAATCGGTCCCAAAATTTAATTTAAATTTATTTGAGAAAATTTAACTTATTTTTAGAAATTTTTAAGATATTCTTGGGCCACAGGGGGTTTAGATTAAGCTAAGTGATCTAGGAAGGGTCCAACCCAGCCCGTTCTGATTCAGACCGACCCGGATGGACCGCTAAGTCCACTCGTAGTGATACCTCACACAACTACTGCCCGACCCACGGGTGTTGGTAGCAATTAGAGGCCATGATATGTGAGGCTAAGTTACAAGGGGGATAATGGGAGACTGTTTTATGGGTTTCTAAGAAACCTAAGGCTAAAAGGAGGTCATGTGATGGGAGACCGAGCAACAACCATGCCGATTGGATGATTGGAGTGACTGACAGAGGAGGATGAACGTGAGGTGACTGAGTAGTGTGATGACATACAATGGAAGGTCTAGGGGAGGGAGGGCCAGCTTCGGTGGCCTGTGATGTTGGGATGAGGTGGGCGACAATGCTCAGTTGGAGGAGCAAGGGGTCGATGGGCAGCTGGTTTTGCGGGTCGTGGGGAAGGGAGTCGATGTTAGAAATTTTCCCTTTTTTATTTAGTTTTTTTTATCCGTGGAAGGTTTTCACCGCCCTAGGCTTTTTTTATTTGGTATCTTTCATCCA
Source organism: Viscum album (assembly GCA_963277665.1). Taxonomy (NCBI): domain Eukaryota; kingdom Viridiplantae; phylum Streptophyta; class Magnoliopsida; order Santalales; family Viscaceae; genus Viscum; species Viscum album. The sequence continues at coordinate 507,270,649 of OY728164.1, read as the reverse complement.
ACCACACCCCCTTTAACATTGTTTTTGTCTTTCTTTAAGTTTTCAATGGAATTATTTAGGCCTTTCATAAATGTTTGTATTGTTTCCACAATTATGTGGAAAAGGGTTGTCCATAAAATACTATCCCGGCCGCCTGAAACTTGGACTGATTTTTTTTAATTTTATTTGAAACCACCATTGGCCAACTACCATCAAGAAAAAATTTAACATATATATGACATATATATGTGTGTGTGTGTTTTAAATTAAACCGACAAACAACAATTTCAATATGATTCAAATATTTGGATGATCACATCTTGGTCAATCAATGTCTGATTGAATCACCATCTGTAGTGAAGATACCATAACGTCACTATCTTATGATTAAAATAAATTTTAATTTTAATTTTATTAAACATTAACATGATCCCTCTGCTACAAATTGAATGCACTTGGGTGCACCGTGTAAGTAGATGGGAAGAGAACATAAAATTTATCATCACCGACCAACAAAACTATGCCGACTCCAGTAATGCAAAACTTGGTATGAAGGCCCAAGGATCCCCTGTGAAAATCTTAAGAATGAAAAATAATTATAATAAATATAATAAATATAATAAATTACCATGATCAATTTCAAGATTCTTTCAACATCCACTCGTTACCGATGACCATTGCTTGAAGAAATCGAAGCCATATCCCTCTAGATCATCCATACATTCTCGGAAAGTCTATGAGAGCATCAATTTTCAAAATTCAGGTGCTAGAATGGTGATTAGATGATTCCTTTGATGTCTTGATGATCATTGAAGCATTGATCCTTAGATCAATGTAGGATAAATCAGATCAGTTACTTGGATCGAATGATTCTCTCTCTAGGATGCGGTAGAGAGGAGAGAGAGGTACTCAAATTATTGTAATGAATAATACTTCTAATGAGAGTCTCCACATATTTATATAGTAAATTATATAATACCTGTAAATGGACTCGTGACCTATGAATATGAATTACCCAATAAATAAGCTATAAAATAAATCTTATGACAGTTATACTGAACCATAAGTACCATTTATATTATTTTATCACCTAATTGTAATATAATAAATATATTATGTGATAAAACCATGCCATTAACTTAGATCATCATTCCTTCAAATATTAAATGAACCTTGAATATTAAAATTATATTATTTCTTTAAATATTTTCCCATGTTTTTGTTTCATATTTTTTTAATAAATTTAATAAATAAATTTAATACTAATTTTTCTAAACTCAAATAATATGAAATTATTTATTTCATGGTGATTATATATTCTCGGACATCTCCCATATCCTATGGTTAGGCCCACTATGTCTGTAACATCCCAATTATGTAATTAATAATAGAAATTTTTATCTATGTCTATTAATGAATTATATAGTGTTTTAGAGGCTTAAAATGAGAATAAATCCAATTTTAAGCATGAAATACACTAATTTTTTTAAAAGGTTGTTTTACTGCCTTTTGATGGAAACCCATTTATAAATAAAACTTTTGACTATTTTATAAGCTCTATTTTTTAAAATAAACTTATTCTTTATGATTGGGACATTGAAATTTACTTTGGGTAATTTTTTGGTATTTTTCCGATAAAGTTCATTTTTTTAATGAATAGTGAAAATGTTGTATTTTAATTCAAAACCTCTTTTTAATCTAATTTATTTATATGATTAGATTATCTTTTGAATTGGTTTTAAAGTTCAATTAGAATATATTTTTACCATTTAATCCAATAGTGGTCGTTGGAATTAATTTCACTTTGAAATTGGACTTAAACTAGTGTCAATCTTTGAATACTTGTTGTTTCATAAAAACACACTATTTGCTATGACAGCGGGAATTAATTATTAAGTTAATTAATGTAACTTATATGTTTTGAATTTTGTAAAATAGAAATAATTTTTGATTTTGTAATATCAAATATAGCTTAGGGTGAAGTTTTGGTATTTCTCTGAAAAACTTCAATTTTTGATGAATAGTGAAACCACTAAGTGGTAATTAAAAAACGGATTTTTCATTTAAATGAAATTTTACCACCTCAGTGTTTTGAATTTCAAAAATCCGACATACATGGTTGTCATTAAGAAGTAAAATGTGGTTCAATGGGATTAAAATAATTTTTTGGTGAATAGTAACTTTTAAGTTTTAATCACGATTAGAGGTAATTGGTGTAATTTAAGGTAAGAATAATGTTTTAATAATATGAAATGAACTTGACACATGTCCTACCCCTATTGGATATGTCATGGCCGACCAAGACAGTCCATGGGTCAACTTGGGGACCCCATGGAGCCACTTTGGAAGGAAAATGTCATTAATATCTTTTTATTTAATGTAAAAGTAAAAATGACACAAACATGAGTTGTTTTACTAAAACAATTTTCAAATGGGGTTATACAAGACATATTTTTGACTATAAATATTCATTGGAAATATAAAAAGATTTCATACATCATGATGTTTTTTATAATTTTTAGACATTAAATAAATTAAATTGTTTATGACATCATGATGATGCAACGATTACCACATTATTTAACGATTTAAATAAAATGAAAAGATAATGTAAAATCTAAGACCTACACTTGTCAAAAACCTATTGGATGGGTATATTTAGAACCCTTATCACCTTATCCTCTAATTATATCAATGTGGTACCTTTTAAATCTGAAACTCATTTTAAAATAAAGTAACATTTCTTTACTTTCCAAGAGTGCCCCTCCTCTCCTCTTATAAAAGGCCCCCACCTCTACCACCTTACCCACACCTCCAAAGCCCTTGGCTCAGCCAACCCCTATCCATTTTGTCTCTTCACATCCCTCTCTTACTCCTTGAATCCTCACTTTGGGCAGAAGTCTTCCCAAGGAAGCCTTTGAGCTCAAATCAAAAAGAGTTACCCGTTTTAAATGAGGTTAAAGAACGATCGAGTCAAGTCGGACCCGAGGTATGGGACTTCGTCTCAATCTCCTTTCATTTAGGAATATTTTGTTTTATAAAAAACCTTATTTTATACGGTGTATAAACCCCTTTGACTATTACATTTATCCAAAAGGAATCTTTTTTTTATATGAAGCGTTTTACTAAACGACAAAAGGGAATTTTTTTGTCGTACGTATGCAACGACAACGACTTCTCTGCCACCGTGACCATTATTTGAGTTTCGGATTCCTCTATAAGCCATACATTTTTTTAAAAGAAAAATAAATACCCTGTTTTACTTTTCATTTAATTTGGTATTGAAAATGGTTTTCATAATGTTTTTATATCAATGTGTTGTATTGATATCTTGTGATTGAAAAGTGGAAATGTTATGTTTCCTTTATGCATGTTTTATATGATACGATTATGTTATGGTTCTTGGGAATTATTATGAAGATGGGTGGTTCCGTGATAAAATAAGGGCGGGTGAGCCCGATATAGCTCTCCAATGCATTGGGTAACGCGAAGGAGTTAAATGTTAAGGTTTCTCCGAAGAGATTTAGGGAATATACTGTGATGGGTATTCCAAACGTAACCAAGAGGGTTACTCCCTACGTAAGAATGTTATGAATGCCTCAAGTTACCTTTATGTCTTATGATTTCTATGATTTATTCATGATTTGATGAGGTATTTCAAAGTTCTTATGTTTTATGAGTAGAGTATGATTTCTTTGATTCTTGTGTATACATGTACTCATGTTTCCTTTCCATATTTTTATATCCCTTACTGTGCTTTTTATGCTCATCCCAAGTTTTTGAAATGTGTTCACAGGTCAAGGGAAGGGTACATGATATGATGATAGTGTCAAGGAAGTGTCAAGAAAGAATCCATGTTTTATTTTAAATATGTTTCCATTGATGGAAAAAAAATGAATACTATCTTTTATGTAACCAATTTGTATAAATGTGGAATGTAATGCATGTTTTATGATCTAATTATCTAAAACTCTAAACCTGAAAATATCCTCAATGTGTAATCTTGTAATAACTCAAGATTAATTAAGGTTTAAGGCTGGGGCCTTATAGTTGGTATCAATGGTCGGTTTAGATAACTTTAGGAGTTAGAATTTTATAAAATGATTATCCAAAAATATTTTTTTTATGGTCAAATTGAAATGATATAGCATTTTAAGATTACTATGTTGCTTTATCTAAGACATCTTTGTTGAGAATGGTTTTCCACAGAGGAGATATGGAAGCAGTGCTAGGAAGGCATACAGACGGAAATAAACTTCCAAATTAGCATCCTGAGATGGTCGGAATTGGAACTGAACAGTTTTTTGCAGTAATGGCATAGTTGACTCAAGCGATAAATGGTGGCGGTATCCATGCACGAGATCAGCTAGATCAACCGTAGAGGAACATGTCAGTGGTGGAATATTTCATGAGGCAACATCCCCTATCATTCAGAGGATCATCTGACCCTGTGCTAGCTGAAGTGTGGATTAAAGAACTGGAGAAGATTTTCGATGTCATGGGGTGTTCAGACAATCAAAAGGTTAGTCTTGCTATTTACCGTTTGGAGGGTGAAGCAGATCAGTGGTGGTCGATGGTTAAAAATATCAGGGACGCTGATGAGATTGATGCTGTCGACTGAGATGAATTCAAAGGTATGTTTCTTTAGAAGTATTTTCCTAAGGTTTTTCGACTTAGGATGGAAAAACACTTCTTGGAATTGAGGCAAGAGGAAGACTCAGTGGTTTCCTATGAAGAAAGGTTCACTCAATTGGAAAGGTATGCTCCAAATTTTATCCGAGACCTTGATAGTAAAAGCAATCGTTTTTACTCAGGATTAAATCCAAAATATCGAAGGGCATTAGCTTCTCATGAGTTCAAGAGTTATGAAAGGCTTGTTTGATGTGCTGAGAAGGTGGAAGTGGAGTTTTCTGATGACCAAGTGTTCTATAACAACCAGCAGAAGAAGACACCGAGGTTGCATGAGAAAGGGAAGAATTCTTCAAAAAAGTCTGATGGTAAGAAAACTAAGTTTCCAGTTTGTGATAAATGTGGGAAAAAGCATGTTGGGGAATGTCTTCTGAATTCTGGAAAGTGCTATCGATGTGGTAAGATGGGACCTAAGGCTCATGATTGCACTGAAAAAGATAAAGGTGAATATAAGACCAAATTTGATTTACAGTTAGTGAAATTTTTTAAGTGCAATGAGATGGGTCACTATGCAAATGAGTGTCCGACAAAGAGCTTGAGTGATGGGAAGCAGTTATACTACAAGCCGAATGGGGTGGTGAAATCCATTGCAACTACTTCAGCAGATGTCGGGCCATCAAATTAAGTTTTATTAGGTACTTTTTTTTGTTTTTTCAGATTATTCTAGTGTGTTGTTTGATTCGGGGTCTACACATTCATTCATCTCTGAAACCTTTTCTAGTAAAATAGGAATACCATCTCAAGAAATGACTCCTGAACCTTTGGTAAAAACACCTGGGGGAAATGTTGAGGAAAAAAGAATTCATAAGAATTTTCCAATCCTTATCCGTGGAAAGAACCAACTTGCAAACCTTATTGTTTTACCTCTAGTAGAGTTTGATGTTATCCTGGGTATGGATTGTCTCTCTATTTACCATGCTAAGATTGACTGTAGATCTAAAGAAGTTTATTTTCAGAAAAACTTTCAGTTTGTGTACCATAATGAACCCTTACTATTGATAACTTACCAAGAGGCCGAGAAACTTGTAAAAGATGGAAATGAATGTTACCTTGCACATATCGTTGAAAATAAAGGAACTGTTCAGATTAATGATGTGCCAGTGGTAAATGAGTATCCTGATGTTTTTCCTGATGAGTTGCCTGGAATAATACCAGATCGGGAAGTTGAATTGACTGTTGACTTAGTTCCTGATGCTAATCCAATTTCAAAACCCCCTTATCGAATGGCTCAAACTGAACTTTTAGAGTTGAAGGAGAAATTGAAAGATTTATTAGAGAAAGGTTTCATTCGACCTAGCACATCACCATGGGGTGCTCCTGTTTTATTTGATAAAAAGAAAGATGGTTCTATGAGACATTTCATTGATTATAAAGCCTTGAATAACATCACTGTTAAGAACAAATATCCTTTTCCTCATATCGATGATTTGTTTGATCAGCTCCAGGGATCTTAGTATTTTTCAAAGATTGACCTGAGATCGGGGTACCATCAGTTGAAGGTAAAGGAAGAAGATATTACAAAGACCACGTTTCGTACCAGATATGGCCATTATGAATTTGTAGTAATTCCTTTCGGGATAACCAATTCACCTGCTGTATTCATGGACATAATGAATAGAATTTTCCATGGGTTCTTGGATAAGTTTGTGGTTGTTTTCATTGATGATATTTTGGTGTTTTATAAAAGTAAATAAGAGCATGAAAGACATTTAAGGGTTATTTTTCAAACCTTGAAAGAAAAGAAATTGTATGGAAAATTCAGCAAGTGTGAGTTTTGGTTGCAACAAATTTCTTTCCTTGGTCACATTGTTTCAAAAGATGGGATAACTGTTGATCCTGCAAAAACAAAAGTTGTGGAAGAATGGGCAAGACCCACAAATGTAACTGAGATTCGTAGCTTCCTTGGTTTGGTAGGATATTACCGATGGTTTGTTAGAAATTTTTCCCGGTTATCTAGTCCAATGACTAAGCTAACTCGGAAGGGTGTTAAGTTTATCTGGACAGAAGAATGTGATGATTGTTTTCAAGAGTTGAAAAGAAGATTGGTTAATGATTCAATTTTGGAACTACCTTCCAGGAATGGTGAGTTTGTTATCTACAGTGATGCTTCATTTAAAGGACTTGGTTGTGTCCTAATGCAGAATGATCAGGTAATTGCTTATGCTTCACGACAGTTGAAAACTCATGAGGTAAATTACCCTACCCATGATTTGGAATTAACTGCTGTTGTTTTCTCTTTAAAAATTTGGTGGCATCATTTGTATGGGGTAAAGTGTGAAATATATACCGATCAAAAATTTTTAAAGTCTATCACTCAGAATGAATTGAACATGTGACAAAGGAGATGGCTAGAATTAATCAAGGATTATGATTGTACAATTCATTACCATTCGGGAAAAGAAAATAAAGTGGGTGATGATTTGAGTCGAAAAAGTAATGCTTCATTAACAATGTTGCATTTGGAACATGATCCTTTGGTTAAGGATTTGATGAACTTTGGCATAGAAGTTGTTGGTGCAGGGTGTCCTTCTATTTTGTTTCAGGTATCAGTGAAATCTTCTCTATCAGACAGAATCAAGTAAACACAGAAGCAAGACAGTTAGTTGCAGAAAAAGGTAGAGCTGGTTCAGAAGGGTAAGTTTCCTAAATTAAACATTGATAATGATTGTGTTTTGAGATTTGGGATGAGATTGTGTGTGCCTTGTGATTAACAGTTGAAGAGAGAGTTGTTATGTGAAGCTCATAGTTCTCCATTTTCAGTTCATCCAGGCAGTACTAAGATGTATAGAGATCTTCTGGAGTATTACTGGTGGGATGGAATGAAAAGGGATATTGTCGATTTTACTGTGAAGTGTTTGACTTGTCAGTAGGTTAAAGAAGAGTGGCAGTTACCAAAAGGGATGCTTCAACCTTTACTAGTGCCAGAGTGGAAATGGGAAAATATATCCATGGACTTCGTTGTGGGATTTTCGAAAACACCTCAAGGTAATAATGCAATCTGAGTTATTGTTGATCGATTGACTAAATATTATCAGTTCCTTGCTATATGAGATAATTTTTCCCTAGATCAACTTTCCTGTTTGTATCTTAAAGAGACAGTCAGGTTACATGGAGTTCCTCTCTCCATTGTATCTGACCATGATCCCAGGTTCACCTATCATTTGGAAAGGCCTTCAGAAGTCATATGGGCACTGAATTAAATTTTAGTACAAATTTTCATCCTCAATCTGATGGGCAGTCAGAATGAACAATTCAGACTTTGGAGGATATGCTACGTGCTTGTTCGATGGATTATCAGGGAAGTTGGGACCAACATCTTTCTTTGGTTGAGTTTTCTTATAATAACAGTTTTCATTCTAGTATAGAGATGGAACCATTTGAGGCATTATATGGGAAGCGGTGTCGAACTCCAGCTTTCTGGGATGAAGTGGGTGAATGGAAGCTGATGGGACCAAAATTGGTAGAAGAGTTGGCAGAAAAAGTTCAGCTGATACAGAAACACATGAGAACAGCTCAGAGCAGGCAGAAGAGTTATGCAGAAAACAGGAGGAAGGATCTCTCTTTTGAGGTAGGTGATCATGTTTTTCTCAAAGTCTCACCATGTAAAAGTGTGATGCGATTTGGTAAGAAAGGAAAGCTTAGTCCAAGGTTCATTGGAACATATGAAATTCTGGAGAGAGCTGGATCAGTTGCATACCGAGTGGCTTTACCTCCATGTTTATCTCAGGTACACAATGTTTTTCATGTTTCAATGTTAGGGATGTACATGCCAGATCCATCTCATGTTCTGAGTCCAGAGGTAGTTCAGCTGGAAGAGAACCTATCTTATGAGGAATAACCAGTCCAGATTCTTGACCACAGGGAGAAAGTGTTACGAAATAAGGTGATTCATTAGTTAAAGTTTTTGTAGGAAAACCACATGATTGAAGAGGCAACATGGGAATCTAAAAATGCAATGAGGGATAAATACCCCCACTTATTCGATAAGTAAATAAATTGCGGGGACACAATTTTCAAAAGGGGGGAAGGATGTAACATCCCAAGTAAGTAATGAACAATATATATTTTTATCTATGTATATTAATGAATTAGATAGTGTTTTAGAGGCATAAAATGAGAATAAATCCAATCTTAAGCATGGAATACACTAATATTTTTAAAAGATTGTTTTACTGTCTTTTGATGCCAAACCATTTTTAAATCAATCTTTTGAAAATTTTATAAGCTATATTTGTCAAAATAAACTTATTATTTATGATTGGGACATTGAAATTTACTTTGGGTAAATTTTTGGTATTTTTCCGATAAAGTTTATTTTTTTAATGAATAGTGAAAAATGTTGTATTTTAATTCAAAACCTTCTTTTAATATAATTTATTTATATGATTATATTATCTTTTGAATTGGTTTTAAAGCTCAATTAGAATATATTTTTACCATTTAATCCAATAGTGGTCGTTGGAATTAATTTCACTTTGAAATTGGACTTAAATTCGGGTCAATCTTTTGATACTTATTGTTTCATAAAAACACGCTATTTGCTCTGACAGCGGGAATTAATTATTAAGTTAATTAATGTAACTTATATGTTTTGAATTTTTTAAAATAGACATAATTTTTGATTTCGGAATATCAAATATAGATTAGGGTGATGTTTTGGTATTTTTTTGAAAAACTTCAATTCTTGATGAATAGTGAAACCACTAATTGGTACTTAAAAAACTGATTTTTTGTTTAAATGAAAATTTACCACCTCTGTGTTTTGAATTTCAAAAATCCAACATACATGGTTGTCATTAAGAATTAAAATGTGGTTCAATGGGATTAAAATAATTTTTTGTGAATAGTAACTTTTATGTTTTAATCGCGATTAGAGGTAATTAGTGTAATTTAAGGTAAGAATAATGTTTTAATAATATGAAATGTACTTGACACATGTCCTACCATTATTGGATGTGCCATGGCCGACCAAGAAAATCCATGGGTCAACTTGGAGACCCTATGGAGCCAATTTGGAAGGGAAATGACATTAATATCTTTTTATTTAATGTAAAAGTAAAAATGACACAAACAAGAGTTGTTTTACTGAAACAATTTTTAAATGGGGTTATACAAGTCATCTTTTTGACGATAAATATTCATTGGAAATATAAAAAGATTTTCTACATCATGATATTTTTTCTATAATTTTTAGACATTAAATAAATTAAATTATTTATGACATCATGATGATGCCGCGATTACCTCATTATTTAACGATTCAAATAAAATGAAAAGATAATGTAAAATATAAAACCTACACTTGTCAAAAACCTATTGGATGGGTATATTTCGAACCCTTATCACCTTATCCTCGAATTATATCAATGTGGGACCTTTTAAATCTGAAACTCATTTTAAAATAAAGTAACATTTCTTTACTTTCCAAGAGTGACCCTCCTCTCCTCTTATAAAAGGCCCCCACCTCTACCACCTTACCCACACTTCCAAAGCCTTTGGCTCGGCCAAACCCTGTCCATTTTGTCTCTCCACATCCCTGTCTTACTCCTTGAAGCCTCACTTTGGGAAGAAGTCTTCCCAAGGAAGCCTTTGAGCTCAAATCAAAAAGAGTTATCCGTTTTAAAGGAGGTTAAAGAACGATCGAGTCAAGTCGGACCTGAGGTATGGGACTTCGTCTCAATCTCCTTTCATTGAGGAATATTTTGTTTTATACACAACCTTTTTTTATACGGTGTATAAACCCCTTTGAATTTTACATTTATCCAAAATTAATCTTTTTTTATACGAAGTGTTTTACTAAATGACAAAAGGGAATTTTTTTGTCGTACGTATGCGGCGACAACGACTTCTCCGCCGCCGTGACCATTATTTGAGTTTTGGAATCCTCTACAAGCCATAAATTTTTTTAAAGAAAAATAAATACCCTGTTGTACTTTTCATTTATTTTGGTATTGAAAATGGTTTTCATAATTTTTTTATATCAATGTGTTGTATTGATATCTTGTGATTGAAAAGTGGAAATGTTATGTTTCCTTTGTGCATGTTTTATGTGATACAATTATGTTATAGTTCTGGGGAATTATTATGAAGATTGGTGGTTCCATGATAAAATAAGGGCGGGTGAGCCCGATATAGATCTCCAATGCATTGGGTAACATGAAGGATTTAAACGTTAAGGTTTCTCCGAAGAGATTTAGGGAATATACTGTGATGGGTATTCCAAACGTAACCAAGAGGGTTAATCCCTGTGTAAGAATGTTATGAATGCCTCAAGATACCTTTATGTCTTATGATTTATTAATGATTTGATGGGGTATGTTAAAGTGCTTATGATTTATGAGTAGAGTATGATTTCAATGATTCTTGTGTATACATGTACTCATGTTTCTTTTCCATATTTTTATATCCCTTACTAAACTTTTTATGCTCATCCCAAGTTTTTGAAATGTTTTCACAGGTCAAGGGAAGGGTACATGATATGATTATAGTGTCAAGGAAGTGTCAAGAAAGAATCCATGTTTTATTTTAAATATGTTTCCGTTGATGGAAAAAATGATTACTATATTTTATGTAACCACATTGTTTAAATGTCGAATGTAATGCAAGTTTTATGATCTAATTCTCTAAAACTCTAAACCTGAAAAGATCCTCAATGTGTAATCTTGTAATAACTCAAGATTAAGTAAGGTTTAAGGCTGGGGCATTATAATTTCCTACACTATTATTCGTTAGAATATGATTTTTTTTAATACACTTAGTGTGTGACCCTCTTCGCCGAATTCTCGATAGAAGTGAATATTATTCACAAACTTGGAGCTTAGACTAGAAACCCATAAATTCCCGTAAGGAGATATGAAAAATCAACATTAATGAAAACCTTTACTACTAACACATGAAATGTAATATAATCTCTTTATCTTGTGATATCTCATAAAATAGGATGCATACGTCATGTCATCCTTATTTATTGCTTTATTATTCATTGAACTTACTATATTAACTTACCTTATTCTACCATGACCATGGATTTAGTGAAGTTACTACCATCCTGATCAATATATCCATTTAATATTTCATTTTTACCCAATCACTCAAATTTTATTTAGGATTAGAAAATGAATAGTATGGAGCAAAGTCTTAATTACCTTTTGAGAAAGGTTTTCCAAGTTAATAAGAACTTAATGAAAGTTTAATATTTGGTTATTATGGAAAACAAGTTGAAAGATAATGAAAAAAGGAATATATAATGTGTGATGCCAAAGTTACATTCACAATGTCCATTAAATAACTGAGGTATATCATCATATATGTGGTTATTTTCTTTTCATGTCATGATATATGTTTATTGAGGATTAAATGAAATGAATTGAAGTATAAGAAAGCATAGGCTTCCACTTAATGGTTATTCATCATTGCATATGATGTTTCATTCATTATTATTGAGTATTAAATACAATATATCTATCATATATTTCTATTTAAATGAAGTAACCATGTAATAAAAGAAACATTATAATAAGTTAGGTGAATTCTCTAAGTGGATGAGAATGGTTGATTCCTAAGTCAGTAGTGAGAGGTACACAACTTTTAATTAATAAGATTAATGGTTGTGGTTGAAAGTTTGTTAAGTATTTGAAAAAAAATTATATCATGTGTTCATTGGACACAAAGAGACATTATTCTATTTTCTAATTAATGTTTTTATGGTTCTTAAAACCCGACCAATATTTCAGTAATGCTTTAGTCATTTGCAATAACTATTGAAAATAAAATGCAAGAAACATTTATAACCAGTTGTGTCATGATAATTATTTGTCTAGTAAAGTTAAGTAGTTTTCAAGGATATACCCTATATAGTTTTTAGACTCTTTAGAGTTAAAGGCCTTAGTTATTAGCAACTCATTCACTTATCTAATTTTGGACCAAAAAGCTTTACAAATAATGGTAAACCACTAATATTTTGAAATTAGCTCAGCTGGAGAGCATGAACTATTCCAAGGTTAATCTATAGGTAAACATATATACAAAATAATTTTCCTTTATGTGTTATAAGAAATATATAATTGAGGAAACAAATATTCAAGGTTAGAAGATATTATTTTCTATTGGCCCATGTGTCGAAGAATATATTGTCCATGCATTCACCGATAATGGAAATATAGAGTCACTTTATTCCTAAACTCACATTTCCTTATAAACATCACGGTTATGATGTATGTAAGGAGGAAAAGTGATGAGTGTTATGTGAAAACATTGGTTAATATAATTTACCATGGAGTGTTTAGTAAATTTATATTTCCTTATATACATAAGAGGCATGATGTAAGTGAAATGGGACTCAATGTTGAGACACATATGAATTGCAACGAATTCAATTATTTTTTGAGAAATTATTTTAAAATAGTATCATTATCCAGTAACATATGAAAAATAAAATGATAAATGGATATCATATGAGTTATAATATGATATAAATTGATCATGTCATAATTACTTGGGTTTAGATGCAAAGTTTTTGTTAAGGATATAAACAAACTTTCACTAAGAGAAACAAAATGTGCATCACTATAAGTATCCTCAAATTCATATAGAATATTATATAACTCTATATAAAAAAAATTAGTCAAGTGATAAACTATATTTATATAAAATGGTGAACATCTCTATTTGAGACAGTGGGAGACATATTGTCTTAGATTTATTCAATTACTGAGATGCACAACTAGTTGTAATAGGAACAAGTTCCACAGGAGCTTGTAGAAAAAGAATGTTGCAGAGACCCATATTGTATAAGAATATTGAAACCAAAAATGTGGTTTTATATTAACTACAAAAGGTGATATATTATTCTATAAGAATAATGATTCCTATAAGAAATAATTAGATAACAATAAAATGTGATTGGCATGTTTATATGAATTTAAGAGATAGATTTCATGTATCAACACATAGGTTCTTAGTATTTTCAATGCTTAAAATCTTGATATTATGGTGGGTATTCAAGATAAACATTACCTAGGTGGTACAAAAGTGGTACCAATAAGGCTCAGTTGATTATAAAAATTATTCATGGCTAAATAAATTATAATTATACTTATCATAGATACTTTCTATGATATTTTTATTTGGGATTGGATGTCAAGACCAACTTTATTAGAAAGTATCTATATGATAAAACCATAAATTATTTGTGACACCAAAAAAATCCAATAAGGTGTGAAAGTAATTGAAATATAGTTTTGTATTGGAGTATGAAACAAGATCACAATTCATTCATTTGGAATAAAGTTTCACCATGTTTCTATAAGAGGTTAGTGGGATTGCAAAAAATTTTCAAGAAAAATGTGTTTGATAAAAATGGAAAATAGTTTTTAGTATTATAGTTAGTTAAGACTATAATGAAATAATCTCTCAAATTATTGAATCAAAGTAACAACCTGTGTTTTAGGGAAAATATCTACTGAGGTAGATCTAGTGGGTTTCTTAGACCAAGTCATAGTACATACGAAAATAAGGTATTGAAGAATACTAATTGGATCAATTTTAGAGAGAATTGTTACAAACGTCACATTGAATAAATCTATCTAAGAATACATTTATGGGACATAAGATGATATTAGTACAGTGAGTTGAATTTTATACATTTCAATGAGGGTTCAATCACTTCTTCCATGAAAATTTGATGAGATATTTCCAAAATACATTTTTTGGTAAGAAAATATCTGTATATTCTAGAAGTACATCATAATAAGTAGTTAAAACTATCCAATTACACTATAGAGAGAAAAAGAGATATTTTCCTAATAATTTTAGAGGAAATGAAACTAGTTTTGAGGAGAGACAAAATAGTATTCATTTTGATGAATATGATCTAATATCATAATCAAGATAAGGTAATTTTAAAGAGAAGATCATTCTAGATAGTGGTATCCATATCTATAAATACTGAGTGCATTGTAGATTCTGATGAAGTTAAAGAAACAGTGTAAAATGAAAAATTATTTGTTTTAGTTATTGGAATAAAAAATAGTAATTAAATTTTTATCATAATATATATTATGATAATAATTCTATTAGTACTAACCATGGTGTCATGTTTTTATAGTGGAAAAAATAGAATATACTCAGGGATATCATCTCTTTAGGAGTATTAATCGAGAAGGTGAAGTTATATATTTTTTAACAGCCATATAGTAAAGTCGTGTCTGAATGAATGAATAAATCTATAAATCAGTAGAATTGTGATCTTATCATGTGAGAGATAATATGGATAGTTAGAAAGTTGGATCTAGAGAATGTGGGAGTGTTGTAAAAGTGGGTTCCCAAGACCCAATATAAATTGTACTTTTTTATTACTATATTATGTATACAATGATTTATTCATGATGTATACATACCATAATAGTGTTGTTATTTACACATCCACTATTTACATGGTAATGTCCATATATTATTTGTCTTATCAAAAGTTTTTAGTAGTTCTCAGGCTATAATGATATCCTCATGATACTATGATATTAATACTAAACATATGTCCCATGGTCCAGATATATAATGTTTATAGGATGAAATGATTTGTGACCATCAAGTGCTAGGGTATCAAAATAAATGAGTCTTCTTCTCATGAATTTTACAGTTGGTGATCTCTAGTAGATGAGATCATGAAGAATAACCTGCCAATAAGAACATCACATTTTTCTAGTGTCATTAGTAATTCCTATCTATTAACATGTGTAATGGTCTCTTTACTTGAGATTATTAATAGTGTATACTATTTTCATATGTAATTTTGTGCTTGATGAAAACTATAACATTGATATTGTAGTGAGGTAACATACGTTGGGTGTATAGATGGTGGTATGATATTGATTGAATAATCAAGATAGAATTTTTTTCTTCCGAAAGGAAGTGACATATCAGGCCTAATTAATCATGATGGAAGTACATTCACTAAATCCAAGTCCATGGTAGAAGTAGGTAATTCCATACAATAAGGCTGATGAATAATAAAGAAAGAATAGTTGATGATATCAAGTATGCATCATGATTTATGAGATATCATGAGACAAAGAGATTACACTACACGACATGTGTTCATAGGAAATATTGTCATTACTATGACTTTTCCTTATATCTTAAGTGGATTTGATGGGATTATAGACTATGCTCTTATTCTATAAATAGTATTTACTACTATCGAGATTAGGGACTAGAGGGTCACACACTAATCATATTAAAAAGTCCGACCTATTCTGATGAATAGGAGTATAGGACATGGGGGTCCTTACCATGAGGTTAGAGAGATGTCTGAGAATATAAAATTTTCATGAAATTAATATATTTATATTATTTGAGTTTAGATTAATTTTTATTAAAGTTATATATTAAATTTAATCACAAGATATTAAGTGAATACATTAGAAAATATTTAATGAAAGAATATTATTTTAATATTCAAGGTTAATTTAATATTTGATGGAATGATGAGTTTAATTAATGGATTAGGTTTAACACATAATATAAAAGTAAGTGAAAAAATATAACTAATTTTTATGTCTCAGTATATAAGTCATAATAAGTTGTTTATATCTTATTTAGTGGGTAATGCATATTTGGGGGTCTTGGAGCCATTTCCAGTTAGTATGTACTTCACTATATAAGGATACAGAGGATATTATTTATAGTATTATTCATCACTAGAATTTGAGAACCATTTTCTCCTCTCCGACACATCATAGTGTGAGTATCCAGATCTGTGTAATTGATATGAATTATCCTTCATAGATCGAAGGATCGACACAAGGATGATAATCCGAATGTTGAAGGCATTATCTGATCTCCACACTATCACCCAACGATTGATCCTCCCACAAACATTCAGAGAATGAGTGGATGATGTAGTGGGATCTATCTTTGGTTCATTTGGGAAATGGTCATTTATGATAATTAGTTGTGAAATGTTTCTTTTAATTAATTGAGGTAATTTATTCAATTTATTTATTTATTTCTTAAACTCTTCACATGGGGTCCTCGGGACATCATACTAGGTTGTGCATCCCTAGATTCAATGCAATTATATTGATCGATAATGAAATTTTTTAAATTCCCATATCATATTCTTCCCCTACGGGCCCTGGTTGTAACACCCTAGTATGATAAAGGGTTAGAAGACTCAAATTATATGAATCATGTCAACAAGTTACAGCTTTCCTTTTGTGATAATACCTTAATAAAACTCTAGATTTAAGCATGATTGATCTGGAGTAGTGATTAAGATGAGTGAGCTCCTGGGAAGTTTCCCCAGGTGTGTGTGAGTGAGGAAAAAGTGCACTAGAAAGAGAATATTTTGGCGTATGGGAACATTAATTAGTCTGATGACCCATTCAGGCATGTGGGTGGGCCCTAGGGAGGGGACAATGTGTCTGTGGGGAAACTGGTGGTAACTAGTGGGACAGGACCCGACGACCATGTTAAGGGGTGGGGGTGGGGGGGGGGTGTTTGTGCTGTCAGTGTGGCCCAGTTGTTGCACTTGGTATTATAGAAAGAACATGGCATTAAGTCTGGCGACACTACCTAGGTTAAAATATAGGTTAATAATGAGAACATTGTGATCTAAATGAGGGGTGAATGTAACACCATAAAATGATAAAGGGTTAAAATAATGAAATGATATAACTCATGTCAACAAGGTGAACCTTTCTTTTTATGAGCCTATCTAATTAGAAATCCATAGTTATGTGTTATTGACTTGGAGCAGTGATCATGATGGGTGACCTCATGAGAAGTTTCCTAAGGTGTGTGTGAGTGAGGACAAAAACACTAGAAATAACATGTGTTGGCATGTGGGGACAATCATTAGTCTGATGAACTATTTAGGAATGTGGCTATGCCCCAGGGAGGGGAACACATTTCTGTGGGGAAATTGGTGGTACCTAGTGGGCCAGGACCCGAAGACCATGTTAAGGTGGAGGTATATGTGTTATCAGTAGGGCTTAGTTGTTACACTATTATCTTTACTTCACATGGTTTTCTAGACTATGTGGCATAACCATGTACAATTATAAATTTTTAAAAATTATAAATTTTGATTTGTAGTGATCCTATATTGTTTTTTTCATCTTTAATTGTCGGGTTGAGAGTAACTGAGCTATTTTTAAGGATTATTGATGTAATTTTTCTTGGTTGAATATAATTTTCAGGGGAAAATATTTGGTGCCATCTTTAAAGGGTTTGGATTTATAATTTTTAAGGGGTTTTATTAGATGATTTAAATTCTAGAGTGGGGTTTGGTTTTATAAAGGTTTCAAGTTAATGTAAAAGTAATTTTTTTTCTAAAAATTATAATCTGGGGATTTAAAAAACAACTTTTATTTTTTTAAATGTTTTATTACTTTTGAATACTAATTTCAAATATTTGGTAGTATTATAAAGTGTTTTGGGGAATTTATAGTGATATATTCCAAAGTTTTTTTCATGAAACATTCTAGAAAAAGTCCTTTTATATTGATAATAGCTTTACTATATATTATAAATTATATTAACAATGTAATTAAGATTATTTTTAAAAAAATAATATAATGGTTTTCTTATGTTTTGAATTTTTCCATGTAAATTTTGGATAAGTTGTGATGTAAATGTCATTCTATTGATATTTTTATATCTATTATTTGGTTTATATTTGTAATAGATATAATATTTTCATTATTATTAATGTGTTTTTAAATGATTTAATCCTTTCCAATTAACTAATTTCAGCTTATTAGCATAATTTTATAATATTTGGTGAGTTTTGAGCTTAAGTGTGCAAATTGGTTAATTTTGGACATTTAGATGTTTTCTATTGCCTATGTATTTCGACAATAACTCATAAATTTTTATCCAATTAAAGGGATTAATTTTTTTCATAATTTTATTTTTGTGGGATACAAATTATTTTTCTGAAACAAGATCCCTTTTGAAATAAAATATTCCCAAAAAAATCAACCATGGTGAAAAGTTATTCTGGTTGGTAGAATGAACCCAAGATCATTAAAAGAGGCATATATCAAGCTACCTAATTACAAATTGGATGGTCATATCTGGGTTATAAATATGACTAGAAGGATAATATTCTCATTAAATTTAAATTAGAAAAATATTTCATTAACTCTGCCCTTGAACCAGTCAAAGTGGAGGTGGTGGAATAGTGTTCGGCGGCAAGAATAAGTCATATATTTTAGGTGGCTATAACTTCTTTGAAACATCTCAAAATTCTATGAAATTTCAAGGGAATATTTAAAACTCCATTCCTCTCATCTTATAATAAGGGACCATGGCATGATTATACCATTTGGTGGGCAGAACCGAAGCAGACTTTTGGTGGATAGATTCTAGAGGAGAATTTTTTGGTCTTTATTTTATCACTTTTCTTCTTCTTAGTTTTGTAATGCCTTAATCTTCCCCATTATTCTCAGTTACCCATACCATGGTGGGGTAAAAATCTGAGTGACTGGGTAAGGGAAGGTTTTCTATTTTTGTAATGCTTGAGTTCTTACAATTGATTGAATAAAAACAATCTCTCTTCTTCGAAGTTGTTTTCAAATTCTAATAGGTAGCTTTATTAACTTATGTGATTGTATTTGATTTAATGTTCTGTTGTTATTATTTCCCTGGTAAATATTCATAATCTCCCTCAACTAGGTTCTAGTCTATATATGATGGAATAAATAAGGGCTTAGTGGGGAATTACTTGACGATCATCAGTATGTATGATAGTGGTATTGAATATTCTTAATTGTTTTGGATAAACAAGACCCAATCGAGAATTTCCTAACTCAATTTAGGGTATTAGATACATCAATTTCACATATAGTAAGGAGGGTAGATCGAGAAAAGATATTGGTAAGGTTTACGGTCACCATCACCATTTACCAAGGGTGTGATAGGAAGAGATCCAGAAATATCACTTAAATCAAATTAACATAAGAGGATTGAATAAAATGGAACAATGATAGCATTGTAATTATAAAACCTACCTTGAATTGATCACCTATCTCATATAATAGTTTTTATTCACTTGTGTTGAAAATTTGTCTTGAATCTATTTCTCAATTTCTACCTTTTGTTTCATTTCGATTATTTGGAAAACCAAACCAATTCAAAACACCCAATTTGTCCTCTAATTAAAAATTGAAAAACTATTTTTTGTTC
Source organism: Viscum album (assembly GCA_963277665.1). Classification (NCBI taxonomy): domain Eukaryota; kingdom Viridiplantae; phylum Streptophyta; class Magnoliopsida; order Santalales; family Viscaceae; genus Viscum; species Viscum album. The sequence goes on along the minus strand of OY728164.1, from coordinate 507,250,792 downwards.
ACTCCTCATCAGGAGACTACTGTGGGTTATTATTTTAGCATATTCCCCACCAACACTTTATGGAACTTCAAGAGGGATCTATGGTTGATATTCCGTAATTAAACCCTCTAGTTGATCAAAATCTACCTGATTCAGTTGTATTTTATGCTTTAGTTATGGAGCATGGGTTTATTCAACTCATTTATCAACCTAGAGACTATGTTTAGGAGTTTAAAAATTTGAATCCTCATCTCTTATTTGGGAAAAAATATCCCATGAAGTGGAAGAGTGGTTAGATAATATTGATAAGAACTTCAACCCTCTCAAACTCCCATAGTCACTTAAAATCAAGTTTTTTACATTCATTCATGAAGTTTGGAGATGAAAGCGGTTGAAATACATCATTTATACTAAACCAAAATAGGTATATTTGGGGGAAGGTTTCGAGGCATTGTTCATTCAATAATATTTCCCCCAAACCATGAAATCACCTAAGGTAATGAAGTTGTATTTTCCCAAGTAGTGTGACCAAACATTATTAGAGTACACATGTTGATATATTGACATAGTACCATATCTACTTGAGCTATCATGGGATAATTATTTAGAATATTAGTGTTTTAGAATAGGTATTCATTCAAATAGTCATCTGAGTGTGTCTTTGTTTGGCTTAACATCGTACGTAGAGGTAGTAAAGTTTGATATCATAATTAATAAAAACATGTATGGAATGAATATAATGATTAAAATTTTCTATATTACTAGTGGTGATGAATTTAACTTTAGTAGTAGAAATAATAAGTTTATTGGCTTTTCCAAGGTGGTTGGTGTTATTAAGATTTCATCCCATTTTTTATCATTTGTTTTTTTGAGGAGCAAGTCTTTTTCATCCCATCAGCATGAAAAGTTGGTATATAAGAATCCTTTGAGTCTGGAATCCCTTAGAAATTTCCATAGATGCAAAATTTTTGGTCATTTGTAATGGTTATATAGAGAAGAATCATGTAAAATCGGTGGATCCAAATATACTACTTTGAAAGATCCAAATGTTCGACCTACTGAACATGATACAGATGTGATGGATTCTTGAGGTATTCCTAATTTTGTTATATCTTTTACGTATTTTTTAATCTATGATATATTTTATTTAAGATGATTTTATTTGTTTTTTCGTTATTTATTTTAGTTGTGTTGAATCATTAATGGAAATGTTTTAGGAATTATCTGTATCCTATTAGATATATAGATGTGTTCTTGATTGTTTCTTACTTAAGTAATGACAAAACCTGATTATATAAGCATTTATGAAACCTATTTTTTTATGTTTACTATTTTTTATTTTATTCCATCATTAGTAGTAAGAAATTATTTTTGTAAAATCATAATATTAGTGGAATTATAAATATGGTTGGGTTACCATCACAGATGGTTTCCTTCTTATAGTAAGGGAATATCAGGTTTTATTTCCTTGATTCCGTGAGAATACAGAGATATCATACTGCTAGGTGAGGTATTTAATATCCCGAACCAACAAAATATTTTGATAAGGTTACCGTTATATGAGAGTGGTAGGTGTAAATTGTACACCAAACCTCCATATTGATGATAGATTATCTGGTTCATGGTCATGGGACTAAACATTTTCATGAGAATTATATTAGGCTAGTTTCATAAATTATCTTAGTGAGTGTCATGGATTCACTCAGTTTTCAGAATTATATATTTAATGAGGATATTAGACATTATATTTTCTTCTACTAGTTCATTTTACCATGATTTTTTGGATGAAAAGATTGATATAGTGGGGAACAATTTCACTCATTATTGTAAATTTTTATTAATAATTAATTTAGTTATGTAGTTTCATGGACATAGAGAGTTTTGGCCATGAATTTTTGAATGTTTTGGAAATTTTTATATGTTTCATGGTCACCACACATTTGGAAATAAATTAGTAGAAACTATGTAGTTTAATCCTACATGTGTACTTTCTAGTTCAACAATAATTTCATAGTTGATGCATAGTTAGAATTAACCATGAATATTAATAATACATTTGTTTAATAGTAATGGAAGGATTCAATATTACATGGGTGATTACTAGTTTTTTGGAGATTCACGGTTTGTGCATGGTTATGATTAATCATGTAACATAATATTAAATGGGTTGTTTTCTCATAGTGGATACTATACAGGCTGTACATAGTTAGGATAAAGTATATAGTCATACCATGTAGGGTGTATAGTTTGAATCCAACGGATTTTATATGGTTGGATCTTGGTTTACCAAACTAAGTTTCCAAATAATGTGAGTTTTCCAATTCTAAAAATTTTATATTTTGTTTTTAACCATATCAAATTTCACCCTTCTTAGGTCATTATCTTCCTTAATTTGAAAACCCTAAATCTTGTAGACATCTCCCTATCATTATATCTCCCTCAATGTATTCTCTATGGGATTTTATCTCATTTTTCTAATTAATTTTTTCAAGTTAATATCACAGTAACATATTACCCTCTTTATTTTATACCTTCTCCTCACTTATTCTAGCCCTAACATGGTCATCGAGACCTAGGGTTTTATGATACACGATTTTTTACTAGGTGTTTTTAAATTTAATAGTTTAAAATGGTCTTTTAATGGATTATTTGGACCTTTTGTGGTGGGTTAACACTATTACTAATGGAATTGATCACTTGAGGTAGGACGATCCATTTCATAACCTATAAATTTAAAACCATGAGTTCTTTCATATTTTTAACCCATGATTTGTATGATTTAAGAGTTATACTAAGAATATTTATTGATTCATTATAAAGGGTATTTAGTTTATATCTTGGTTTTTCACTTATCATAATAGGGTTTCTTATGTTTAATTTCTCAAAATATATTTTATATAAACTATGTGTATCAAGTGTAAGTTTAAATCCATGAGTGGATTTTTTTTAAAATAATGTTTTTTAACTTGGTTTATTTAAAGGTGTCTTAAAGGCATGGTTGTTACTTTATGAAAGTATTCCCAGGTGTAATAACAACCTTGATGTGATCCCCTAAATATATATATTATAAAAGTATTAAATAATATTTAATTTATATGAATTTAATGTAATTTTATAGGTTTTAGGGTGTGATTATTATAGGGTTATTCTTGATAAAGGGTTCTACTTCTGTTAAAGGTTATTGGAGGTGGGCGTGTTATGATTTTTTCATTACCACATGTTCTTTATATTATATGATGATTGATCATATCTATTTTTCATTCCATGGGAAGCTATATAGGTGGGAAATATTGGAATTAGCACTGCACTAGTTTATGATTCTACTTTGGGTAGTGGCCTCAAGTAAAACTAATCTCTAAATATGGGATTTTACCTCTCAGTTTGTCCAGGTAGGGTAAAACTGAGTGCTTAGGAAGTTGAATCACATCCATATCTAATTATATGGATTTTGTTTTATGTTTCCCTACATTATCTCAAGATCTTTGAGGTGTTCCCATGATGATTTTGACTTATTATTTGCATGATAGTTGATTATGGATATATGATGAAGTTCTCATATCAGGGTTTGATTAGCTGCTGAAAGTGGCTAATATTCATTGTCAATATATTAATAATAATATATTCCAATTTGCATAAACACCAATTTTATTGCATTATAGAAATTGAACATCATTTCTCATCTTAAATTCAATTCATGTTTAAAATGATAATTTGGGCCCAATCAATCATCTTTTTGTGGAGAACATTATATTCATTTTTTAAATTTGATATTTTTTATATGATTGATCACTTTGTTTTGAATATTTTATCTTTTAGGATTGATGGGTGAATCCCAAGAGATAATATAGATTTTTCAACATGAATGAAGAAATTTTCTGGACAAAGAATAATGTGCCTATGGCCCATCAAACAGAAGTGGGGCCCACAAACCAATACCAATGAAGCTCAAATTTTTACTGTAGAAAGAGAAAAATATGGGGATCATTTCATTCCACTGTGTCTAGAGATAATTCTCAACTTCATATCCTTTTATATCCATTAAAAATTGAGAATTAGCTCTGGACACAGTGGAATGAAATGATCCACGTATTTTTCCCTTTCTACAATAAAAAATTGAGCTTCATTGGTCTTGGTTTTTGGGACCCACTTCTGTTTGATGGGCCTTAGGCCCATTATGCTTTGTCCAGATAGTTTATGCATTCATGCTAAAAAATATCTATCATCTCTTAGGATTCATCCATCAATCCTAAAAGATAAAATATTCCAAACAAAGTAATAAATCATATAACAAAATACCAAATTTAAAAAATGAATATAATGTTCTGCACAAACAAATGATTGATTAAGCCCAAATTTTCCTTTTAAACATGAATTGCATTTGAGATGAGATATGATGTTCATTTTCTATAATACACAAAAAATGATGTTTATGGAAATTGGAACATATTATTATTAATATATTGACAATGAATATTAGCCACTTTCAGCGGCTAATCACACCCCCAACTTGAGTTTTTCTAGTCCCGAGAAAAATATATTTCAAATATGAAATTCGAATTCCCATTTCCTTAAACATTTTAATACACATTGGTCACCCAAATACCTCATTCCCAAAAAATTATGAAACCCATAAAAATCATTTAAAACAAGATAGGTCCATAAGCATATCCCAAACCCAAGCCCATTCCTTTGCTAAAATTTATTATCACATTTCATCCAATTTCAATTAAGCATGATGATGTGTTGTGGATCACAAAGACATGAGGCCCATTTTTTTGTTCAAGGGGGGGGGGGGAATGGAAGTGCTAGGTGGGAATCACATTAAAGATTAAGATGAGTATTTGATTTTTTTCATTTTTTTGTAGATTTTTTAAACCAAAATAGATATGAAAAGACTAACTATGGGCAAGAGAACTATGGAGTCATGATCCCCAAGTTTCGGACACCACACATATTGTCAATTCTCTGCTCTACATTAGAGATATAAAGCTTAACTCTGGGCAATACAACTATGGACTCATGATCCCCAAGTGTTGGACACCACGAATTTGGACAAAACATTTCTATATGTGGTCATTATTATTTTTTTTTCAATTTTTTTTCTTTTTTTGGATACTCAAATTAAAATAAAAGTGACCCCAGAACCCTATGCTATAATGAAAGGGACCCAAGAACTCAAATTTACACCCAATATCCAGTAGACGTGCATTGTGGCATTTTTATTAAGAGGATGAAAATGTAAACTTTGAAAAATCACATCAGACAACCGCACTTTCCAAAAACTATGCTCACAAAATTAAACTTGCATTAAAATTAAAATCAAGGAATGAAAAATTATTTTATATCCAATTTTATAGTTTAAAATGTGTGTTATCTTGTTCAAAGTTAATGGAAATTTTCTTTTCATGCATGTTCTTATTCACAAAAAAAAATTATTTCATCTCTCCCCAACATAGAATAACACTGTCCCCGGTATTTAATGAAAACATATAAGGGGTATGGTAAAGGTGTTCAAATATGGAATTGAAAATTATTATCATGGAATGATGTCACCTGGTGGTTGATGATTAAAGCACGTGCCACAGTCTCCCTTCAATCCTGGGTTCGACTCTCAATGGCTTGGCAGATGTGATGGGATTTTCCCCACTACCTACGATGTGTCCTTTAAATTTATTTATTATATATATATATATATGTATATATTATTTTTTTACCTAAAAAATATAAAAATAAAATAAAATAAAATAAAATGATGATATATTTTCTTCTTTTTAAATTTCTGGGTAAGGTATTACTCAGAGATCACGCCACGTGACACAGATGAATATGAAACTCCCCTTTCATACCCATCCATACTCATAATAGAAGATCAAGTCCGTAATCTAAGATACTATCCTATTCATATTTTTTTAAACCTACAAACACATAAAAATAAAATACACTGATGATACATTGTCTTTTTTTAAAATTTCATGGTAAGGTATTACTCAGTGATCACGCCACGTGACATGGATGAATATTGTGCTCCCCTTTCATACCCATCCATACTCATAAACGAAGAACTTGTTAATGGTCTATGGTTTTTTGAAGTGAAGGAAAAAAATAAAGATGATTCACAACGATTGGAAATATGAAAATCATGGGTTTCCTCCCATGCAACGCTTTTGCTTAACATCGTTAGCTCTACTTGGACACTCCATTGTTTATGTTTTTTCCTCATCAAAGGATGGTTCACACAAGTCTTCAGTAACTTTCTGTTTTTTTGGAATGGTTCAATGAATGGTTTGACTCAGTTACCATTAACTTTAAATGTTTGACCATGGTGGGATCTTGAATTTCTATAGCCCCATCGAGGTAAACCTTATGAACTATGTATGGACCTGACCATCTTATCCTCAACTTTCCTAGGTATAAATGAATTTTAGAACTATACAAAAGGATAGGAATACCCAGTATAATGTGTTTGGTTTTAAAATTTTGAGATTGTTAAGCTTGTACTTTAGCCTTATTGATCCTTGAATTTTCGTAATCCTCCATCCTAAGTTCCTCAAGTTCATTGAGATCTAATTTCCCATTTATTTCTGCTATTGAGAGGTCATAATTCATTTTATTAATTTCCTAAAAAGCATTATGTTTAATCTCCACTAGCAAATGACATTCTTTACCATAAACCAACCTATATGGGGACATTCCGAAAATGGGTTTATTTTCAGTTTGATAGGCCCAAAGAGCGTCTAAGAGCTTGCTCGACCAATATTTCATAGATGGATTAACTTTTTTTCTCAAGAATTTGTTTGATTTCTTGATTGGCTAACTCAGCTTGTCCATTGGTCTATGTGCAGTATGTAGTGGACACTTTGTGAGAAATTCCACATTTTTCCATGAGGGATGAGAATGGATGATTGAAAAAATGGGTTCCACGATCACTAATGATAGCCCTAGGAATTCCAATTCTAGAGAGGATGTTTTCTTTGATAACGTTAATTACCGTTTGATGATCATTGGATTTTTTAGAAATTTCCTCAACCCATTTTGATACATAATCGATAGCTAATAGAATGTACAAATATCCTCTAGAGTTTGGGGAAGGGACCCATGAAATCGATTCCCCAGTAGTCAATGATTTCAATAACTAATATAAGAGTGAGTGGAATTTGATTCCTTTCTGTGGTGGACCCTACTTTTTGACACATAGGGTAGCTTTAAAAAAATGTGTTGGAGTCCCTTGAGAGGGTGGGCCAAAAGATACCACTCTGAAGAACTATAGAATATGTTTTCATAGAGGAAAAGTGACCTCCACATGCCTCACTATAACAGAATTTAAGGATGGACTCTTGTTCAGATTCTGGGACACACCTCCTAATGACTTGGTCAGAGAAGAACTTATAGATGTATGGATCATCAAACACATAGTTCCAAACATCAAAAAGGAATTTCCTTCTAGATTGAGTCTCCAATAATTTTTGAATGACTCTTGTAACTAAGAAGTTGGCTATATCGGCCTACCAAGGGTAGTCACTTACAGAGTACATGTGTTCATCAGGGAATGAATCAGGCACATAAAGGTGGGATAATTTGTCATTAAATTCTATCCTAGAGAGATGATCAACTACAACATTTTCAACGCCCTTTTTTCCTTGATTATGAGGTCAAATTCTTGTAAGAGAAGGACCCACCTAATCAGTCTAGACATAGCATCTTACTTCTGGAAGAGGTATTTTAATGCAGAATGGTCAGTGTACATAGTTATGGGGGTCCTAAGAGGCAGGACCTAAACTTTTATAAGGAAAAAACAACATAAAGTAACTCCTTCTCAGTATTGGTGTAGTTTATTTCGGAATCATTTAATGTTTTTCTTTCATAAGCAATTACATAGGGAGTTTTATCACAACATTTTCCTTACATATCTCCTAAATAAATGTCACTTGCATCGCAGATGATTTCCAAAGGAAGGTTCCAATTTTAGGATTTCATTATGGGAGGAGAGGTGATAGATTATTTGAGGGTTGAGAATGAAGCCTCACTGATTTCTGTCCAGTCAAATGGAGAATCCTTTACTATAATTCCATAAAGGGGATGGGCAATTGAACTAAAGTTCCTAATGAATATTATATAGAAACCAACATGTCCTAAGAAAGACCTCAATTCCTTGATATTTTTGGTTGATGGGAGGTGACGAATGATGTCAAACTTGGATTTATCAACATCAATCCCCCTACATGAGACTAGATGGACAAGCACTAGTCCCTCTTTAACAATGAAATGTAATTTTTCCTAGTTTAGGACCATATTCTTTTCTTCACATCTTGACAAAACTCTCTCCACATTCCACAAACATCCCTAAAATGTATCACCAAACACAAACAAGTCATCCATGAAGACTTTTAGAAAATCCCCTACCATGTCTGGGATGATTCCCATCATGCACCACTAGAAGGTTACATGGGCATTGCATAACCCGAAGGGAATGTGTTTGAAGGAAAAGGTGCCGAATGGACAGGTGAAAGCAGTCTTCCCTTGATCCTATAGGGAGACCTGAATCTGACTGTACCCCGAGTACCCATCCATGAAATTGTAGGAAGCTGAACTGCCACTCTCTCTAAGATTTGATTAGTGAATGGTAAGGGGAAATGGTCCTTCTTGGTAAATGAGTTTAGCTTCCTATAATCGATAGAGACTCTCTAGCCACTACTCACCCTAGTTGGAAGAATATCTCCATCATTATTGGTTTTCACTGTGTTTCCAGCCTTCTTTGGAACCACGTGGTTCGGGCTGACCCACTCACTCTTAGCTATGTGATAGATGATTCCCACTTTTAACATTTTCATAATTTCTTTTCTCACTACTTCCATGAGATTAGGATTGAGTCGCTACTAAGGTTGACAAAATGGATTTGAATCAGATTCTAGAAGAATCTGATGACTCCTGATAAATGGGATAATCCCATGAATATCAGATAGGGTCCATCCAATGGATTCCTTATGTCCCTTAAGGACATATTGAATAATCCTCTCATGATCATATAGAAGAGAAGAAGAAATGACAATAGGATGTGTTCCATTTTCTCCTCATCAGGCATAGTTCATTGTAGTAGGAAGTTATTTCAATTCAAGATCCAATTGGTTCAAAATTTAAGTAGAATATTTGTACATTGGATCAAGATCAATTTCTTTTTTTAGACTTTTAGATAATATTGATTCCACATGTGTAGATGTTTTAGCTATTATATTGGTCTGATCAGTGTTAGGGAAGGGAGTTGGAGTGGCCTCCATGAATGTGGTTTCCTAAAAGATTTCATTAATTTTTGGTCTTACGATTTCATCATAGGAGCAATTTGAAAGTGATTCTAGCCAAGGAGATAAACATCCTTCATGCAAACAAAGGAAATTAATCTCATCCTCACTTAAACATTCCTAGAATATCCCTTGATGTTCTATGGATTCTTTATCAACACATCCTATTATGTTTACTTCATGAATATCATCATCATACTCTATTTGTGAGCTTTCATTATAGATGTTCAAGTCTAGACTCATGTTTCCAAAGGTGATGGTCATGTTCCCATTTCGGAATCGGATAAAAAAGAAGATTTTTGTAAGGAAGGGGCGACCAAGGATGATTGGGGTTTGTTCCTTACTGCCTAAGGTTGGATTGTTGTCAAGGACAATGAAGTCAGTAGGGTAGATGAAGTTTTCTACTTTTACCAGTACGTCCTTTAGTATCCCCTTTGGAACCCTAATGCTACAATCAGCAAGTTGAAGTGTGATAGATGTGGGTTTGATCTCTTCTAGGACTAACTATATGTACATCACAAAGGGAATGAGATTGACACTAGCACCTAGGTCACAAAAGGCTTTGAGAACATTGTTGTCTACTATTCAACATTGATGTAAGGGCATCCTCAGTCTTTCATATTTGGTGGATGGGTTCCTTGGATTATTGTGCTAACATTTTCTGCCAGAAGGACTTGGTTATTATGTAAGAATTTCCTATTAAATTTGCAGAGGTACTTTAGGTATTTTGAGTATCTAGAATGGTTTGAATAGAATTGAGTAGTGGAATGTTCAGCTTGACTTGTGCGAATATTTCCCTCAATATTTCACTCAATTCAGACTTAGTTTTCCCCCTCATGTGTTCAGGAATAGGTGCAGGTTGTGGGATTATTTATTGAAGAGTTGTTTCTTTCAAATTGTTATCAGTTTTCTCAGTTTGATCATGTAATTCATTTGAATTTTCATTAGATTTTGAAGCTTCAGATGGTTTTGAATTATTTGTTTGGGTTTCTCAATTGATTTCCCACTTCTTAAAACTGTCACAGCCTTTAGTTGTTAATGAGTTGTCTGAGTGAAACTTGACCATCCCCTTGATGTTTGTTGTGGAATAGCCTATGTGGACATGGGTTCCTGTCTAGTTTTGATGATTTGAAGTTCTTTTATAATTGATGATAATTCTGAGTTCATTTTGTCCATTTGTTTGCACAGCTGTTCAAGTAGGCTTTGTGGAACAGTTTGGGTTGGTGCTTGAAATTTTTGGTTTATCCCAAGAGGATACTTTGGTCGTTGAATAGGTTGTTGGATAGGTTGTTGATATTGGACATGAGGATGTTGTAATTGGACCAGTTGTGGTTGGAACTGATAATATGGTTGAAAGTTTTGTTGAGGGTATAGGTTGATACATTGTTGTTGTGTTGGTTGTTGATTGTCCTTCAAACGAAAGCCTGGATGGTTATTATACCTTGGATTGAAGGTATTCTAAAATTTTGGCTTTTTAATGTTCATTGCATTATCTTCTTCTGGTGGTACTCCTAAAAGAACATCCTTGATAGAAGGAATGGTTAGGAAATTATCAGTCTTATGGTCATGTTTGTCACAAATTATACAAACAATCTCAACAGTTTGGGTTTTCTGGACCATACTAAGATCAATCTTCTCAACCTTCCTTGCGAGTACAACAATTTTTTCTCTAAGGTTTTATTATTATACAAGATTATGCATTCCAACATATTTTTATGGCTTCTCATAGTATGGTGATGTTCCCCATGTTTGGTTCTATTAAGCAAGATTTTCTAGATATTCGTAAGCATTATTTGAGGCTTTGTTTTTGAAAGTTCCATTACACATCATATCAATGAATTGTTTGTTTCCTGGACCTACCCCTTCATAGAAAATTCTAACTTTTTCAGGGATTAAGAATCCATGGTGTGGTACCATGTTTAATGCGTCCTTGAACCTTTACCATGTTTCATAGAATGTTTCTCTCTCTCTTTCAAAAAAGTTTGGGATTCTCTTTTTAAGTGCAATTTTATTATGAGGGGGGAATTATTTTTTATAGAATTATCTTTGTAGTTGTTCCCAAGAGTGAATGGATGCTAGTCACAAATTGTTTAACCAATTATTTTCTCAGTCCTTTAGAGAAAAAGGAAAAGTATCATTTTAGCAGATTCAATTTGATTTGGAGGGAACATGGTTTTAACAATGTCATTAAATTCTTTAACATGAAGGTAAGGCATCTCTGACTCTATCCCATGAAAGGTTGGAAGATGGTTCAGGACATGGGGTTTGAAGACATATTGGGCTTATCCTATGTTATCATGCCTAATAAATGAGGGTGCATTGGTACAGGTTTGTGTGAGGTAGTCATTCATGGTCGGGTCTACAACAATTCCAGAGTTAGGGTCTTTCTCATTATTTCGGTTCCCTCCCTAGTTTATGATTTTGTTTTGTAGGAGATTGTCCATTGTATCAAAATCAACATCTGAATTTGGAGTATTAAGAATATTTGGATCTATTGGAAAGAGACCTTTATGGGTTCTTGACTCCCCAACCCTAGTACTATCCACCCTAACTAGATGATTTGAATGGTCGTGGGTGTAGGCAGACATGCACCAAGAAAAGAGAAAAAAATAAAAGGGGAAAAGATAAGAGAAATGGGATGATAAAAGAGAAATGGGGGAGAATAGAAAGATGCTCTAAGGTAACTTGGTCCCCAACAATGACACCAAAATTTGGTTGCACCCAAATTTACCCATGTTGTACGGTGTAAGTGGTCATTGTAGTATGGCTTGGTTTATTGATCCTCAGAGACCTAAGAAGAAACCTAAGAAACATAAATCTAAGAAGGCAATTTGATGATGTTGATTTGCATATGAAGTGGCCACATTAGATTTGAATTGATTGGATTATTTTATAATTTAAACACTTAAGTGAATTAAATTTAAAAGCATGAGTTGATCCTTGGTTATCGCATGGGGTGAATTGGATGAATTTCTTTTTAAATTATTTCAATGTCTTAATTTTGATCGTTTCCTTTAACAAAATACAAACATCCCAAATCACTCACCAATTTAGAGTTTTCACAATCCTAAGGCTAATAACCTATACACTTGGGGATCATATTTATGATCACTCAAAGGTAGAGTATCATTTTAGCACTAAGGATGTGTATCCTTAAAATTGGTGAGTTTAAAGGAGAATGTACATCATTGAATTAAAATATCAAAAATAGAATTGATTAAGAATTACTAAATTAAGAAATAACATCCAATCCATCCCCTTACTACTCCCTTGCATCAACCCATTATATGATTAGACCTCCATTGAGGATATTATACCAATGAATGTTGGTAGTACACTTATTATGGTAAAATTAGAGAAGAAGAAAAATAAATTACAATCACTCCATTGTTGTGTGAAGAGTTTCACAAAAGACAATGTGAATAACCTCACTCCATAAGGAAATGATATCAATATGATATGGAAAAAAGAAATAAAAAATTAAGAATAATAATATGATTATATTTTATTAATTAAACTAAGGTGAACGAAAAACTTACATGGAAGAAATTGAAAAAGCGATAACAAAATGAAAGCATGACAATAAAAATGAAAGAAATAAAAACTTTGATCCAGAGAAAAATAGTATCTCCTTATTCCCTTCCTCACAAGATCCTTATACAGTAATATTTGGAGCATTAGATACACCCCCAACAATAAATTATATCCTTATTAATTGGGAGAGTCAAAAGAGCGTGAGAAAATCAAGGGAATTTTGATGTTTCAAAGTTGTCCATAAATTTCGTCAAGATTCGTACCACGTATTTACGTGTGAATTTGTAATTGAAAAATGTAGAATACTGAGGGATCATATAAGAAACATATTCTCTTCCATGTGTCCTCTATTAGATATAAAAATTTCAGAGACTTTGGTTCAACCATTTGAATGTTATGGTCGAACTGGTGAGATGAAATTATATGTATTCAGCTCGGCCCCCCCATTTAAATCTCATCTCCAGATCTGTTTATCTCCATAAAAAATTGGGAATTAGCTCTAAAAACAGTGGAATAAAATTATCCCCATATGCTTCTCTTTATGTAGAAAAATTTTTATCTTCATTGGTCTTGGTTTTTGGGCCCCACTTCTATTTGATGGGCCTTGGCCCCTTATGCTTTGTCAAGAAAATTTCTGCATTCATGCGAAAAAATCTCTATCATCTCATGAAATTAATCCATCAATCCTAGAAAATAAAATATTCCAAAAAAGTGATCAATCATATAAAAATATGAAATTTAAAAAATGAATAAAATGTTCTCCACAAATAGATGATTGATTGGGCCCAAATTTTCATTTTAAACATGAATTTCATTTGAGATGAGAAATGAAGTTCAATTTCTATAATGTACTAAAATTGATGTCTATGGAAATTGTGACATATTATTATTAATATATTGAAAATTAATATTAGCCACTTTCAGTGGCTATTCATGGTTATATTTATTATTTTTTTGCCTATTATCATTGATACTTTCATTGTTGTTCCGGTTTCATGATATTATATTCATATGATCAAACTAAATCTCTTACTCTTTACAAAAAATTACTAATTTTAAATGGGAAATGGTTATTTAATTTTCAAAATTATTTATTTATAAGATAAGCTAAACTTATTAAAATTATTTTACTTTTTTAAAAGCATAAATACATATCACTTGTGTTTTATTTACCTAATTTGAAAGGTTTAATAAATCTTGGGTTACTTTATTTATTTAACTAGGTTATGTCCAAATTCATATTTAAAACTATTTTCCTTTTTTTTAAATGCCATATTTCATTGAGAAGATTTTAATCAATTTTTTTTAAATTTTAACTTTAATACATTGGGAAGGGTGAATTTAAGTGATGATCACATGTTACTTGTTTTATTTAAAATTTGAAGTTTACATGAATAGTTTTATTCCAAACTAGAATGAAATTGATTTAATTTTAAACTTTATTAATGTTGTGTTATAAGGATACCTACTGGGAACTATTTTATCATGCATATCATATTATAGTTTTATTATAAGATATGATTTTACATAGTGGAAGGTATTTGGATAACATAGTTCAGGTGTTTTAAAGGTGGTATGTGAAGTTGTTTTCTTGTCACATAGTGTTGTATTTTGGGGATAACAGATATCCTTTTTTTTAATTTTTTTAATTTTTATATCTTATGTATTGGGGACCATCCCATATATTTATGACACTTTAGACTTTATTATACATCACCCATTTAGTTGCATGTTGGTTCATGTATTACTTATTTGTTCTTATTTTTGTTTTTGTAATTTTGAGCATATTATGTATTATTTATTTATTTTATTACATTATGTCTTATTTGGTTATTTTTTATTTCCAAATGATTTATTGTTATTGGTTTGATCCTCCGAATTATTGAATGGTCATGTTAGTCATGCTGAACTTATGGGTGGGAGTTCCTTGTTTTATTATTGATTTATCAGGAAAAATAATTCCCATTGATATACAATTTTATGTCCATGTACTAGTTTACTGGACATGGTGATTGAGAACACACCTTGGGATATATCATGGGCTGACTTGAATGATGTTTTGTGTTGAACCATCTTGGTTAATGAAAAAAAATCCTTTAACTATTCCATTAACAACAACTCCATCTCAATTTATTCTTCCATTTCATCCCCATAAAATTAAATACTTGTAAACTCATCATCATTCACTTTAGTGTTCAAATTTTTTTCATCATATTCAATTTAGGTATCAACTTAAATTTCACATTAAAAATTTTCTTCATCATCAAACTTAGATAAAAAAAATCTCTTTCTAAATTATGATAGTTTTTTACCTATTCCCTTTGAGGGAAAATTTTTCTTTATGAAATTTTATGATTTTTTATCTTAAGAACTTATTGATGAATCAAATTAATCATCAATTTCTTATTACTTTATATTTATATAAATGGATACAAAATATACAATTTCTCCACATTTTAAACATTTTAATTAAATATTTCCTTATTATAATGTTTTTAAATTTTATAAACTTCTTGAGATAAATGACATCAATTTGTCAAAAATTATCTTAGTACCTTCATCATCCTATATATTCTTTTCTTTCAGTTTGATTTCTTTTTGATAATTCTTATACTTTATATCATTAAATTATATTTAGTTTTCATACTTAATATTCTTCTTAAGAGTATTTCTTTTACTCATTTCATAATAAATCAATATGATATACAAATCACCCAATGTAAGTGTGTTAGAATCACTATCTTAAAGTACTGATACCTTTGTATTATTTTTTTTAGTCAAGACATGAATTATATTTTTTACTACTAAATAATCTTAAATATTATCATCCAAACCTTTAATTGTGATAATAAATTCATTAGATATAGTGAATAAATCATAAATATATTAATTTTCATGCATTTTAATATTGTCATATCTCAAACTCCATATCTATTGTTTTTATTCATTCAATTTCACATTCCCTTCCTATATATATGTTCTACAAATTATCCCATATTCCTTTTTATATCTTAATCACCATGAATTTGATGAATTAATTCTCTAAATATAATTAAAAAAATTTCATTATGATATCCACCATCATTATCAATGTTCTTTCCATCAATCACTATCATGGAAACACATTCCACATATGAAGCACCAGAAGTTTTTGAAACATTATGAACATATAGGCTTATGGATAATAGATGTGTAAACCTTTTATCCTTATAAATATCATATTTATTTACATCATGTATCATAATACAATTCCTATTCACCTAATTAATATAATCCATTGTAGTCATAAAATTATGAACCAACTATAATTAAAAAAACAAAAAGTACACTTCACCTCCAAACCCCAAAAAACATGTTGTATTTGAAGGAAACCTATAGCTTAGATCTAATACCAATTATTTATTTCTTATGTTCTAATAGGTATTAGGATAATCACGAATTCCATAATATAGAGGGTGAATTAGTGAATAATTTCCTTCTATGTTATTCCATCTAATAACCTTTATCACCTATTTGTTTTATTTTTTTTACTTTCCTACCACTTTATGAAATACAAACATATCTAGTACTATTAAAAACGAGTTGATAAATCTTAAAAATTATCTAGAAAACCTAGGTCACATGATCCACAAGTCATCCTGGATACATACATTAAATGATTATTATTGAACCCATGTTACATAAAAATGTCTCCCAACAGATGTAATGTGATACCATACAATCAAACCGTGAGAATCAAAAAATATAACAAAATTATTATTTAACATCTAAATGTGACATAAAATTACTTTATATTAATTATAACTTCACTTCTCTTCTTAAAATACTAATTTTATCATAAAATAATGAGTATAACATTTTTTGACAACCCAAAACTATCTTTACTTTTTCATTGATCTATCATCATGAGGAAAACATATATAAACATAAATCATTAATAAAATTTTAATAATATTACCAAATATAATATAATGGTCCCTTATTCTTTAATTGTGTTCTCTATATTCACATATAGGTATTTCAACATCATGAAATGATTTGATAAATATCCTTAACACTCCCTCTTTGTCTTGGAAGTCTTCATCTTCATCTTTCTCTGTCACAATATCTAAAATATATAAAATACTATATTTTACACTCTACTTTTCACCAAAAAATTATTTTACATTCATTTGAATTTGAATTTACAATTTAAAATAACCAACTTCATTTTACAACTTCTTTTATTTTAATAGGATTCATTAGATTCATAGAGACCTCTTTGAATTCTTTGATATGTTTTAGAGATGATAGTATTATGATGGAGTATAATATTAGTAATTCATGATTCCACATCATAAAAAATACTCAAAACTATATTTTTGACACAATTCATGGTGTGATGAAACGTCTTACCATATAACAATTACAATATACAAATGATTACTTTCATCTAATCAATTCCTAGTGAATTGTGGAATGACACATATCATTGTGGTGTAAAATTAAATAAACATATAAAACCAAATTAGCACTCAATTTTCATGTAATAAATAAGTTTACATGATTTCATACATCATGATGTAACCCTCTTATCCACCCAAAAATGTTAGAATAAGAAAAATCACTACATAACCATTATCGCATGATCTTCATGTTATGAAAGACAAACTCAATAATATTCATGTATAGAACCCAATTTATAATGAACCAAGATTGATATAAGTGGAAATTAAATTTATTTTTAGGAATAATTAATACATTACACAAATATATACCCAAATACCATATTAGTTTAGTGTCTTGGGAAACTCAGAACATAATCTTCTAACCTGGTGAAATATATTCAACATCTCCCATAAAGGTATTCCCCTTTTAGTTCCTACCTAAAACCTTTATTTATATCCTAGGGAAGAGAAAACATAAAAAGGGTGAGATCAAATGATTATTAAGGTTAAACATGTAGAATATAAAATAATCCATAAACATTTGAACGTAAAAACCTGAATATAATGTTTAAACATCAAAATCTTGAGTCATTAAATAAATCGTGGCAGTACGTAAGGCATAGATCATAAAGGAAAATTAACTATGATATAATATCATTGGAATAAAAAATGTAATTTTGGATAACTAATAATCACATAATATGATTTCCATAGTAGCCATGGCATTGCTGCCAAGACTATCATAGTGGAAAAAGTCCTTTACTGAGCTGGTTTTACTTGCCGTTCTAGCCACATATTACTGAACCATATTTACATGACATTCTATTCATGTATATCTCATGAGATATAAATCTTTACCCAATGAATTAGAGGGAGATATGGGTCCCATCCACCTCATAATTAAATCATTATTACTTGTTCCAAAAAAACTTAAAATAACTAATCATAGCATAACCCATGAAATAAAATGGGATTCATAAACATCATTTCATCATAACATAATCCATATAAGATAAATGGACTTCATAAAAATAATTCCATCATAAAAACTATAAAATAAAAGTAATAATTGGGATATAAACATAAACCTATGACATCTTATATGTGAAATAATTTTGACAAAAAAACATGAACTTAATTCCTGAGGAAAATATCCTTTCTTTTTCAAAAATGTTTTCATTTCTCAAAATTCCATTCAATTTTAAAATAAAATAATTTAGATGAAAATAACAATGAAATTTTGTAGAGTAATATTCATGGAAATAAGGTGTCATGAAAGAGTAAAAAACCATTCATTCCATATAGGTTAAAAAAATCCCCGCTTACTTTTTTCGGAGAAGTCAAAAAGTAACCTGCATTTTAAACAATAGAAAGATTCCTTCTAAACCATGTAGTAAAAGTAAAAAATGGATAAAAATGACTTTAAACATACATAGAATAATATTAAACATTTTATGAAAACATTTATAGAAAACATGTACATGGATGATAAATATACCCCAGTAAATACTTATGAATAAATAATCTAGGATTTTAATGAGATTGCAAAATTATCCCTTACCTTAGGTCAGATATCCTTTGTATGTATACAAAAATACTATATAGTGGGTTTAGAAATATTATTAACTTGTAAAATAACCATAATAATATTTATGTCATCATATATAATTCACTTATGACTTTATATTACCCGTCCATTTATCAATTGAATGTTTAAGCAACGTTTTGGGTAATAATCGTTTTATTTATTGTATGATTTTTTGACATGATATTCCTGATATTATTACTTATATAATGATTTAATTACTTAAATAATGTAAAAAATTATGTTTATATAATTTATATTCCGTATAGATTTATGTATAATAGATAGATAAATGAAATGGAATACACTGTTCATGGAGACGGTAAGCCGTATGTATGCATAAACACTAATTTAATTTCCTTTCCATATTAATGGAAAGAAAAATAAATAAAACATAGGTATAATATAATTAAAGTATAATATATATGTTATATATGTTACATAAGTTCATTAATTACATTCTTTATACAATCCATGTATGGAATGAACAAATCATACAACTTTGAGGGGGAAGTAGTCCGTATTTCCTAAAAAAAATTATCATACTTACACATTATAGAAAGCATAAAAGTATTCTGAAAATAAAATAAAAATACATAATATTAGATATAGTATAAATATAATATATATCATATATAAATATAGTGTCATCATAATGTCTACCATGCGAGGTGGTAGGAGAAAATTGAACAATCATCATTTCGTGAGGCAGTAGTTCGTTGTACATAGAAATAATATGTTTGTATCCATTAGATGGAGGTGTGTGTAAGTGTAGTTCAAATACATCTAAAAAAAATCATAGTATATTAAGGACACTGTTTTTGTTATGTTATAAAATAATAATAATAACATAGAGAGTGGAGAAGGAAAATCAAAGAAAAGAACTCGAGAGAAGACATTACCACTAAATCGGGTAACTTCTTTTTATTTGAGCCAAGAGGATTTCTTGAATTGCCTTATTCCCAAGGTATGGCTTTTAGGAGTAAGGCTGGTATGTTGGGAGATTATTTGGGTAGACTTTTGACGAGATAAGATTCTTTCGAGGTGTGAGTTATGTGGGTAGAGGTGGTGGCCTTTTATAATAGGGAGGATGTGAACTTTAGGAAAGTCTAATAATATTAATTTATTATAAATTAAATTTCGATTAAAATGGTAAAAAACTCATTTAATTCAAATATAAGATGATTTTGGTTCTAATACCCAATATCCAATAATTTTTAGACATGTTTTGAATATTTTTTATCCTTATCATTTTGGTTTAACCCTTATTTTACCCTTTTTAATCTTATAGTGATATCATGTTATTTACACATTATGGGTTAATATAATTACCATATCATATAAAACGAACCTAAAAAAGTAATTTATTACATATATATACTCTCCTTAACCATTTGGACGAATTTTAGATTTTGTTTGAATTTAATATCATTTAATAAACTATTTTATGTTTTTAAGTTATGAATTATGTCAATTTCAGACACTATTCATACTTGACTTTTTTACAAATTCATAAAAACATGATTAATTCGAAAAAAAGAAATAAAATAAAATATAATATGTCAATATAATCCATAAAATTAATGGAAGACATAAAAATAACCAAATTAAATTTATTTTAATATTTATAATATCATTTATTTGAATCCATTATTAATGAATCAATCACTACATTGTCATTGTGTCATACTTAAATTTATTTATTTAATGTCTCAAAATACCATGATAAATGAAATCATTTTATCTTTCTAGTTACTATTTATAGTCTAATAGATTACTTATATAACCCCATATAAACTTTTTTTGTAAAAGATTCATTTTTATGTTATATTTCTCTTTATTTTAAATTAATTCTTAAAAAATGTCATTTTCACATCCAAGTAGGTCCAAGGGGTCCCAAAATCTACCCAAGGATTCCCATGGTATAAAATATCTCATAAAATAGTATTAAGACACGTTTTAGGGTAGTTTTATATTATTAAATTATTATTTTTTATTTTCTTTTACCAGATTTACCCTTTAACCATGGTAAATAAAAATAATTACTGGTGTTACTATTCATAATGTCCAAACATAAAAGGCAACTACTCACACAATTTGGAAATTTTGATTCATAATACGGAATCTATTTTTCCAAATTCAAAACAGAAATGTTTCGGTAATTAATTTAAAATTAACTCCCATTGTCAAAACCACAAAGCGAGTTTTTAAGAAGTAATAACTATCAAAAGATTAACACGTGTTTATGTCTAATTTCAATGGGAAATTACTTTCAATGATCAAAATTGTATTAAATAATAAAAAAATAATCCAATAACACTTTAAAAAAATTTAAAATATTATCTAAATATATAAATAAATTCAATGGAAAGGAAGTTTTGAATTAAAATGCATTCTTTTTCACTATTCATTAAAATATTAATATTATTAGAAAAATTCCAAAAATTCAAAAAAAGTAAATTTTGATGTCCCTCTAACAAATAATTAGTTTATTTTGTAAAATATAATATATAAAACTGTTACAAACTATATTTAAAATGGGTACTTCCTCAAAAGGCGGCAAAAATGCATTTTTTAGAAAAAAACTTCTTTTATTCGAAAAAATGAACTTGTTCCTATATCATGTCTAAAAAATAAATAAGATGAATGTAAATGTTATATAAAATTAAAAATGGTGTTAATAATAGTCATAATGACTAGTTTATATCCCCTAATAATATTTTAACAATATATCGTTGTTTAGTGAAAATCGTTATGACATACAACCCAAGTTATCGAGGATGGTCGCTCTTGTGTGTAACACACGTCAATAATACTGTTGTGTATACTAAAAGATAATAAGGTGTTTCATATATTAGAAACTAATATTAGTGAAGCATACAACACAATACATAAAAGTAAATAAAAATAATATATCCCATAAAATCTCAAGGTGTTAAATTCCTCCCTCCTTAAAATGAAATTCTCCATCAAAATTCATTGGGGTTATAAATGGTTTACTACTTGAAATTTTATTTCATGGAAACCCACTTTGTAAAAAATAATACTGAAACTTCATTTTAAAAAAGGAAAGTTATAAATAGATTGGTTACCCAATGTAACTCATCATTGGGTTTCTATATAGGATAACATTGGTGGGAAGTGAAAACATGGTTATGTAATAGAAATATAACCATCAGGTTCTGATGGATAGTGATAGAGAATGAGGTTTGGAGAAAGTTAAATACTAGAAAGAAATAAATCTATGATGATTTAATCGACCATATGATTCATTGGATAATAAGGTTCTAGGATAACATTTTTGGTTTCAAGATCTTTTTCCTAAAGTTCATGAATATTTGGATGAGAACAAATACTTACTTGATTTCAGTACAATATAACTATTGGTCATTCCCTAAACAATTTACACTTCATCTCTTATTTAAATAAAGGAAGTTCAATTTTTCATTCTTGAAGTGTTAGCAGATCACGTGATAGAATGATAGGCCATTCCATCTGTCTCAACAAAAAGGTTAGAACATGTTATAAAATATGCATAAGTCCACTTATAATGAGATAATACATTAATCTAAAAAAATTCAACTATAATATAAAATATACTATCCATAAATATATAATATTACAATCCTTTAAAAAACTGAAAATATAAAACTTTAAAATTAGGTGAACTAAATCAACATAACATTTGTCTCCCATATCTCATTTGGCAGTTCTTGGTTGTCACATTCCAAAAATGTGAATACCTTAATCAGACATTCTATTGAAACATGATAATAACATAAATTATTGTATAACCTTAGTGAAAAAATTCATTCTTTCAAAATTAAATATTTCCACACTCCAAAAATTCCAAAAATTCTATATACTCAAACCACAATACCACTTTGTCCTTATATCAGTCATGAGCTCATTAATACTCTCAAATATCTCATTATCTACTCATCCCTTAATTATGCACATATCATGTGTTTTACAAAAATATTTCAATCACATTTAATGGTTACCGATACCATATAATAATGGAAAACCACAATAAACCAATAAACAGATATTACAATATTCCATAATACTATAAATTAGATTCCATAACACTATTTTTGAATCCCATTACATAAACACTTAATCATTCCACCACTTTGTTAACATACTCAACATATCCAATAGTGATCGCATGTGACTTCCATTTTTTCCTTTTCCTTAATAGGTTTCTGATGCCGATCATCATTAACCCATGGATTAGAGCACTAGTTAGCATAATTCCCTATTTCCTTGCACTTGTATAATTGAAGTGTTAGTTGGGAATTCTATATTGTATTTTCTCTATTCACATCATATGAATCCTTTTCCCATTACTTCAGTACACAACTGCTTAATGATATTCTTTTCCACACGTGAAACATTTTCTAGTACCTTTAATACAATCTCTACCATTATTATTTACACACATTGAGCCTAAGGAAACATTCATCTTTTTTTCACCATTGTTTTTAGATTTTCCATTGAACTCTGTCTTTCATTTCCTGTAAAAACCATGAGATGGATATGTAAAACCGACATCTAGTTCTACCTTGATAGCACAACGCACAATCTCTTCATAGATACTGACGTCTCTTATAGATAATTCCCTTCTAATACTTTGTTTTAAGCCATTGAATAATCAATCAAATTTACTTTTAGGTTGGATGATAAAGCCAGAAGCATACCTTGCATGTCTTGTAAAATTAACCTCGTATATACCAATACATTCATCATCCCATTTCATAAGCTCAAGGAACTACATTTCAAAATTTGTTTGAAGAATAAGAGGTAAGTAATTATGGAAAAAAAGTTCTTGAACTCATCCCATTCATTGGATTGAATTTCATCTTGCAGCTTTGTATTCTTAATTAGAGTCCACCACTGGTTTGATTCACCTTCTGAATGATAAACAACCAAAATGATTTTTTCAGGATTCTAAAATTGAAGGATGTAAAATATCTTTTCAATGGTACTGATATATTTTTCAACAATAAGTGGATTAGAAGACACACTGAAAGAAGGTGGATGTTTCCTCGTGAAGGACTCAATAGAATGATGTAACCTTCTCTGGCCATTTAGAAGTCCAGAATGATTCATAGCTTGTGTAAGTATAGCCATAAGATTTTTCATTCTATATTCCATAACATTTGGTTGTTTAGGAGGACAATAATTACATTTCCAAGTGTTAGGATCATTATCAGGGTTCCTTCGGGTTCCAACCATCATCTTAAACCCAAAAAGAATAGTGTGAGTGGAAAAAACATACTTGAAAAACCACATAATAAAAGGGGAGAACATTCACTCTATAACATCTGATGATTCATTCTATGTTATTCATGTTCACTACAATAATTATAGGACTATAATATATAGTTAAACATAACCTTCCAGACATCCCAAGACAAACCTTAAAAATATCTCTAGGGATCATTCTAAAATTTTTTCATTCTAGTTTCCAAAGGTTGACTAAAACATCGCTCTAATACCAACTCTAACGACCCGATCTTGATGTACATGGACAATAGATTTCTTTTTTGCAATACATAATAAATTAAAAAACTATATTCCCAAAGACCCTATTAGTTTAGTGTCTTTGGAAACTCAAAACATAATATTCTAACTGGGTGAAATATCTTCAACATCTCCTATAAATATCTTCCCCTTTTTTCCCTACCAAAAACCATTCTTTATATCTTGGAAAAAAGAATACATAGAAAGGGTGAGATTAAATGAATATTAAGGGTAAAAACATAGAACATAAAATAAACCACAATTATTTGAACATAAAAACATAAACATAACGTTTAAACATCAGTATATTGAGTCTTGAAATAAATCTTCATAGTATGTAAGGCATAGATCATAAAGAAACATTAACATGATAGAATAGCATTGACATAAAACATTTACTTGTGAAAAAAATAAGAACATAATATGATTTCTATAGTAACCAAGGCATTTATTCCAAGACCATCATAGTGGTCAAAATCCATTACTGAACCAGGTTTACTTTTCGTTCCAACCATGTATTACTGAACCATATTTACTTGTAATTCCAGTCATGTCTATCTAATGAGATATAAATCTTTAAAGAATTCATTGGAGGGAGATATAGGTCCCACCCATCTCATAATGAAATCATTCTTACATGTGCAATAAAAAAATAAATCATTCATCACAGCATAACCCATGAAATAAAATGGGATTCTTAAAAATAATTTCATCATAACATAATTCATATAAGATAAATGGACTTTATAAAAATAATTCCATAATAAAATAAAATAAAATAAAATTAATAATGAGGATAGAAACATAACCCTATTTCATCTTATATGGAAAATAATTTTGATAAAAAACTTGAAATTAATTCCTGAGGAAAATATCCTTTCTTTTTCAAAAATGTTTTCTTTTCTCAAATAGACGTGAAATTTTAAAAGAAAAGTTGAAAATAATATTGAAAATTTTTAGATGAATCTTCATGGAAATATGGTTTCATGAAAGTGTAAAAATCCATTTATTTTGTATAAGTTAAAATAACATTCCCCTCATACTTTTGTCGAAGAAGTCAAAAAGTAACCC
The DNA here is from genome assembly GCA_963277665.1 of Viscum album. NCBI lineage: Eukaryota > Viridiplantae > Streptophyta > Magnoliopsida > Santalales > Viscaceae > Viscum > Viscum album. Next base: position 507,225,374 of record OY728164.1, on the reverse strand, counting down.
ATACAGTAAATGAAAGAAAGATTTCTTCTAAACCATGTTGTAAAAGTTAAAAATGGGTAAAAATGAATTTAAAAATTCATAGAATAATATTAAACATTTTATGAAATCATTTTTAGAAAACATGGACATGGATGATAAATAAACCCCAGTAAATACTTACGAATAAAAAAACTTAGATAATAATGAGATTGCAAAATTATCCCTTACCTTAGGTTTGATATCCTTCATATGTATCCAAAACTCTTGTATAGAGGATTTAATAATATTATCAAACTTTAAAAGAACCAAAATATTATTTATCACAACATATATGATTCACTTATGACTTTATATTACCTGTTCATTTATCAATTCCATGTTAAAGCATCATTTTGTGTAATAATCATTTTATTTATCTTATGATTTTTTTGACTTGTTATTCTTGATATTATTAATTATATCATTATTTAATTACATAAATAATTTATTAATTGATTTAGATATAATATATATTCAGTATATAATTATATATAATAGATTGATAAATAAAATGGAATACACCGTTTATGGAGACAGTAGGTCGTACGTATGCATGAACGCTACTTTCATTTCTTTTCCATATTGAAGGAAATAAAAATAAATGATAAATAGGTATATTAAAATTCATGTATAATATATAAGCGATATATGATACATAATTTCATTAATTCAATCCTTTATAGATTCCATGAATGGCATGAATGAGTCATATCACTTTGAGGGGGCGGTAGTCTGTACTTCTTCAAATAAAATTATTGTATTTACACATTATGGAAAGAATAAAGGTATGATTTAAATAAAAAAAATCAGAATCATAGATAAAATATAAATATAATATATATCATACATAAATAATTTTTAATCAAAATGGTCACCATGAGAGTTGTTAGGATAAAATTGAACAATCATCGTTTTGTGAGACAGTAGTTCGCCATACACAAAAACAGTATGTTCGTATCCATTAAATGGTGGTGTGTGTAAGTGTAGTTCAAATCCTTCTTATGAAAAATACTAATATATTTAGGATAGTGGTGTTTTTATGTAATCAAATAATAATAAGATCATAGAGAGTGGAGAATTAAATAAAATAAAAGAACTTGAGAGAATACGTTACCTCTAAATCGAGTAACTTCTATTTATTTGAGCCAAAATGATTTCTTGAATTGACTTTTTCACAAGGTAATGCTTCTAGAAAGAAGAGAGGGATGCTTAGAGATTATTTGCGAAAACTTTTGACGAGATAATGGGTTGATAGGTGTGATATATATTGTTAGATGTGGCAACCTTTTATAAGAGGGAGGAGGGGGACTTTAAGAATATCTTAAAATATTAATTTATTATAAATTTAATTTCTATTAAAAATAGTCTAAAACTCATTTAATTAAAATATAAGATGATTTTGGTTCTAATATCCATCACCCAAAAATTTTTAGACATGTTTTGAATATTTTTTTATTCTTATCTTTTTGGTTTATCCCTTATTTTACTCTTGTTAATCTTAGAGTGATATCATGTTATTTACACACTGTGGGTTAATGTAATTACCATAACATGTAAAACGACCCAAAAAAGTAATTTATGACATATTTGAATTTTTATTAAGAATTTTCATGAATGTTATATTTTTAGTAATTTAATATCATTTAATAAACTATTTTATGTTTTAAGTTATGAATTATGTCAATTTTGGATACTATTCATACTTGACTTTTTTACAAATTCCTAAAAACATGATTTATTCAAAAAAAATGCATCAAAAAAAGATAATATGTCAATATAATCCCTAAAATTAAATTATGGAATCAAAATAATCAAATTAAATTTATTTTAATATTTAAAATATCATTTATTTGAATCGATTATTAATAAATCAATCACTGCATCATCGTTGTGTCATAATTGAATTTATTTATTTAATGTCTAAAAATTATATATAAAATTCCATATTTTAGGAAATCATTTTAGATATATAATTAATATTTATAGTTGAATATATCACTTATATAAAACCATAGAAATTGTTTTAGTAATAGATACATGTTTATGTTATATTTCCGTTTACTTCAAATTATTTATTATAAAATGTTATTTTCACATCCAAGTGGATACATGGGGTCACAAAATAGACCTATCTATTACAATGGTCGGAAATATCTCATACAATAGGATTATGACATGTTTTTGGGTAGTTTTATATTATTAAATTATTAGTTTTTACCCTTATTTACCAGATTTACCCTTTAACCATGGTAAATTAAAATAATAACTTAAGTTTATATTAATAATTACAATAATTAAAAGGTACCTATTCACAAACTTTGGTCCTTATAATTAAGAATATGGAACCCATTTTTCCAAATTAAAAACACAGAAGTTTCAGTAATTAATTTAAAATTAATTCTCGTTGTCAAAACCAAAAAGTAGGTTTTTAAGAAGTAATAACTATGAAAAGATTGACATGTGTTTATGTCCAATTTCAATGGGAAATTACTTCCAATTAAAAAAATATAAATTAATGATAAAAACGTAATCCAATTATATTTTAAAAAACAATTAAAAATATAATCTAACTATATAAATAAATTAGATGAAAATATAGGTTTGAATTAAGATGTAGTATTTTCAATATTCATTAAAATATTATTGTTATCATAAAAATACCAAAAATTTAACAAAAGTAAATTTTGACGTCCCTATTCAAAATGAGAATTTTATTTTTTAAAATAGAATAGATAAAAGTGTTAAAAACTAGATTTAAAATTGGTGCGCCATTAGAAGGAAGAAAAACTTTATTTTTTTGAAAAATACTTCTTTTATCCGAAAAATTGAACCTGTTCTTATATCATGTCTATAAAATATATAATATGAATGTTAATTTTATATAAAATTAAAAATTTGGTTAATATTATTCATAATGGCTAGTTTATATCCCACAATAATATTTTAACAATATAACGTTGTTTAGTGAAACTCCGTATGGGGTACAACAGAAGCTATCGAGGAAGGTCACTCATGCGTGCAACTCAAGCCAAGAATAGTGTTGTGTATACTTCAAGATAATAAGGTGTTTCATATATCACAAGATAATATTGTTTTAGCATACAACATAAGAAATCAAAGAAAATAAAAAGAATCTTTCCCATAAAATCATAGGGTGTTACATTCTACCCCCCCTTAAAATGAAATTCTCCCTTGAAATTAGTCGGGGTTATAAATGGTTTACTACTTGAAATTTTCTTTCATGGAAACCCAAATTGTAAAAATAAATACTAAATCTTCATTTTGAAAAGTAATGTTACATAACGGTTACCAAAAGTAACTCATCACTGGGTTTCCACATAGAATAACATGGGTGGGAAATGAAAACATGGATATTGAAGAGAAATATAACCATCAAGTTCTGATAGACAGTGATAGAGAATAAGGTTTGGATAAGGTTAACTATCATAAATCCATGAATCTATGATTATTTAAGGGACCATATAATTCCTTAGATAAGAAGGTACTAGGATAACATTTTTGGTTTCAAGATCTTTTTCCTAAAGTTGATGATTTTTTGCATGAGGGGAAATAATTACGTGATTTTAGTATAATTCCACTGTTGGTTGTTCCCTGAACAATTTCAACTTCTTCTATTATTTAAATAAATGAAGTTGAATTTTTCATTCTTGAAGTGTTATCAGATCAAGCGATAGAATGATAGGTCATTCCATCTGTCTCAACAAAAAGGTTAGAATAGGTTATCAAATATTCATAACTCCACCTGTAGTGAGATAATAAATTAATCTAACAAAATTAAATATAAATATATCTACTAATATTGATAAGTTGATAATATTTCAATCCTTCCAAAAAATGAAAATATAAAACTTTAGAAGGAGGTGAACTAAACTGACATAACAGTTGTCTCCAATATCTCATTTGGATGTTCTTGGTTGTCACATTCCAAACATGTGAATGCCTTAATCATGTATTCTATAGAAACATGATAATAACATGAATGACTATAGAACCTTACTGAAAACATGAATTATATCAAAATTAACTCTTTCCACTCACAAAAGATACCAAAAATTATGTATACTCAAACTATGATATCACTTTGTCCTTATATCAGTCCTGAGCTCATTAATACTATCAAACAACTCATTATATCCTTATCCCTTCTTTATGCGCATATCATGTGCTTTCCAAAAATATTTCAATCACTTTTCATAGTTACCGATACCATATAAAAATGGAAAACCAAAATAAACCAATACATATATATTCCAATATTTCATAATACTGTAAATGAGATTCCACTATACCATTTTGGATTTCCATTACATAAACACTTAATCATTTGACCACTTCGTTTTCATACTCAACATCGCCAAAATTGACCGTATGTGACTTCCCTTTGTCTTTTTCCTTAAGAGTTTGTCGACGTCGATCATCTTTAACCCATGTATTAGGGAATCGATTAGAATAATGCCCCATTTCCTTGCACTTGTAGAATTAAAGAGTTAGTTGTACATTATCTATAGTATTTTCTCTATTCACATCATTAGAAACCTTTTTCACATTACTTTGGAACTAAACTACTGAATGACCTTATTTTCCACACTTGAAACATTTCCTAGTCCCTTTAATACAATCTACACCATGATTCTTTCCACAATTTGAGAATAAGGAAACATTTATCTTTTTTTCACCATTCTTTTGAGATTTTCCCTTGAACTCCATGTTTCGTTTATTGTCAAAACCATGAGATGGATATGTAACACCAAATTACAGTTCTACCTTGATATCACAATGATAAATATCTTCATATCTACTAAAGTATCTTATAGATAATTCCCTTCGAAGACTTGGTTTTAAGGCACTGAAGAAACGATCAACTTTACTTTCAGGTTAGATTATAAGTCCATAAGCATACCTTGAAAGTCAAGTAAAATTCATATCGTATGTACCAACAGAATCTTCATACTTTTTCTTAAGCTCAAGGAACTCCTTTACCGTCATTGTTCAAAGAATATGAGGGAAGTAATTATTAAAAAATAAGTTATTGAACTCGTCCCATTCCATGGATTCAATTTCATCTTGCTACCTTATATTCTTAATTAGAGTCCACAACTAGTCTGCTTCATCTTAAAAATGATAAACAACCAAAATGAAATATTCATGTTCTGAACTGTATAGGATGGAAGATATCTTTTCAATGGTACTGATCCATTGTTCAACAACAAGTGGATAAGAATTCCCACAAAAAGAAGGTGAATGTTTCCTCACAAAATAATCAATAGAATATTTTCCCCTCACTACCCATTTGGAAGTCTAGAATGATTCAGAGATTATGTAAGTATTGAAATAAGATTTTTTATTCAATCTACCATAACATTTTCTTGTTTAGGAGGACAATCAATACACTTACCAGTGAATTGATCATTAACATGGTCCCTTCAGGTTCCGACCATTGTCTAAAAGCCCAAATGAATAGCGTGGGAGACAAAAATCATACTAGGAAAACAATATAATCAATTGGGAGTACTTTTAATCTCTAACATCTTAGATTAAATTCTAGGTTATTCATGATCATTACCATAATTCGAGGACAATAATATATAGTTATACTTATCCTTAGGGAAATCCCTAGACATAACTTAGAAATATATCTAGGGATCTCACTAAATCTTTCACATCCTAGTTTCCAAAGTTGGATTAAACCATCGCTCTGATACCAACTATAATATCCTTTACTTTATGTACATGGACATGACAATTCATTTGAGGAATACTTAATACATTACACAAATATATTCCCAAATACCATATTAGTTTAGTGTCTTTTGAAACTCAAAACATAATCTTCTAACATGGTGAAAGATATTAAACATATCCAATAAAGATCTTCCCCTTTTGTTTTCCTACCGAAAAAATTTCTTTATATCCTTGGGAAAAGAAAAAATAAAAATGGTGAGCTCAAATTCTCAGTAATTTTAAACATGGGGAATATAAAACAAACCCTAAACATTTGAATGTAAAAACATGAACATAATGTTTAAACATCAAAATCATGAGTCAAGAAATAAATCATGGAAGTACGTAAGGAATAGATCATAAAGGAACATTAACTATGATAGAATAGAATTGGAATAAATCATCTAATTGTGGAAAACTAATAAGCACATAATATTATTTCTAGATTAGCCAAGTCATTGCTGTCAAGACCATCACTGTGGAAAAATCCCACAACTAATCCGAGTTTACATGCCATTCCATCCATGTATTATTGAACCATATTTACCTACTATTCCAGTCATGTCTATCTCTTGAGATATAAATATTTACCCAATTAATTAGAGGGAGATATAGGTCACACCCATCTCATAATAAAATCATTCTTACATGTGCCACGAAAACATAAATCATTCATCATAGCATAACCCATGAAATAAAATAGGATTCTTAAACATAATTTCATCATAACATAATACATATAATATAAATGGAATTCATAAAAATAACTACATTATAAATAGAAAAAAAAATAAAATTAATAATAGGGATAAAAACATAACCCAATTTCATCTTATATGGAAAATAATTTTGATAAAACACTTGAAATTAATTCCTGAGGAAAATATCCTTTATTTTTCAAAAAATTTTTCTTTTCTCAAAATTCCACACAATTTTAAAATAAAATAATCTTGTTTAAAATAATCTTGAAATTGTGCAGAGAAAGCTTCATGGAAATAATGTGTCTTGAAATCAAATAAAATATTTGAGTGTTCCGGGCGCAATGGAAGTGTGGTTGGGACGACACCCAAATTTGATTTTTACCATGATCAATGGTTATTCTGGGATTAATATGATGATGAATTCCAATATCAACGGAATATAATCAATGATTTGGATAATGAATAAAGAGGCTCAAAACCATTAGAGAGGATCTTGCACATCATGTCTATAATTAATTTAATTAATTTCATAAAGAAAAATAATTCCTGGATCTTTGGTATTTTTCTTCATTGATGACGTTGATCTTTTAGAATGACCCATCTGAATAATCTCGTTGTTCTTGTAAGGAGACAAACTAGAATACCACTAGTGATGATCTACACGTGCTTCGATGAACTCCGATCAACACCACTCATTCTCCGGGTGCTAGCGTGGTGAAGTGAGTTTCTTGTGTCAGTCATTTTTGATCGCTTGTTCTTCGGCCTTGAAGAACATCTCTCATTATTGAGAGGGGAGAGAAGAGGATTCAAGTGAGAAATTTTTTGGCTCAAAAATTCTCAACTCACCAAGAATATGGTGTGTTGTATGGCACAACAGGCGTGCTTGTCTATTTATATACATAGATTTTCAGTTAAAATATTTAATTGCATAGTAACAATTAAATACATTCATGAACTTAGAGAAAACCATGCTCATAATAATAATATCGTATCATTATTCATGGTGTGACAGCTTGCGCAAAATGGAATTTTAAAATAAAATTTCATGTCACAAAATAATAACAGCATCATTATTATTTTAACTTGTGCCAACTAGTTAAATAATTATTTACCATCTTGAAAATAATTATTCTACAACCGAAATGACCTTAGTCTGCTCGAACTCCACTTACATTTATTGAACACCTGAATAAATAAATAAATAATTTATTCTCTTCAATAAATATTTTATTTACAAACTTTAAAAAAAATATTAATTAAATGTTCAGTAAAATAAATAAATAAATTGTATTTAATTTATGCGATCATTTTAACTTGAATAAAATTATTCCATAGTCTTGAGAATAATAATTAATTAATTAATTAAATTCAAATAGAATTTAACCGAGACCACCAAAAACACTTAGTGTGTGACCCTCTAGGATTTTGTCTCATTGACATTGGGCATGCTTACCAAACATCCAAGAGTACAATCTAGCAACATGTCAAGGCACCCAAGAGAAAGAACGTAAAGTCACAACAACGACATCCACATACGAACGCCCACTGTGTAATATAATACCTTTGTCACAATATCTCATAAAGAAGGTTTAATGATTGTGTCATCAACTTTTAGGCTTGATACGTCATTTTTTGACTACCTAGAATAAACTCATCATTACACCATGGACATGGAATTTCGTGTGACAATTCTATTTCAATCAAAGCGACAAGATATCAACTTCCATAAATGGAAGGGAAAAATCCTTCCTCAACTTATCTATTAATAACATGCCACTCATGAGGCACCCAATGTACCCTACTTCCCACCAACTACCTGCGTGACAGTTTTCGTCAGTAAATCAAAGTGCCTGAGTCATGACACAGATTAATGATAATATTAATGTCTAAGGATCATTACACATGCTCGTAGACAGAAATATCTGATGAAACTAAAACATGCAGAATTCCTACTAGCAGGCATGTTCTCATAATCTCTAATCTTGGAGATTACTAATTGCATACTTCATGAGAGGAAGTATCATCTGCTTACGAGTACTCAAATCCGATGCTCTGCATCCTATGTGTCCCATCATAGTATATCATCCAACCAAAAAACTATATTTAAGAATATTGTTATAGAATTTCAAGGGTCTCATCATAGTGGGGAAATACCATGACGTTATCAATGCAAAAAATACTCTAGGAAATTATTCCATTCTAGTCATGTAGAACAATGAAAAATATGTAATAATACTTTAAATATCCATGTAATCAATGTAAAAACAGTTTGTTCTAGGACACCAACTCTTAAAAACTCCCACTTGTACTAGAGCCAACTTCCTATGACTTTCAGTCTGCTACACCTCACATGATGATCATGTTTCTGCTGGGTCAAGGCTTTAGTCCAGGGGTCCACCATGTTGTCTTCCGTGGAAGTACTGCTCACTGCAACTTCACCTCTCTAAGAAAAATCCCTTATGATATGATACTTCTGATGTGTGTGCTCCATCTGCTGATGTGACATTGGATCTTTTGCGAGATCCACCAATGTAGTATTATCACAATACAATGTCATGGGATCTTTACTGATAGGTATCACATATAGCTCATGGATGAAGCTTTGCATCCAAACTTCTTCATTAGCTACCTCAGAATATGCTATATACTCAAACTCTATTGTAGAATCTGTTACCATAGTCTACTTTGAGCTCTTCTAGCTCACTACACCTCCATTCAAAGTGAATATGTGTCCCGTTTGTGACTTCATGTCATCTTGATCAGTCTAGAAACTAGCATCTGCATATCCTATGATGACTAGTTCCTCATCTCCTACATAAACTAGGAACATACCCTTAGTATGCCTCAGATAGTTTTGGATTGTCTTGAGTGCCATCCAAAGGTGGTAACCTGCGTTTACTTGGTATCTACCTACCACGCTCAATGTGTAGGAAAAATCCATCCTAGTACATAGCATGACATACATGACATACCCAATAACTTATGCGTATGGAGTCCTTGACATTACCTTTCTTTCCTTATGTTTCCGAAGACACATTTTCTTGGAAAGATGAATGCCATGTGAAGTTGGAAACAATCCCCTCTTTGATTATTCCACACTGAATTTCTTCAACATCTTATCAATGTATGTACTTTGACTTAGGCCCAACAATCTATTGGATCTTGATCCCAAGAATATATGCTACCTAACCCAATTCCTTCATGGAGAATAATTTGTTCAACCATGCCTTAATAGACAATATGACTGGTATCTCATTTCCAATAAGTAATGTGTCATCAACATATACTGTTAGGAAAACGACTGCACTCCCACTATACCATTTGTAGACACAAGGATCACATTAATTCTTGATAAAACCAAATTATTTTATGGATTCATCAAAAATAATGTTTCATAACTTGGATGCTTGCTTTAATCAATTAATTGATTTCTCCAACTTTCATACCTTATTGGAATCCTTTGGAGTCACAAGCCCTTCAGGTTGTTTCATGTAGATATATTCCTGAAGGTTCCTGTTATGGAATGCTGTTTTGAAATCTATTTTCAAAATCTCATAGTCATGGTAAGCCGTAATGACAAGTAGAATTCTGATGGATTTCAGCATTGCAACTGGTGAGAATGTTTCATCGTAGTCAATTCCTTGACGCTGTTTGAACCCTTTTGCAACCAGTCGTGCCTTATAGGTACTAACTTGTCCTTCCATGTCCAGTTTCTTCTTGAATACCCATTTACATCCAATATAAATTACATAAACAGGAGGATCTACCAAAATCCAGACTTGGTTTTGGTACATGGAATCCATTTTAGAATTCACGACTTCTTGCCACTTGGCAACATCTGTGCCACTTACTACTTCCTTGTAGGTTAAAGGATTATTCTTATCAACTAGTAATGATTCACCATCCTCAGTAACAAGAAAACCGTACCATTCCGGTTCTCTAACCTCTCTTGTAATCATACGTAGTACTTGTGTATCTGGAATAGATTCCTCTTCCATGGGGCTATGTGGAATTTGTTCCAGTACCAACTCTTGTGTACCTTGATCCTCGACTTAATCGAATCCAATATTTCTGCAACTATCTCTTTTGGATATGTGCTCACTTTAAAGGAGTATGTCATGTCTATCTACTATAACCTTTTTTCTAAAGGGGTTCTATAGGTAATATCTCCTTGTTTCCTTGGGGTATCCTATAAAGGTACACTTTGTGCCTAAGGGTGCGAGTTTGCTACCTGAAGATGCTTTAAAAAACAATTTGTTACCCCACACATGTAAATTCGATGACATGGATTTTCTTCCACTCAAAAAATCATTTGGAATACCATTTATCAATTTAGTTGGTACTTGGTTTAGTATGTGTGCTACTGTTTGTAACGCATACCCCCAAAAGGATAATGAAAGACTTGCATGACAAATCATTGATCTCACCATGTCCAACAAGGTGCGACTCCTTCTTTTTATTACACCATTCCATTGAGGAGTGTAAGGAAGAGTGAGTTGGGATAAGATCCCAAACTCTCGTAAGTAATCATTGAAGTCATGATTAAGATATTTCCCACCTTAGACCGAGTTTAGTTTCTTAATCTTTTTCCCAAGATGGTTATCAACTTCATTCATGTATTCCTTGAACATATCAAAGAAATCCAAATAATACCTCATTAAGTAGATATATCCATATCTACTAAAATCACTAGTAAAAGTAATGAAGTATGATCTCCCACCCCTTGCTTCAACTGGAAATGGTCCACACACTTTGGTATAAACAAATTCAAGAAGCTCTTTAGTCCTTTCACCTATCTCAGCAAATGGGGATTTGGTAATTTTTCCTTATAAACATGCTTGACATACACCAATTGATTTCAGTTCAAAATAATCTAAATATCTATCATGATTTAACTTTGTCAAGCGTTTCTCGTTTAGATGACATAGATGGTGATGGAAAAGTTGGGTGTGAAATGAATCCTGTGAAGTATCTTTGTCATCAATTGCCATTACTTGGTTTGTGTAATCCAACACATAATTTTCATTGTATAAATGTGACCAACCAAAAAAATTCTATCTTTATAAAATAAGGAACATTCATTTACAAACATGAAAAAAAATCCATCTATATCTTGTACAAATAGAAAAAAAATGTTTCTGGTTACAGAAGGAACATAAAAACAACACTTTAAATCCAAGATCATCCTAGTTGGAAACGTGAGGTGGTAGTCCACAACAACTACAACAACAAGTCTGGCTCCATTGGAGGCTTGTAGATTTACCTCCACTCAATCAATCTTCTTGAATCTACTTGGCTTCTGTATTTGGATACATATTTGAGCACCACAAGCTGTATCTAATACCCAATTTGTAGAAATAGATAGATTGCATTCCATAAAAAATGAACTTGAAGCTTCCACTTTGTTCTTAGGCTAGGTGCAATTCTTCTTCTAGTGGCCCTTCTTTCCACATGTGAAACAAACAGCCTCATGTTCCCTTGAATCCCCTTTGATCTTATTTTTCTTGGAAGGACGTGAAGAATATTTGGGCTTAAAGGTATTCGCCTTACCTTTACACTTATTCACCATAATGAAAGAAGGCTTTTCACGCTTCATATCTTTGTCCACTTGGAGAATAAGGATAACAAGATCAAATATAGACTTCTAAATGTTGTTCATATTGAAATTGACAACAAAGTTAGAGAAGATCTAAGGGAGTGATGCAATAATGAGATTGGTGACCAGTTATTTGGGGAGTTTAAACCCTAGAACCTCCAGGCTCTCAATGTAGCCAATGAGCTTGTCCACATGAGGCCCAACTGGGGAACCTTCTCCAAGTTTAATCTGAAAGAGTGCCTTAGAGATCTCAATCCTTTTCTATCTTTCTCTCTCTTAGTAAAGACCACAGAGGTGCTCGAGCATGCTACAAGAATCCATGTTTTCATGAGACATTATGAGATCACTAGACATTGATGATAACATCAGACATTTGAATGTCAACCACATCATTCATATGTTTCTCATAGACCAGGAAATCCTCATCACTCGCCTCCTTGGTAGGTAGATCAGGTAAATCTGACTCTAGTACATAAGACTTCCATTCATGGTGTAGAATAACCCAAAGGCATCTAAACCATTCCTAGAAGTTACTACCGGTGAGGATGTTGTCTTTATCCAGAATTGACTATAGGGATAATGTGGTTGATGATCTTTTCATTTTTATTATACTATTAAAAGATCATATCATTAGTACTTTCTTGATTACATTTTTTGAGAAATAATAAATTTTATTAAGTCTCCCACTAGTTTATCAAGTCCCAATGGCCCTCACCATTGAACTCAGAATATCCAGTTTCCCTGACATTATTTTGGAAAGGAACCATATTCCCCTTCTCATAACCCCAACAAGGGTTGGTAAAGCTATTAGAAGATATGTAGTTATGCAGGTCTTTGCCAACTGCGGGCTTGCAACTCCTTGATTTGTTGAGTGGACCCCCCAATCCTAAAATCAAGAATTTGGATTTCCTCAACTCTTGCCTCCAATATTACACCAATTCTAGAAGGGGATACTCATCATGATGTAATATGGTTGAGTCAACCCAAAACCATTAATATGGGCTTCCTGTTTAAAAGTAAGTGTCCCAACAAGGGTTCGTCAAACACATAGTTTTATTGAGTTTTTCCTTTCATCAAGTAACAAATGGCTTGGTATGACTTAATATTTTATTTGAGGGATTTTTATCTATTATTCGTGAATTTATTTATTATCACATGCTTGTTAATATTAAGTGTATCTTACTTATGTGATTAACCTTGTTTTGACAATATTTACAAATAAGTGTGGTTTATTTTAGTTCTATATTGCATGCTTGTTTAATTCATTAATTATGTGATCGTAACAACACATCTATAATGATAAACCATGCAAATGACAGAAATAAAATAATTTAAATGGCATGATCATAATCGTTTCTAATGGTTAGTTTATCTAGAGGTTGATAAACTAACACTGACCTAGGGGAGAAACACATTGAACCTTTTGGGTTTGTGTTTACAACTTCTAGCTATCCACCTATGTATCTCCTAGGGTTCGTTTCATCTTGGATCCAGCTTGAACCATCTCCACTAGCTTGGGAGTTCCATCCATTACATATTTACTTTTTTAACTCACATGCAGGTGAGGGGTAAAAGGGGGTTTTACATAAAAGAAAACATTGGCACGAAGACGCTACATATTAATGAGGAGAAGGCTCGCATGCCAAAAAATTTAATTCAAATAAATAAAATAAAAGAAACCATCCAAATATAGTGGTCTTGGTCTAGCTCATGATCATCCATACATGTAATGATATTTACACATAAATAAAACTAGTATTCAATTCTGTAATCGTTATTGTTTAAGATAAATCACGCTCAAATAAATAAATTATCATCTTTAATTAATCAATCCTTTAATCTTAAATCCTTTTCTAAATTTACTTGAGATTATCATCCATCATAATTTTAAACAAATAAATTCATTTAAAATTATCTTTGTGTGTAACCTGTACATTTGAGTCAACCTGGTGAATTCCTATTCATAGCTACCCAATGAGTAGAAATTAACATTACACATATGTAAAATTAAACACATATATGTAAAACACATATCAAATGTTGTACCTCATCTTTACTCCCACATGATGATACAAATATAAAGGGTTTGTATAAAATAATAATAAATTTTAATAAATCTGCGTAATTTGGATGAGTACATGATGTGTAGTTCTAACTACATGGAATGTACTATTGTTCACCATCCATCTGAAGTACATGCCTGGGGAAACGACGTGTGAGTGTACTTAAAAAATCTTTAGAGTACATGATGTGTCTAGTTGGCCACATGCCGTGTAGTTCCTCGTTACATGGTCTCCAGCAGTGCTATCTGTGTACGGGGTACACATTCCAACCATAACTCGAAGGGACTACACACTGTGTTCATTTGGGCCACACAACATGTAATCTGAAAACTACGTGCCACCTATTCCTGGTCAACACATGGATTCATTTAAGAAATGGAAATAATCCAACACACGACTTGGTTTGGAGGACTGGTCTGATGCATTGAATCTTGAATACACGACATGTACAACCAAATACATGCCGTGTGTTCTGGTGTTGTACAGACAAGAAGCTTTGGCACCTCTGGATGAGATCCTCTATTTTACTTTAATCAAAATTAAAAGAAAAGATCGTTTTATTAAGGTGAATGAGAAACAAAATAGGAGGTATAGATCTCAAGATTCGGATTTGCAGAATGATTAACATTAATTGAAACAACTAAACTATTAAATCCTTAAGTCATAAACGAAATATTTAAATAATTATAAACTATGATGTAACCCATCTGATACCACTTGATTGTTCTGGGCGCAGTGGAAGCGTGGTTGGGACGACACCCAACATTGATTTTTACCATGATCAATGATTATTTCTAGATCAATACGATGATGACCACCAGTCTCCATGGAATATAATCAAATATTTAAATGAAGAATAAAGAGGCCCAAAACCTTTAGAGAGGATCTCACACATCATGTTTATAATTAATTTAATTAATTTCATAGGGAAAAATAATACCTAGATCTGTGGTATTTTTCTTCATTGATGATGTTGATCGTCTTGAATGACCCTGCCAGATTATCTCATTTAGCTTGTAAGGATCCAAACTAGAATCCCTCTTGTGGTGATCCACACGTTCTCTGATGGCCTCCAATCAACACCACTCATTCTCCGGGTGCTAGCACAACAAAGCAAGTGTCTTGTGTCAGTCGTTTTTGATCACCTTTTATTCAGCCTTGAAGAATGTATCTCTTTCTTAAGAGGGGAGAGAAGATAATTCGAGAGATAAATTGTATGGCTCAACAATTCTCAATTCACGAGGTGTGTGGTGTGTTGTATGGCACAATATGCCTACTTTTCTATTTATATACATGGAATTTCAGTTAAAATATTTAATTACATAACAATAATTATATACATTCATGAAATTATAGAAAACACATGCTCATAATAATAATACAGCGTCATTATTCATGGTGCGCCAACTTGAGTAGAATGAAGTTATAAAATAAAATTCCACGTCACAAAATAATAGCAGCGTCATTATTATTTTGACTTGTTACAACTAGTTAAATAATTATCTACCATCTTGAAAATAATTATTTTACTACCGGAGCAACCATGGTCTGCCCAATCTACACTTCCATTTATTGAACACCAGAATAAATTAATAAATAATTTATTCTCTTAAATAAATATTTTATTTTTAAACTAGTAAATAAAAATTTATTAAATGTTAAATAAAATAAGTAAATATATTTTATATAATTTATGCGATCATTTTAACTTGAATAAAATTATTCCAAAGTATTGAGAATAATATTTATTTTATTAATTAAATAAAAATAGAATTTAACCCAGACCACCAAAAGAACTTAGTGTGTGACCCTCTAGGATTCTTTCTCCTTAAAATTAGGCAGGCTTGCCTAAAGTCGAAGAGTATCGTCTAGTAATGGGTCAAGGCACCCAAGATAAAGAATTTAAAGTTTCAACAATTATATCCACATACGAATGCTCACTGTGTAATATAATCCCTTTGTCGCAATATCTCATCAAGTAGGTTTCATGATAGTGTCATCAACTTTTATGTTTGTTATGTTGTCCTTTGACTACTTGAAATAAACTCATCGTTACACCATGGCCATGGAATTTAACATGATGGTTCTATTTCAATCAAAGGGCTGAGATATCATCTTCGATAAATGGAATTGAAAAATCCTTCCTTGACTTATCCATTAATAATATGCCACCCGTGACGCACCCAACACACCCTACTTCCCACCAACTGCCTGCGTGACATTTTTCATCAGTAAATCAAAGTGCGCGAGTCATGACACATATTAATGATAATATTAAATTCTAAGGATCATTACAAACGCTCGTTAATAGAAATATTCGATGACACTAAAACATCCAGACTTCTTACTAGCAGGTCGGTTCTCATAATCTCTTATCCTAGAGATTACCACGTGAAAACTTCATGAGAGGAAGTCTCATATTCTTACGAGTACTCGCACTTGAGGGTCTGCATTCTATGTGTCCCATAATGGTATTTCATCCAACCACATAACAATATTTAAGAATATTGTTATATAATTTCTAGGTTCTCATCATAGTAGGGAGCTTCCATGACCTTATCAATGAAACAAATACTCTATGACATTATTACATCATAGTCATGAAAAACAATGAACAATATGTAATAATACATTAAATATCCATATAATCAAAGTAAAAATAGTTGGTTCTAGGACGCCAAATCTTGCAATCCTTTCATTATGTACAAGTTAAAAAAAACATTCCCCTCGTACTTTTGTCGGAGAAGTCAAAAAGCAACCTGTATGGTAAACGAAAGAAAGATTCCTTCAAAACCATATAGTAATAGTAAAAAATGGGTAGAAATGAATTTAAAAATACATATAAGAATAGTAAACATTTTATGAATTTTTTTTTGAAAAAATGGACATGGATGATAAATATACCTCAGTAAATACTTACGAATAAAAAAGCTCAGATAATAATGATATTGGAAAATTATCCCTTATCTTAGCTCTTATATCCCCCATATGTGTCCAAAACTCATGTATAGTGGGTTTAAAAATATTATTAACTTGTAACAGAACCCTAATAACATTTATGACATCATATCTGATTCACTTATGACTTTATATTACCCGTTCATTTATCAATTCCATGTTAAATCAATGTTTTGGGTAATAACCGTTTTATTTATCATATGATTTTCTTGACTTGTTATTCTTGATATTATTACTTATATCAGGATTTAATTTACTTAAATAATGTAAAACCTGATTTATATATCATATATATTCAGTATATAATTATATATATTGGATAGATAATGAAATGTAATACATCATTCTTGGAGACGGTAGACCGTACATACGTATGAACGCTACATTCATTTCTTTTCAATATTAAAGGAATGAAAACTAAATGATACATAGGTGTATTATAATTATAGTATAATATATATGTTATGTTAAATAAGTTCATTAATTCTATACTTTATATGTTTTATGTACGACATGAACGATCCATATCACTTTGAGGGGGCGGTAGTCCTCACTTCCTCAACTGAAATTATCATATTTAAACCTTATGGAAAGCATAAAGGTATGCTGTAAATAAAAAAATAACGAATCATAGAGAAAATATAAAAATAATATATATCATATATAAATACAGTGTCATCATAATGACCACCATGAGAGGTGGTAGGAGAAAATTGAACAATCATCATTTTGCGAGGCAGTAGTTTTCTGTACACAGAAACAATATGTTGATATCCATTAGATGGAGGTGTGTGTAAGTGTAGTTAGAATCCGTATCATAAAATCATAATAGTATATTGAGTATAATTCTGTTTTTATGTAATAAAATAATAATAAGATCATATAGAGTGAATAAGTAAAATAAAATAAAATAACTTCAGAGAAGACGTTACCTCTAAATCGGGTAACTTCTTTTGATTTGATCCAAAATGATTTATTGTATTTCCTTATGCCCAAGGTAAGGCTTATAAGAGGAAGGGAGGGATTTTGGGATATTTTTTTTTATAATTTTGATTATAAAATGGGCTTGAGAGGTGTGAGTTATGTGGGTATATGAGGTGGCCTTTTATAAGAAGGAGGAGGGGCACTTTAGAAAAGTCTTAAAATAATAATTTATTATAAATTAAATTTAGATTAAAAATGGTCCAAAACTCATTTAATCTAAATATAATATGAATTTTGTTCGAATACCCATTATCCAATAATTTTTATATAATTTTTTAATATTTTTTTATCTTTATATTATTGGTTTAACCCTTATTTTACCCTTTTAAATCTTGCAGTGATATCATGTTATTTACATATTCTGGGTTAATGTAATTACCAAATCATGTAAAACTACCAAAGAAAGACATTTATTGCATATTTTTACTTTTATTAACCCTTTTGACGAGTATTATATTTTTTGGAATTGAATATCATTTAATAAACTATTTTATTTTTCAAGTTATGAATTATGTCAATTTTGGACACTATTCATACTTGACTTTTTTACAAATTCATAACAACATGATTCCTTTGATACAAAATAATTAAATCAAATACATTATGTCAATATAATCCATAAAATTTATGTGTGGAATAAAAATTATGAAATTAATTTTATTTTAATATTTATAATATCATTTATTTGAATCCATTATTAATGAATCACTCACTAAATCATCATTGTGTCATAATTGAATTTATTTATTTAGTATCTAAAAATTAAAAATAAAATAAAATGATGTCGGAAATCATTTTAAGTTTATAATTAATATTTATAGTCAAATATATAACTTATATAACCACATATTAATTTTTTTTAGAAAAATATACATTTTTATGTTACATTTCTCTTTACTTTAAATTACTTCTTATAAAATGTCATTTTCACATCCATGTGGATCTATGGGGTCCCCAAATAGACACAAGGAATCCCATTGTCGGAAACATATCATAAAATAGGATTATAACATGTTTTAGGGTAGTTTTGTATTATTATATTATTTTTTTACCCTTATTTACCAGATTTACCCTTTAACCATGGTAAATAAAAATTATTACTGAAGTTAGTATTCATAATATACAAAAATAAAAGGTAACTATTCTCACAATTTGGACCTTATAATTCCAAATATAGAATCCATTTTTTAAAATTCAAAACAAAAAAGTTTCCTTAATTAATTTAAAATTAATTTCCGTTGTCAAAACCAAAAAGCGGGTTTTTAAGAAGTAATAACTATGAAAAGATTGACATGTGTTTATGTCATATTTCAATGGGAAATTACTTTCAATGAACAAAATTGGATTAAATTATAAAAACATAATACAATTACAATTTGAAACAAATTAAAAAGATAATCTAAATATATAAATAAATTATATGAAAAGGTTGTTTTGAATTAAAATGCTGTATTTTTCACTATTCATTAAAATATTAAATTTATCATAAAAATACGAAAAATTCCGGAAATCTAAATTTTGAAATCCAAATTCCAATAAAGAAGATTATTTTGTAAAATAGAATATATAAAAGTGTAAAAAAATATATTTAAAATGGGTGTGCCATCAAAAGGTGGAAACACTATATATTTTTTTGAAAAATATTCGTTTATCTGAGAAAACGAACAAGTTTGTATATCATTTCTAGAAAATAAATAAGATGAATTTTAATTTTATATAAAATTCAAAATGTTGTTAATACTATTCATAATGGCTAGTTTATATCCCATAATAATATTTTAACAATATATCATTGTTTAGTGAAACTTGGTATGTCGTATAACATAAGATATTGAGGAAGGTCTCTCTCACGTTTAATGAAAGCCAAGAATAGTGTTTCATATAATGAAATATAATATAATGTTTCATATAATGAAATATAATATAATGTTTCATATAGAGTAATCTAATTCTGGTGTAGCGTATAACACAAGACATCAAAGAAAATAAAAATAATATATCCCATAAAATCTCAGGGTGTTACATAAATCATGGAGTGAGACAACATTTTTGGGTAAGATCATTTACGATTCTCCAAATTTTAAACTCTGTAAATAAAATCATGGTGTATGATTCACCATTATAGGGTAATTTGTTTTTCGTCTCTAAAACACATCCAAACCTTTCTCACCAACTAAAATATTATTTTAATCATTTCAAAACCCTCAAAATACCTTCAAACTATCTAAAACATCTAAATTCATTGAATTTTTAATTTGAATGTAGTGTTAGAAAAGAGTTGAAAAATTCAATAACAAAAAAATGAAAAAATATAGTTACATATCACATCCACTTAACTTTTAATTAATCTCCCACTTTGTGAGACTAACACCACATGAGATCTTCCTGTTCCCCACAATATCAATCCAAAAAAACTATGATATAGAAGAAATAACAATGAATAAGTCAAACCACAATGTGGTGAATCTCACCATTACATGGTTTATGATTTAGTGTATATATCAAACACATGTTCTAAGTTTTAATCTTTCTAAAACACATGAATAAAATAATATACCATATAGGAATCTTAAATAAAGAATGAAAAATGTGTGATGGATTAAAAAACAAACTAAATAAAAAATATGATATTATATTGATTATAAAAATATATACTCTATATTTAAATAAAAGAACACGATGGAAGAAGAAGTAACCATATACAAAAATAACACAACATCTAAATGTTTATATAAATGAGGAAAACCTAGTTATTTTTTATTCTCAAACCTCTAATTCATACAAACTTATTAAAAAAATATCCTCTCTTGAGGTACCGATAAATAATCATATATATATATATATATATATAAATTAGTGGCCTGAGTTATAAGGGGCTTAAGTGAAAAGATGAAAAGCCTAAAAAATCTTCCAAAAATCTTCTAAAAAACATTCACCTAGTCAACTATTTAAACAAGAGAGTTAAACATTGAGTTATAAATATGAGATTTGAGTATTAATATCCTATAAAATCCATAATAAATTTATACTAATACATAAATATTTAATTATTTATGAAAAAATGCATAATGTTCATAGTGAGGTGTCCTGCAAAACTTCATCTTTAATTCCCAATTATTTCATCCAAACGTGTGATTAAATAAGAGTAATGTAATAGATATAGGTTGAAATGTAAATGAATTACATGTTTATCAGTGTGATATGTTTCTAGTATTTGGTATTCAACTAAAATATTTTGAGGTGAGGTCGTATATTTCTTTCGATCTCTATGATCATGAAACATGGTCCATACATTGTATAATACAAAACTGATACATACCTCTCTTTTTTATAACTGTAAAACAATAAATAGATAATATCATCATAAAAACAAAACAAACAAACAAATTAAAAAATCATCCTAGAAAAAAACATATAAATTTACATTCAAACTTTAAAAATCTACTACAACTGTTTGATTCACACGACTATGAAATTCATAATTCTAGAACCACTTCTCCATAAATGAATTATCTAGCATAACAATAGGATCAATAATAATGTTCCATTTTCATATGAATTCAACAAAATATATATAGTTACAACCCTATAGTTTTCCAAATATATTCCCATAATACTGTTAGAAATGAATATAAATAATATTACAATTTATTGATAGATATAAAAAACTGGAGTATAATATATTTCAATTTCTATATATTGATATTCCAATCATTTTTTCCAAAAAAATCCAAAGATCATTTCTGGAGATCTAATTTCATGCATGCCCATTCCATAAAAAATATAAAAATTCTTACTCATGATAACCATATTAATTTATTATTATTAATATAATAACATTACATATTCTCCTAGGTGTAAATAGGGTATCAACGTTAATTTTTCTGAACGTCAATTTAGGCCTCTAAATAATATTAAAATGGCTTTTACCTCCCACAAAAAAACCAATACCATTTTCATAAAAATAACATCGAAATAGAATCATCTAGTGATATTTACATGTGTATAAATTTATACAAGTCATTACATTTCTAAATTTTTAATGCAATTATCACAAAATTTTTTTCCTAGGAAAATTACACCCTAAAATGAAGATTCACCAAAATATCCTAAATACTTAAACTAATATTAAATAATTAAATCATTATACCAATATTCCAAACTTCCATAGATCCAGAAAATCAATAGAAAACACACATAAAATCTTTAACCCCCACAATAGGATTAGATATTTTGAAAATTAATACCCCATTTAGCTAATGTTACTCCAGTAGGTAAATATTATGAAACAGACACAAAAAAAATTAATATTACATGGGATATGTAAATTCAGAATCTTATAATTTTCATTCTTGAATTATGAAAAATTTGAAGTTCCCAAGTAATTTTTTACTCCACCCATCAACTAATTTATGGAAACACATTACAAAGTTTCACTAAATAATTACAAATGTGTTAGCATCACAAATAAAAAATATATAGAAAAAATAGAGAAAATAAAGGAAAATTTAAAATATTTTTTGATTCAAAAGAGGAAAAAGTATCCCTCACAAGATATGTATTCCATAAATTTATTATAAAAAATAATTTATTAAGATTCATATTAATGTCAGTCTCCCCCCTATGTGACACCACCCAAAATGTAGTGGGTGTTTGCAACCACCAATCATTCGAAACATAACCATTTTTACCAAAACCACCATGCATCTCAGCCCCTCGAAAAGAACCAGACATGATTCATAAAAACAATGGAAAATATATGATTGTATTATACCAATCGTAAAGGTCAAGAAGATTCCACTGGGAAACTGTTTAGATTTTAATACTTGCACACAAAGAGAATATGATTTTTAAAAAATTCACCATTATTATTTGGAAATCATATAAATAATAAATTCATTATAGTATATAAACCCCAACACAACTTTTTTACTTAGTGCTATACAACACATCACATATACTCAAATTAATTTCTTTCTTTGATAAATCCCTATTCAATCAGTACCACATAATTATATAATTAATTGTATTAAAAATTGATTTTGGAATGTGTAATAAACTCATAGTAAAGACAAGAATAGAAAATTCCAGTTCATTAATAATAACAGCTCTACCAACATTAGATAATAAACATCCCCCCTTTAATTTTTATTTAACTACTACTTTCTCCTATATCATTGAAAAACATACTTAGAATATATTTTAATTATTAGAGTGTTTTCTATATTTTTATTAAAAATATAGTCATATTGATCCCTAACCATCCTATTAATATAATAAAAAATAATTTGATAAGTATTTGAAGGTTCTAGGGTTTAGATGAAGGTGTGGGTGAGTTTACAACATTGGATTTTCATTATTTTATCTAGATAAATTTAAAAAATGTTGAATTCAATTCGAGAATTTCATAGAATGGACCTTTCACATTTAATTTATAATCTTTTTTTAAAAATAATTACCACAAACATGATAATAATCTCGATCAATTTCCATAGATAATCTTGATGTGTTTTCATTATGATAGAGAATCCAAGAATGTATTCCTCTAGGTGTAACCACATGTGATCGATGAATATCCAAAAAAATTCTTGAATCTCTTTTTCTAGTGCAATAGAGACAACTGCTTCACACCATTTATTTTTTATCACAACAAGATGTTCTCTTGTTCTCTCCATATTCTTTAGAGGTAGGATGAGAGGATTATTCTCTCTATTTATTTAGTGAATTTTATAGGGATATTTATTGTGAAAAACATTTATTTATTTAGAAATAGTATAACAAGAACTTTATAATTAGGGTTAAATAATTGATAATTATATAAAGTCCCTTTATCAATTTGTTTATAAAAAGTAATCTGCATATAAAACAATAACAACAAAAATATTATTTCCATGACATGTTTTTATTCAAATATCATTACTTATATAAATAAACTAATATTTATTTAAATTATATTTATTAAAATATTAAATTTACATTGGGACCCTAACTTATCCTGTGAATCATCCATGGGATTTATTTGATCTTGAATGATAAAACATGTAATAAAAAAAATATTTTTCATTAAATAAATAAAAACTATTATATTCACCAATTTCCTGAATAAATATTTATTTTAATATTCATGTAAATAATTAAACATTTTTTTAATATATTCGCTAAACTGGTGAATAAAAAATATTTATTTATTACCTTATAAATAATAAGCAAGTGATAATAGTATTTTCTTCATCCTTGAATTAACTAACTGTATGGCTGATATCTCATTTACCATTCATAATATATAATAAAAGTATATTTCAATGAAAAGAACATCACTCCCACTAAATATATTATATGAACAGGTCTAACAGTTATTCTTAAAAAAATATTATGGATTCATCAAAATTAATGTTCTATGATCTTGATTCTAGATTGAACCCATAAATAGATCTATACAACATTCACACCTTATTGGCATCCTTTAGTTTCATGAAACCTTATGGTTGTATCATATTGATATCTTCTACACAGTTTCCATTAAAGAAGGTGATATTGAAATCCATTTTCCAAAACTCATAATCATGGTAAGATGATATAGAAAGTATAATTCTGATAGATTTCTGTATAATGACTAGTTAAAGGGTTTCATCTTAGTCTATGACTGAAATTGCCTAAAATCTTTGGCTGCCAATCATAGTTTATAAGTAATGAATTTACCATCTAGGCCCAATTACTTCTTGAATTCCCATTCTCACAAAATACGATTTATAGAAACTAGTTGAACTGGAAAAACCCAAACTTGATTTTGTTACATGAAACCCATTTTAGAATCCATGGATTCTTTCTATTTGGATGCATTTGAGTTACTCAATTCTTCTTTGTTAGAAAATTGTTTATTATTTTCTATTAATAATGTGTCACCTTTGTGGAAATAAAACAATGTATCTATGATTTTATTATCTTCCAAGTACACCTATATAATACTTGTGTCTTTGGAACAACCTCTTATATTGGTTCTTATAGAATTTGTTCCTATTCTATCTCTTATGAGCCTTAATCCTTGACTTCATCAAAATCTATCTTTATCCCATCATCTCCTTTGGATATGTGCTCCCATTCTAGAAACACGGCTTGTATCTCCCTGATTAAATTTCTATTTGAGGGATTAAATATGTTATATTATCTAATTTCTTTAGGATATCCTATAAAGATACAATTTATGCTCGAGATGAAAGTTTATTTCTAGCACAATCCATATAAAAATATTCACATCCACACACACATATATGTGAAAAATTGATTTCTTCTCATACCATAACTCATATGGTATTCCACTTGTTGATTTAGTTATAACTCAGTTTAGTGTGTATGTATTTTTCTATAATGCATATACCCAAAAGTATAATGTAATATTTTCGTAAATCATCATAAATAAAACTATTTAAATAAAATTGTACTAAATCAATTCACTAACCTCATTATAAATTTTTTTATATAGAGGAGTGAGTTAGGATAGTATCAAAAAATCATTAAAATAATTAATTAATTATTGGTTATGATACTCCGTTAGTTTGAGAAGGGTTTCTTTAACTTTACACCATGAGGATTATCTACTTCATTCTTGTATTCCTTAAAATTCTACAATGAATAATTTTTATAACTCATTATGTATATATATCCATATATACTATGATCTTTTCTAAATTCAATGGATTATGAGTATCCACTTATAGTTTCTATTAGAAAATGTCCACACACATATGTGTGAATCAATTATAAAAACTCTATAACTCTCTCCTCCTTTTCATTAAAATGATATTTTTTCATTTTCCTTTATAAAAAATAATGATATATATCCAAGGTATTTATCTCAAAAAATATAAATAACCTACTTGATATAATCTTTTCCAATGATTATCATTTATATAAAAAAGTTAGTGATCCATAGCTAGGTATGATATGATTCACGTGAACCTTATTAGTTATCTATTTCCTGGAATTGATTCCAATATTCTAGTATGTAAAGACCCATATTTAAAAATTTCATAACATAACGTATACTATATTAAAATAATTATAAAATTTTATTTCTAAATATTAAAATTATACCATATATTTCTAAATTGGACATAAAAATTCCTCTATTGGTTATATTGTGAAAATAATAAGTGTTCATCAAAAATAAAATTGATCTAGTCTATAATGTGAGTAGTAGTCACCAATAGATATCACAGTTAGTCTCACTCCAACAACACCTCAAAGATCAACCTAAACTTTAGTAATCATATGAATTATACTTGGATTATGTATTTGGATAAAAATGTGCATACCAAAACCTATATATAATACTCTATTTATAGAAATGGATATATTTCAATCAATAAATAATGAACCGAAAGCTTCCCCACGCTTCTTTACCGACTCACAATTCTTATTTTTATGGTATTTCTTAGAATAAGTAAAAAATAGTGAATCCATTTATTTATCCTCACTCTGTATATTCCTTATAACATAACGATGGTGTAGGGGTGCCCTATATTTAGAACATTCCTTGGAATTCTCCATTACTTTCATCTTGTTCATGATAAAGGAATCTGTTTTTTCAGGATTACTTCCATTATATTCTTGGT
This sequence comes from Viscum album, assembly GCA_963277665.1. Lineage (NCBI taxonomy): Eukaryota > Viridiplantae > Streptophyta > Magnoliopsida > Santalales > Viscaceae > Viscum > Viscum album. The sequence goes on along the minus strand of OY728164.1, from coordinate 507,198,700 downwards.
GAATCAAATTCAATTGATATAAGAGAATATTATCTATATTATTCATATTAAAATTCATAATAAAACATTTTAATCTTTGAGTAAGTTAGGAGAGAATGATGTTTGTGCATATTTCCTTAGACAACTTGAATCCTAGAATTTTTAAATGATATATATATATATCCAATCATATTAAGTACATGGAGTCCATCTATAACTCCTTCTCCAAGATTTCAAATAAAATTCCCATTGGATATTTCATACCTATCTATTCTGGATTTATCATAATAGATATCATGGAGATGAGATAGTGCAGAGTATGAATCAATGTATTTGTGAAGATTTCAGAACCCTGTCACAACCCAAACAGAGATAACTATTTCATTTTATTTATTTTTGATTCTCTCTTATTTCTTTCTCTTCATTAGTGGATTTTTTTAAATTTAATATATTTTGTGAGGTTAATATCATGTCATATGGTTTAGGTACATAGTTTTCCAAATCGTGCGGTGACTATGTGATAGACACTGCAATTTTGACATATCCAAATCACAAGGTTGGTGAATAGCTTCTATAACCATGTGTTTTTCAGGGAACTATTTCTCTAGTAGGCCAGTAGTGGGAGAATAGATGGAACATGGTTTTTTTAACCATGTTTACAAACCATTGAAAGTTCATAAATTCATAAAAAAACAAATTTACTATTTTCCCCCTATGAATTTTAACCCAAAAATTAGTTATCACACCACTCTTTTGGCTTATGTAACCCCAAGGGCTCCTCTTATTGTTTCTATATTCAATACATGGTTGGATCTTAGTTTTTTTTAAATATTTGGGTGTGATTATTCATAATAAATCCCTTATTATGTATTTTCTCTTCTATTTCTACCTTTTCTCTCTTTCTCTCTAACCCAAGCATGGTCTAGCAACCTGGGGTTCCTTGTATCTCACTTTTAAATAGGGATTTTTTTTGTTTTAGGGTTATACTTTTCTCTCCTAAATATCTTTACACCTTTTTCATTATAGTGTTAAACTATGGTAAAATGAATAAGGTTTTAAGGTAGGTATTCCCATGCAAGCTTCATTAAATTCAGAAATATTTTTTATTATTTATTTAATTACTTTTCTTAGGATTTCTATGGTTGATATAAAGTTTAATTACTATGTTTTATCAAACTATAAGTTTATTACATTTATTTTAATCAAATTATCATGGATTTAGATTTTTTTAAACTATTTAAAGTCTCTTTTTGGAATCCATTCTTGTTATTTTTCATCATGGACGACTCATCTAAATTAATAGATATATTTTAGAAAATTTATTTTAATTTTTATAATATATATGTAATCATTTGATTAAAATATGTGTGTTTTTTATTTTAAAAGTGTTTAGAAAAATCAGATTTATAATTAAATTTCATGATCCCTACATAGAAATTTTGTAATAAATTTTCCTAAATGAAAACCCTCTTAGAACATGCCTCATGTATTTTGAAAATGTATGTAATTATTTCCATGTATTTGAATGTTCCATGTGAAAGGGATTATGTATTTATTATAATATTTTAATGGAAATTTGGGTGGTTTAATGTAAGGGTGTTGAATATGGGATTGTGTCTTGTTTGTGAAATTAACTATATGTATTAGTTTGTGATATATTTTCAAATCACCTCCAATTTTGATTCACGGGAAGCCTTGGGTGTCTAGGAGGGAAGTATACATACACAAGATGTACGAATTCATTATCACACTCTAATTTGTTTCCTTTAGATGATTTTTTTTCCAATTTATGGGATATACCCCTTAATAGATCATAATGGGTAACACCAGGTGTGTGGAAAGGTTTTTTATTTAGAACCAGTATTGTTTAGTTGTTTATATGGCTTTGTCCTAGGTTGTTACCCCCCAATATAGCCTTGGTTTCGATGATGTGATGTTTTAAAATTATTTATTGTATTCTATTTTGAACATTAAAAATGTAATCGGTTTCAAACTGTAACTTTGGGTCTCTTAATTTTACTGAAGAAAAGAAAGTTTTTTATTTGGTTGACCTCATGAAACTCTCCATGAATGTCTATTTTAATATATATATATATATCTATGTTCCTGAATATTATTTCATATTCATGTGTATAAACAAATACATATGTTTGTATTATATATATATATATATTTATGTGTGTGTGTGTGTGTGTTTAGAGATGATTCTTGGGATGTATTCTTTTCAATATAGGATTTAGAAATGTATAGATTATTATTTGTTTTTTCTTAAAAATAGAAAACCTATTTAACTTTTATGACTATTTGAAAACTGTCATGACAAAGATTTTATTTTAATGTGTATTCATGGACTAGAGGGTGGTGACCTAATAGGTGATTATGATCATACTTATTATTATTACATTACTTTTGGGTATATTAGGTTTATCCAGTTTTTTATAGATGAGATAGTTTGGTATAAGATCCTTGGTTTGGGAATGGATGAAAATAGTAAATATGATTCACTTAACACATTGAAATAATGTTTTGGGAATACCTTTTTTTCTTTATTTTTTTTCAATGAGGATGTATCAACCTTTCCATATCTCTACTCATACTATAGACCTTATTTTATATGAGTACTTTATTTATTTGTGTTTTTATTGGTTATTTATCTTTTTATTTATATAATTTTGATTATTTGGATATGTATATGTCGTATCTATTTATTTGATGATGTGGTTATCCATCCTACAGACTAATATCGATGTGTTACCCGGTGAAAACCCTTGTTTATTTTAATTTATTAGGGAGAAATCATTCCCATTGGTTCTTATTTATTCCCATGGAGCTTTTTTTCATCCCGGGAAGATTGAAAATTCCTCTTGAACCATTTCACATGCTATTTTAGGTTCCCATTTTGGGGTTTATTCAGGTTGGTTCATGAAAAATTGAATTAATGTATTTAGGTTATTGTGAAGACCGAGGTACTTGAGTTACCCTTGATATTTTGGGAATTCATAGTAGTGTGAAAGAAGGATCACTATAATTCACGTGGGAAATCAGGAGTTGGCTCTTTATTACCACTTATTCAAGACATTGCTCAAGTTTCTAGGGTAGTATGAGATGTCTATATCTTGAATCTGATCTCGGTTATCAGGTATCATTGATACTTATTGTTGTTATTTGAGTTTTTCATATTAGTTTTAAATAATTGTGAGTTCTTTTAAGAATATAAAAGTTCTAGAGTTCATTTTAGAGGGGATTTAGTGGGTTCACGGTTACTAGGTATGGTTTGTAAAACCATTAATAGACAATGCAACATGCTTTGGTTGGTATCCAATAAGCTTTTCATGGTGTGTGCATGGTCTTCCATACAGTGTGACCAAACCACACACAAAAATTATTTCTTTTTATTTTTATTTTGTATTTTAATTTATTTTATATTGGGTTGATTTTTTCATTATTATTATTTATTGGGGATTATTTATGGAATTTATTTCAAATTTTAAATGATATTTTAGTTTCTCCAAGTTCAATTTATAAAATAAAAACATTACATTGTTTGAAAATGGAATGTAGTTGCTTATAATTTTTAAAAGTTTTTTAAATTTTGAATTCAAATGGAATTAGGGATTTATAAATGTTTTTATTTGATAATATTAAGTGGTTTTAAATTGGATAAATTATTTTAAGGAATTATTTGAAATGTGATTTTTATGTATCCCTTGCAATTATTTATGAATGTTTATATATCTATGAATTAGTTAAGAACATGCCTATATATATGTATATGTGTTCATATAACTATATATAATTATATTCATATAGAATTTTCTTATAATTCCATTGGGAAACACATAGTTTCATAAACTTTTTTTGTCTTTCAATGTTATTTCTAAAGGTATTTTTAGAATTATTTACTATAAAACCCACAAGTTTTTTGTTATGTTTTAAAATTATGATATAGGGATATTGTATTGGTTTTGATTTTCATGTTTTGAGGTCTCCTCTTTTCCTATAATTTTTTGAGTCAATATTCCATTTGAGGGTATTTGAAATGATATTTTTTTATTGGGTTATTAAATTATTTATGAATTTGTGGAGTTGAGCCCCGATAAGTCTTAATTATTATTTTTTGTTTCAAGTGAATAAATTATTCCCCAACTAAGTTTCAATAGAGTTTAAATATGGGGATACTAGTAGATTAGATCATTAAAATTCTCTGAGTGTTAAGTTATGACTCAGTTAATCTCTCTGACTATATCAATCATGGGAATCAGTGATATGTCTCTTCTAGTCTAGCCTCAAGATTTTATTATGAATTATAGAGTTAGAATCCACCTAACTACATTGGGAAATAAGATTATTAAGAGGAAGAGGGATTATTTCAGGGTATTTAGGGGATCGTTATATACCTTGAGATCCCTAAGTATCTCAAGATCAACTTCATTACCATTATATTATAGTGTTCTATATGTAAATGGTGGAATTATACTATTCGAATAAAACAACTTAGGGATCTTTCCTGGAGAAGCTTCATGTATCTATTCATCCAGTTGCTTTTATCTGAATAAATTAAAATATGGAAGGCCATAGATTTGTATGGACTCTAGTAATGTGATAGATCAATGTTGAAATATGTTGGTCTGTTCACTAATTTGGTGTTGTATCTTCCTAAACTAGTAATGGATGAATATTTAAGGGATAAATAATTATAAAAGGGATATTTTTCTAGATCTCCTGTCATTGGGTTTTCTTCTTTTCCTTAACACTTATGAAAGTGTAGTGGAACATGAATTAATAATGAAATATGGATTAGATGGAATTCTAAAATCCCTCAATGTTTTACATATCCCCAGGAGTGATGGAGGAATATCCAGTAATGGAAATGTGAAGAAAGATATGTTGAAGCAATCTGGTAGTGGTATCAAGAGGCCATTGTGATTTTTCACACTAGAATATTCTTGGAGAAAATTTTGGGCATGTCACCAGTGTAGGATGTTAGAGCATAAGAAGGATTATTTATTGGAATATTAGAAAAAGTTTCATACATGTTTCCACTTGAGACATCTATAGAGGTTCTTCAAATGAGTCATCTAGAAAATAGGTGGAACCAGATATACCCCTTTAGAGGATCCTTAGGTTCAACTAGTTATACCAAGTTATTGAGAAGTGGTTGTTTGAGAAATTTACTTTGTAGTATTATTTAATTATCTATTAGATATTTCTATCCATTTATTTTAACATGTTCTCCTTGAGAGAAGTAATCTTTTAGGATGATGATGCTTTTATATCTTTGGGGATTTTTTTAATAAAATTTTCCTTTGGGAAATTAAGAATTTTGGTGTTGTGGCATGATGGAATTTTTATATTATTCCTCATTTATTATAGACTAAGGTTTTGATAATACTAGTGATTTTATTATAGATTTTATGATAAATATTCAATAAGTTTCTTAATATAGTAGGTAGGCCACCATAAAAGGACCCCTTAGTGTGTCTAATTTTCATGCCTTATTGTCTATAACTTTATTTGGAGTTGAACATTATAGTTGTTAGGGTGATTCTTTGTCCCTAAACAAACCACGCACACTTATAAAATCATGGTTAATTTTGATCACAGTTCAAGTGATGGATTCTCATGGAGATCCTAAATAGACCATGATGAGCTTTTTCAACCATTTTCATGTTTGGGGTTGGGGTGATATTTATTTTGATATTGTACTTAGAGGAGAAAGTATATATCTATTGATTGATTCTTTTTATGGTCTCAGATCCCTATTCATGTCAGTATCTTATTTATTGAGGCATCATTTCATTAGTCGGATTAACTTAGTCATTTCTTTTTTTGGTTCTTTGTGTGACTTTGGTATCTAGAATTAGCTACATGTGGTGTACTCTATCTTTCTTTGGTGAAGGACCCAGTTATTTATAGATTGTCTTGATAGCTCATTTATTTAGTTTTTAGAGTGTTTTCTACTTAGGAGGAAGTTTAATTATATTCTTATCATGCATCTTTAGCTTTAGTTTTTCGGTCCTGTTGCACTTCAAGATGAATTTTAAATCTCGATTTCTTTTCTTGATCAACCTATCAATTTTGGTTCTTCATCAGAGAAGAAAGACTTATAGTGGGAATAATTATAACATCCCAACCTTTGATAACTCTTTTATTTCATTTAATTTTGATTATATCTTTTTCATCTCTCTTCTCAGGTGGGTTTTCTATGAGTTTTAGAGTTTTTGAGAGGTGCAAATCAGGTCTCACAGTTTTCCAAACTATGGAGCGACCATTCGATAAACACAATTGTTTTAATAGATCTGAATTACAAGGTTGGAAAATATTTTCTCTAACCTTGTGTCTTTCCCATGATTATTTCTTTGCGATCCACTTACAAGGACCATTACTTCTCTAACTATGTGACCAAATAGTGTATAGTTTCCAGATTCATTAAAAATGAAAATGTACAATTTTTCTGTTCAATTTTTAACCTGAAACCACTTTTCACCCCTCTATTTTGGATTTTTTAACCCAGAGGGATCCTTAAATTGGTTCTATATTTAATACATGGTGAAATCATGGTTTATCTACAATCTTATGGAAAATCCCTGGTCACTTATTTTATTTATCCCTTTTCTCTCTTTCTCTCTAACCCTAGAATAGTCTGATGACCTAGGGTTCCTTGTGAATAACTTTTAATTAGGAATTAGTTTTAAAGTTTTACTTGGTAACCTAATGATATTTGGATCTAGTTCTTTGTAGTTTGACACCATCGTTCAAAAGCTTGAAGGTTACAAGGTAGGTGGTCATACAAATGACTTTTTAAATTTAGAATTATTATTTCTTGTTGATTTAATTTATTTATTTGGGTGTTTTAATGTTGATATAAAGTAAAATCAGTTCATTTTATTAAAAATTAAGTTTATTACCCTTATTTTTATCAAATTCATGTGACATTTCCTTTGTTTTTATGTTTAAATCTTATTTAGGTAAACCATTCTTGGTAGATTTTTATTTTAAAGGAATTGTTGGCTCTTCTAAATTTATAGATATATATTTAATAATTTATTATAAATGGTATAATTTTAAGGGAATATTTTTATGTTAATAGGTTTTTCCCTTTTAATAGTTCTTGGGATTTTTCGTGTTATAAGGAAATTCCTTGAGGCATTATTTTCAATTTTGAATTTTTTCCCAAAATAAATACACTCTTAGAACAGAAGCTTTATATTTTGAAAATTAATGTCATTGTCTACATATATTGAAAGGATCCCCCTAAAAGGTATTATAAATTTATTATATGTTTTTATAGTAATTGGGGTAGTTTCATTTGAGGGTATTGGAGGTGGGGATGTGGATTTTCTATAAAATATATTATATGTATTTTTATGTGATATTTTTTCAAATCACTTCCACATTTTATTCATGGGAATACTTGTATGTATAGGTGATAATTATAGGTTCACATGATGCACTATTTCATGATAATTCTCTAACTATAATCCTTGAGATGTATTTTTCTTTTTTCATATGGGATATGACCCTTTATTAGACTAATAAGGGTAATATTGAGTTTGTGGGCATGTTTTTTGTTATATAGAACCCATATTGTTTATTTTTAATATGTATTTATACTAGATGGTTTCCCTAATATCTCCTAGATTTCAATGAAGTGATGTTTCCAAATTAGTTTTATTCTACTATTTTAATAAATAAAAATGTAATCGATTTCAAAATGCAACTTTGTGTTTATTCCTTTTACATTATAAGAGAATGTGTTTTTCATTGGATTACCCTATGAAACTCACCATGAATATCGGCATTAATATATATTAGTTCTTGATTATGAACTCATATAAATGTGTATAGACACATACACATGTGTGTATTAGATATATATATATAGAAAAAATTGATGGGATTCCTTATTTTAAATATTGGTTTTTGAAATTTTAATATTTTTTTTTATATCTTAAAAATTGAAAACATATTTTACTTTTATGCCTATTTTAAAACTAGAACGACTTACTTTTATTTTTAATGTTTATACATAGACTGGTGGGTGCTGACCTACTAAGAGATTATACTCATGCCTATTATTATTACCAGCCTTTCATATTTCTTAGGTTTATCCTGTTACATTTGGAAAAGGATGTTTGGAATAATATACATGGTTCGATTAAGGATGGAGGTTAGTGAAGAAACATCACTTAATAATTGGAAATAGTTTTTGGGGATTTCCCCTTTTTTATTTATCCATTTTATGAATCATGGATATACCATATTTTTCAGATCTGTACTTATACCCTCGACAATGAATTATCTTAGTGATTTTTCTCCTAGTGTTCATGTTGGTTATTGGTCTTCTTATTTATTTATTTATGCTTCTTTGGTTCTATATATGTTGTATGAGTTTATTTGATGATGTTTCGATCCAATGTATGGAATGGTATCTATGGGTTCTAAGGTCTAAAAACCATAATTATTTTATGTTGTTTGGGTGAAATCATTCCAATTTTTTCTCTTTGAGGATGTGAGCACTTATCGCCCACCGATGAAGATGTGGATCTCCTCTCGGGCCTTGTCATTGGCCAAATCGGGTGTCCTGTTCATGGTTGAATTTGGATGGTTCATGAAATGATCACTAGGGATTGATGATAACCTGAGGTATAGTACAATGTAGAAGTTCTTGTACAATACCTAGAATTTGGAACTAATTATGATATTATCTTTATAAAAAATAGACTTTATGGATAGTGATGAGGTCACATGGCTTACAATTTTTCTAAAATAAAAAACATATATTTAGTACTTTATCTTGATTACTAGATATGATGTGATTAATCTGGTAATATTTTTTCAAATACAAACATCCCTCACTATCGGATTTGGAATGTATATTGTCTTTGATATTCTATTGTAAATGATCTATATTTCCTGTTAAAATAACCCATATAGAGGCCTTATCAAATTATTTGAAGGTATTGAGGTAGGATTTAGTTTCCAATTTCATTAAATCACAACTCCTTAATATGGTGACTGGACTCCCAATACTGAAATCCTAAACTAATATTTTCTCAACTCCTGTATCAAAGTTACACAAATTATTTCTAAGGAAACCAACCATTTATTCTAACGAGGTTAATTTGACATACTAATTTCATTAAAACTCACTGATAATTGAAAACACCATGTCAATGGTCAATAACTACTTTGAAATATGGTTACATTCTAACTCAAGTGATGGAAGGTGTTTTCTGACTTAATATTTTTATTAAGGGAATTTATTTAATTAATGAATAAATATTCTCTATTATGTTCCTAAATGTCCTATTAATTATATATAGAATTTATAAAATTAACTAACTATGATTGATAAAGTATTTTTTTCTTAATATTTTTTGTTTATTTCATTTAGTTGAAGACCAAATAATAGAAACATATGTATCTGATAAACATGTGATTTTTTAGAGCAATATGTTTCTATTAGTTTTTCTTTAACTAAAAATGGTTGAGGTGAAGTCGTATATTTATTTCGATCTCCATGATCAAGAAACATGGTCTTTATACTGTATAATACAAAACTGATACATTCCACTCTTTTTTTATAACAGTAAAATAAGCAATAGATAACATCATCCTAAAAAACAAAACAAACAAACAAAACAAAAAATAATCCTAGAAAAAACATAAAAAATCATATAAATATACATTAAAACTTCAAAATATACTACAACCATTTGATTCAAATGACTAAGAAGTTTATAATTCTAGAACCACTTCTCCATAAAGGTATTTTCCAGCATAACAACAGAATCAATAATAACATTCCCCTGCATATAAATTAGACCAAATATATATAATTATAACCCTATAATTTTCCAAATATATTCCCATAATATTTTTATAAATGAATATAAAAAATATGAAAAAGTATTTATAGCTATAAAAAATTGGAGTATAATCTATTAAAAATTCTGTATCTTGATAATCCAATCATTTTTCTAAAAAAATCCCAAGAGATTTCTGGAGATGTAATTTCATCCATGCCCATTATATAAGAAGTATTAAAAATCACTTACTCATGATAACCATATTAATTTATTATTATTAATTTAATACCATTACTTATTCTCTTAGCTGTAAATAGGGTATCAATGTTAATTTTTCTGAATATCAATTTAGGCCACTCCTATAAATAAGATTCAAATAGATTTTACCTCGCACAAAAAACCCAATACCATTTCCATAAAAATAACATAAAAATAGAATCATATAGTGATATTTAATGGAGTAAAAAATTATAAAAGTCATGACCTTTATGAATTTTTAGGCAATTATCACAAAATTTTCTTCTTGGGTCAATTACACCTTAAAAAGAAGAGACACCAAAAAAATCCCAAATACTTAAAATAAAATTCAATAATTAAATCATTATACCTATATTGAAAACATACATAGCTATAGAAAATAAATAGAAAAAAAATAAACATCCTCAACCCCCATAGCAAGATTAAATATTTCGAACATAAATACGCCATTTATCAAATGTTACTCCAGTAGGTAAATATTATGAAAAAATTAATGTTACATTGGATATGTAAATTTAGAATCTTATAATTTTTATTATTTAATTATGAAAACTTTATGTTCCCAATTCATTTATTACTCCACCTAGGAACTAATTTATGGAAACACATTATGAATTTTTCACTAAATATTTACAAAAGAGTTAACATCACAAATAAAAAAATATAGAAAAAATAGAGAAAATAAATGAATATTTAAAATATTTTTTGATTCACTCAGGAAAAATATATCCCTCACAAGCTGTGTATTCCATATATTTATTATAAAAAAAATTAGTATGAGTCATATTAATGTTAGTATCCCCCTAAGTGACACCACCCAAAATGTTGTAGGTGTTTAAAACCACCAATCATTTCGAACAGAACCATTTCACCCAAACCACCCTCCATCTCAGCCCCTCCTAAAGAATGAAACATGATTCCTAAAAACCATGCCAAATATGTTATTGTATTATACCAATTTAAAGGTCAAGAAGATTCAACTAGTAAACTATTTAGATTTTAATAAATTAACACAAAGAGCATCTGATTTTAAAAAAACTCATCATTCTTATTTAGAAATAATATATATAATAAAATCATTAAGGTATATAAACCCAAACACAACTTTTTTACTTAGTGATACGTAACACATCACATATAATCTAATTAATTAATTTCATTCCTAAATCCCTATTCAACCAGTACCACATAATTATAGAATTAATCATATTAAAAATTGATTTCAGAATGTTTAATAAACTCATATCAAAGACAAGCATAGAAAATGCCACTCCAATAATAAGAACAACACTTACAACTTTAGATAATAAACATACCTCCTATTATTTTTATTTAACTAATACTTTATATTTAATCATTGAAAAACATCCTTAGAATACAATCTAATTATTAGAGGATTCCTTATATTTTTATTAAAAATATAAACCTATTGAACCCAAAACATCCTATTAATATAATTAAAAATAATTTAAGAAGTATTTGAAGGTTTTAGGGTGTAGCCGAAGGGGTGGGTGAGTACCCAACATTGGGTTTTCATCAGTTTATCTTGATAAATAAAAAACTGTTGAATTCAAATCCAAAATCTCATAGAATAGTCCTTTCACATTTATATTATAATTAATTTTTAAAAATAATTACCACAAATATGATAATCATCTCGATCAATTTCCATATCTAATATTGATATGTTGTCATTATGAAAGAGAATCTAAGAAAGGGTTCCTCTAGGTGTATCCACATGTGATCCATGAATATCCAGAAAAAATTTGTGAATCTCTTTATTTTAGTGCAATAGAGATAACTGCTACACACCATTGATTATTGATCATAACAAGATGTTCTCTTATTATCTCCATGTTCATTAGAGGAAGGATGAGAGGATTTTTATCTCTAGTTCATGAGTGAATTTTAGAGGGATCTTTATTGTGTACAACATGAATTTATTCTAAAATAGTATGACTAGAACTTTATACTTAGGGTTATATAATTGATATTTGTATAAAGTCCCTTTATCATTTTTTTGTATTCTATGTAACTAAATGTCAAACAACAACAACAACAAAAATATTATTTCTATGACACATGTTAATTAAAATATAATTACTTATATAAATAAACTAATATTTATTTAAATTATATTAATTAAAATATATAAGTTCAATTGGTCCATTAACATAGCCCGTGAATCATCTATCAAATTTATCTGATCTTGAATGATATGACATGTAATCAAATAAATATTATTCATTCAAAAAAATCTTATATTCACTAAATTCCTTAAAAAATATTTATTTTAATATTCATGTAAATAAATAAATATTTGAATTAATATATTCACTAGACTTGTGAATAAAAAATAAATATTAGTTACCTTATAAATAATAAGAAAGTGATAAAATTAAATTGATATATTCTAAAATTTAATATATCATGATTAAATATTTTCAATCAAATTCACTTGAATCATTATTATTCCAAAAATCGAGAATAATATTTATTCATAACATTAAATTCAGAAGAATTTAATGAGATTTTAGAAACACTTAGTGTGTGGTCCTTAAAAAATCATCCTCAATGGATTTAGGTGAAATTTCCTAAAGTCAATGATCATAGTTTGAAAACACATCACCGTACCCATAGATAAAAAAGATAACATCGTAATGATAACAACCTTCATATGAACCCTATTATTTAGTATAATCAATTTTGCTACCGATATCTCAACAAGAAGGATGCATACTAGTGCCATCACCCTATATGTTCATTATTATTATTATTTATATGGCATGTGATTATTTAAATATCATCAATTAAATAAATAAACAAATATTTATTTAAATGATACTAAATAAAATCATTTATTTCTATTGGACCATTAACATGAACTGTTAATCCTCCATGGAATTTATTCAAGTTTGGATGATAATTTTTTTAAAGAAATAAATATTATTCACTAAATAAATAAATAAATATGACATTCATTAACTCATGAGTAAATATTTTATTTTAATATTCATAAAACTAAATAAATATTTATTTTAATCTAATCACTAAATTGGTGAATAAAAAATATTTATTGATTATATTATGGATAATAAACAAAGATAAAATTCGACTCGAATATTCTGAAATCAAATATATCACGATCAAATATTTAGAAAAAAATTAACTTAAATAATTATTATTCCAAAAACTGATAATACATTTTATTCTTAATATTAAATTCAAAAGAATTTAATGATATTCAGGATACACTCATTGGGTGAACATCATAGGTTGTTTCTTGTTGTATTTAAGTGAACTTAACTAGAGTCTAAGATTAATTTCAAAAACACATCAATGCAACCATATAGAAAAATATTTAATGTCATAATGACAACAACAATGTTATGAACACTACTCGATAACATAATCCCTTTATATAATGATATCTCCTCAAGTAGGATGCATACTAGTGTCATCACCCTATATGTTTGATATGTTTTTATTTGAATTTCTAAAATGAACTCATTGATGAACTACCATGGATATAGATTTAATCAAACACTACAATTTTAGCCAATGGTCTAGAGATATCTTCTTCCATTAACATAGAAGGGATAAATCCTTCTATGACATATTAAATTAATTTCATATACTCTATGATGGATATAATTTATACTACAGATCCACAAGTATATATGGTAATAGTTTTCATTCATAAATAAAAATACATGAATCATGATATATATTAATAATAATATTAATTCTAAATACCAATACCCACGTTCAAATATAAGAATATCCAGTGACACATAAATATATGAAAATTCTATTAGTAGGTTTGTCCTCATGTCCTTTTTTATTGGATATCACCAAGTGTGGACTTCATGATAAGAAGTATCAATGTCATCTGAATCCAAAAAACCTGACAATCAAACATCATCTATGTACCATTAGATACATTTTAAATAGACCATTACACATATATTTAAGAATATTTTCATAGTATCTCATGGTTCTCATTATACCGGGTAACTTTTATAACCTTTTGATGTGATAAATACTATAAGGAATTTATAAACATAATATTATGTAGAGTAAAAATCATCATGTGATAAGATATTTATTAATATTATGGTAATCGAAACAAATAATATAGTTGTTTTTAAAAACATAACTAAAATATACTCCCACTTTCACTATATCCAACTGTTAATAACATTTGACCCACTTGCTCTCACATTTCATAATTATATTCAGATATGGCTCTAGGTAACAGTTCTTACACATACTATTATGTGGCTACTCATCATACTAAGAATTCAACCCTTTGAGAAATATACCTCAATATATGATAATTATAATTTAAATTCTTATCTGTTGATGTAACATGGGATCCCTAGCTAGAACCACTACTATAATATTAATATAATACAAAGTGATAAAATATTTATTATTAGATGAAACACCAAAATATAAAATCAATTTTCATATACACACCACTTATTTACCTATATTAAAAGATACCATAAACAAGGATTCTACTTTAGAATTAGTGTCTACTATATTACTAGATCTCATCCAGTTCAAAACTCCTTTTATGGCAAAACACATCTCACGACTATGATTTTAGATCATTCTGATATGTTTTGAAACCAGTGTATGTGTATCCAATCATATGTAATCTCCTATATTTTTTATAAAATAGGAATAAATAATTTATTCCCCTAAAATAATTTAGGATATTATTTATATAAAACCAATATGGATCTCCTTGGTCTTCTTAATATCTTCTTACCTTGTTCATGGTGTTGGAAAATTCAATCATCATACATTGAAAGACGTACATTATAGGTCCAATCATAATTGTATAAGGGATTCTAATCATTCTTTATATCTCTTATCATGTCTAAGGAAACTTTTTATTAGAGATATTTATACCATGTAACATTGGAAAAAATTAAATATTTCATTGTTTTATATTTTATTTTTACAACACCTTATCAATTTATATACCTTAACTTAGTAAAAAAATATATTATGTCTTTACTGAAGGATATTTATCCCTTGAGTATAGGATGGTTTAACTATGTATTTCAAAGGAAAGTATTTTTTTCATCCTTGAATTAACTTACTTTATAGTTGATATCTCCGTTCCCATTATGAATATATAATTAAAGTATATTACAAGAAAAAAAACATCACTCCCACTAAATCTATTATATGCACAGGGGTCACATTTATTCTTAAAAAACTCTTATGGATTCATAAAAATGATTGTTCTATGATTTTGATTCTAGATTCGACCCATAAATAGATCTATACAACATGAACACCTTATTGGAATCCTTTGGTGTCATGAAACTTTATGGTTGTATTATATTGATATCTTCTAAAAAGTTTCAATTAAATAAGGTGATATTGAAATCCATTTTTCAAAAATCATAATAATGTTAAGATGATATAGAAAGTACAATTTGATGGATTTTATTATAATGACTAGTGAAAGTGTTTCATCGTAGTCTATGAATTGAAATTGCTTAAAATATTTGGCAACCAGTCACATTTTATAAGTACTAAATTTACCATCCATGCCCAGTTCCTTCTTGAATTACCGTTCTCACAAAATAGGATTTACTAAAACTAGTGGATCTGGAAAAACACAAACTTGGTTTTGGTACATGAAACCCATTTTAGAATACATGGATTCTTTCTATTTGGAAATATTTGAGTTACTAAAAGCTTCCTTATAGGAAAATGGTTTATTATTTTCTATTAATAATGTTTAAAATTTGTGGAAATAAAATAATGTATCTCTGCTTCTATTATCTTCTAAGTAGTCATATATAATAAATGTGTCTTTGGAACAACCTCTTCAAATTGGTTCTTGTGGAATTTGTTTATGTGCTATCTCTTATGCACCTTAATCCTTGAATTCAGCAAAGTCTTTCTGTATCCCATTATCTCTTTTCGATATGTTCTCCCATTATAGAAACATGGCTTGTCTCTCGTTGATTAAATTTCTATTTGAGGGATTAAATCTGTTGTATTATCTAATTTCTTTGGGATATCATATAAATATACAGTTCATGCCTCAAGATAAAAGTGTATTTATAGTACTATCCATATAAAAATATTCACATCCCCACACACATATATGTGAAAAAACTGATTTCTTCCCATTCCATAACTCATATGGGATTACACTTGTTGATTTATTTATAAATCAATTTAGTGTGTATATTTTAGTCTATAATAAATTTAACAAAAAGTATAATGGAATATTTTCATAACACATCATAAATCAAACTATTTTAAAAAAGGTGTACTTACTCAATTCACTAACCTCATTACAATTTTCTATATAAGGAGGAGTGAGTTAGGATAGTATCCAAAAATCCTTAAAATAGTTAATGAATTACACGTTAATATACTCCCTTAGTTTGATATGGGTTTCTTTATCTTTACACCATGATGAATGTGTAATTAATTCTTGTAATATTTGAAATTATATAATGAATAAAAGTTATACCTCATTATGTATATATATCCATATATACTATGATCACTTCTAAGTGTAATGGATTATGAGTATCCACTTATAGTTTCTATTGGAAAATGTCCACACACATATGTGTGAATCAATTATATAAACTCAATAACTCTATCCTCCTTTTCACTACAATGATATTTTGTCATTTTCCATTATAAAGAAGCATGATATATATCCAAGAGTTTTATTTCAAAAAATATAAATACCCTTCTTGATATAATTGTTTCCAATTATTATCCTTTATGTAAAAAAGTTAGTGATCCACAGCTAGGTGTTATTTGATTCACATGAACCTTATTAGTTTACTGTTTCCATGAATTGATTCCCATATTCTAGTATGTAAAGACCCATATTTAAAAATTTTGTAGCATAATGTATTCTATATTTAAATAATTATAAAATATAATTCTTAAATATTAAAATGAAACCATATTTGTATAAATTGGACACAAAAATGACTCCATTGGTTGCATTGAAAAAATAACAAAACTTGTGAATCTTGGATTAAGTGATGATAGAATGATGTTTGTTCATAATTCCATAGAAAACCTGAATCCTAGAATTTCTAAATGCTATATATATCCAATAATCTTAGGTACATGGAGTTTATCTATAACTCCTTCTCCAAGATTTCTTATAAAATGCCCATTGGATATTTCATACTAATATTTTCTTGATTTCTCTTATTAGATACCATGGAGATGAGATAGTGTAGAGTATGAATCCATGTCTTTGTGAATTTTTCATAACTCTGTCACACCCCAAACTTAGATAACTATTTCATTTAATTTATTTTTGAGTCTATATTATTTCTATCTCTTTCTAAGTCGGTTTACTTTTAATTTTGGTGATTTTGGGAGGTTAATAGCATGTCACATGGTTTTGGTGCATAGTTTTCCAAATCACATGGTTACCATGTGATAGACACCGCAGTTTTGACATATCCAAATCAAAAGGTTGGTGCATAGTTTCAATAACCACATGTTTTCAGGGAAATATTTCTCTATTAAATCTATAGATTGAGCATTAATAGAGCATGGTTTCTCTAACCATTTTTCCAATCCATTCAAAGTTCATAAATTCATTAAAAATAGACATTTACCATTTTACTCCCTTTGAATTTTAACCAAAAATTAGCTATCTCCCCACTCTTTTGACTAATGTGACCCTTAGGGATACTCTCCTTGTTTTTATATTCAATCCATGGTGGGATCTGGGGTTTTCTTCAATATTTTGGTGTGATTATTCACACTAAATTCCTTATTATGTATATATTATTTTATTTCCCCCTTTTCTTTCTTTCTCTCTAACCCTAGCTTGGTCTAGAAACCAAGGGTTCCTTGTGTCTAACTTTTAAATATGGATTATTTTGTTTTAAGGTTCTACTTTGTATCCTAAGTATCTTTACACATTTTTCATTGTATTTGGAAACCATGGTATAAAATCCTAAGGTTTGAAGATAGGTATTCCGATGAAATCTTCTTTAAATTTTTATTTTTTTATTATTGATTTAATTATTTTACTCATGTGTTTTAATGTTGATATAAAGTATAATTACTATATTTTATTAAAATAGATGTTTATTACATTTATTTTCATCAAATTAAAATCGATTCCCCTTTGTTTAAACTGTTTAAAGTCTCTTTTCGAAATCCATGCCTTTATTTTTCATCTTGGATGGCTCATATAAATTAATAGATATATTTTAATAAATTTGTTTTTATTTTTTTTTAAATGGAATCATTTTATGAAAATGCATGTGTTTTTACTTTTAAATGACTTTAGAAATATCAGTTTTATAAGAAAATTCCATGATCCCCTCTTGGAAATTTTGAAATAAATTTTCCTAATGAAAATCTGTTTAGAACATGCCTACTGTATTTTGAAAATGTATGAAATTATTTCAATGTATTTAGATGTTCCATGTAAAAGGGATTATGTATTTATTATAATATTTTAATGTAAATTTGGTTGGTTTCATGTAATGGTGTTGAATATGGGAATGTGTCTTGTTTGTGAAATTAACTATATGTATTGGTATGTGATATTTTTGAAAATCACCTCCACTTTTGATTCATGGGAAAATTTGGGTTTCTATCCAGAAATTGTACATACACAAGTTGTATTACATCATGATCACACATAGATTGGTGTATTTTAGATTTATTTTTTTCCTATTAATGGGATATACCCAATAGTTATACTAGAAGGGGTTATAACTGGTGTGTGGGAAATTTTTTTTTCTTAGAAATAGTATTGTTTAGTTATTGATATGGATTTTTCCTAGGTGGTTCTCCCTAATATCTACTTGATTTCCACGATGTGATGTTTTCAAATTATTTATTTTATTCTATTTTGAACATCAAAAAATGTAATTGGTTTCAAATTGTAACTTTGGGTTTCTTAATTTTACTTAATAAAAGAATGTTTTTTATTTTCTTGACCTTATAAAACTCTCCATGAATGCTTGTTTTAATATATATATATATTCCTAAATATTAATTCATATTAACATGTATAAAAAAATAAATATGTTATATATATATATGTGTGTGTGTGTGTGTCTGTGTGTGTGTTTAGAGATGATTCTTGGGATGTATTCTTTTAAATATAGAATTTGGAAATGTAAAGATTATTATTTGTTCATTATTAAAAATAGAAAACCTATTTTACTTTTATGCCTATTTGAAAACTATCACGAAATAGTATTTCTTTTAAGGTGTATGCATGGACTGGAGGGTGGTGACCTAATGGGTGATTATTCTCATACGTATTATTATTTCATGCCTTTAAAGTTTCATAGGTTTATCCAGTTTTTTATAGATTTGATAGTTTGGTATCAGATCCTTGGTTTGCGTATGGATGGAAACATTAAAGATTATTCACTTAACACATTCAAATAATGTTTTGGGATATCCCTTTTTTTCTTTATTTAATTTTTTCATCGAGGATATATCGACCTTTCTATATCTCTACTCATACTATGGACCTTATTTTGTATGAGTGATATATTAATTTCTATTTTTGTTGGTTACGTATCTTTTTATTAATTTCATTATGCTTATCTGGATCTGTATATGTCGTATATGTTTATTTGATGATGTGCTCATCCATCCTACAGAATGATCTCGATGTGTTACCAGGTGAAAAACCTTGACTATTTTAATTTATTTGGAATAAATCATTCCCAGTGGTTATAATTTATTCCCTTTGAGCTTGTTTTCATCCAGGGAGGATTGGGAATTCCTCTTGAACAATTTCAAATGCTCTTTTAGGTGCCCAGTTGGGGGTTTATTTAGGTTGGTTAATGACAAATTGAATCAAAGTGTTTAGGTTATTATGAAGGCCTAGGTACTTGAGTCACCCTTTCTATTTTTGGAATATATAGTACTGTGGAGGAAGGATCATTATAATTCATGTGGGAAATCATGAGTTGGGTCTTGATGACCACCTATTCAAGACGATGCTTTAGTTTCCAGGGTAGTATGAGATGTCTATATCTTGAATATCATATCAACTATGAGGATTATTTAAGAAATATGGTTGTTATTTGAGTGATTATTATTGTTTATAAAAATTTTTGATTTATTTTAAGAATATATAAGTTTTAGAGTTCATTTTAGAGGGGATTCACAGGGTTCATGGTTACTGGGCATGGTTTGGAAAAAAAATGCATAGGCTATGGAAACATCTTTGGTTAGTATCTGGTAAGCTTTGCATGGTTTGTGCATTGTATTCCAAACTGTGTGACCAAACCACACGCAAAAATTATTTCTTTTGATCTTTATTTCAAATTTTAATTTCTTTTGTGTTGGGTTGCTTTTTTCATTCTTTTTATTCATTTGGGATTATTTTGAGCATTTATTTCAAATTTTAAATGATATTTTAGTTTATCCAATTTCAATTTATAAAATAAAAACCTTATGTTGTTTGAAAATGGAATTTAGTTACTTATAATTATTATAATTTTATTAAATTTTGAATTCAAAGTGAAATAGGTATTTATAAATGTTTTTATTTGATATAATTATGTGATTTTAAATTGGATAAATTATTTTAAGTAATTATTTAAAATGTGATATTTTATGTAACCCATGGATTTTTTATGAATGTTTATATATATGTGAATGAGGTAAGAACATGTCTATATATATGCATATATGTTCATAAAACTATATACAAGTTTATTCATATAGAATTTTATTATAATTCCATTGTGAAACACGTAGTTCCATAAACTTTTTTTGTCTTTCAATGTAATTTCTAAAGGGATTTTTAGAGTGATTTACTAGAAAATCCCCTGTTTTTTTGTTATGTTTTAAAATTACGATAGAGTGATATTGTATTGGTGGTGATTTTCATGTTTTGAGGTATTTTATTTTCATGTATTTATTTGAGGCAATATATTATTTGAGGGTATTTGAAATAATATTTTTTGATTGTGTTAGTAATTCATCTATGAATTTATGAAGTTGAGTCTCGATAAGTCTTAAATGTTTTTTTATTTCACGTGTATAAAGTATTCACCGACTAAGTTTCAATGAAGTTTCAAGATGAAGATACTAGTAGTTTACCTCATGAAAATCCTCTGAGTGGTCAAGTTATGATTAAATTTATCTCTCTGACTACATCGGTCATAGGAATTAGTGATATTTATCTTCTAGTCTTGCCTCAATATTTTTTAGGAATTATAGAGTTGGAATCCCCCTCACTTGGGAAATAATATTCTTAAGAGGAAGAGGAATTATTTTAGGGTATTGAGGGGATATTTATATAGCTTGATAACCTTTAGTATCTCAATCTCAACTTCACTACCATTATGTTATAGGGTTCTATATGGAAATGGCCGAATTACACTATTAGAATAAAACCACTTAGGGATCTTTTCTGGGAAAGCTTCAAGTTTCTATTCATCTTGTTGTTTTTCCCTAAATCTATTAAAATATAGAAGTACATGGAGTTGTATGGACTTCATTAAGGTGATAGATCAATGTTTAAATATGTTGGTCTATTCAATAATTTGGTGTTGTATCGTTCTAAACTAGCCATGGATGAATCTTTAATGGCTCAGTAACTATAAAAGGGGTAATTGTCTATATCTCCTAACATTAGTGTTTTTTATTAGCATTAAAACTTATGAATGTGTAGTGGAACATACATTGTGAATAAAATATGGATTAAATGGAATTATAAAATACATAAATGTTTTACCTATCCCAGGAGTGATGGAGGAAGACCCAATAAAATAAATGTTAAGAAATCTATGTTGAAGCAATCTGGGAGTTGTATCTAGAGGCTATTGTGATTTTTCACACAAGAATCTTGTTGGAGAAATTTTTGGTCATGTGACCTGTTTAGAAAGTAAGAGCATACGAAGGATTCCTTCTTTGAATTTATGAAGAATTTTCAGACATTTTTACATATGTTAAATCTATATAGGTTCTTCAAATGAGTCATCTAGAAAATAGGTGGAACCAGATATACCCTTTTAGAGGATCCTTAGGTTCAACTAGTTATACCTAGTCATGAAGAAGTTCTTGTTTGAGATATTCACTTTTTAGTCTTACTTATTTCTCTGTTGGATCTTTCTATCCATTTATTGTAACATGTTCTCCTTGAGTGATGTGATCTTTAAGGATGATGATGTTTTTTGATCTTTGGGAATTTTTTTCAATTGAAGTGTCCTTTAGGAAATTCAGAATTTTTGTGTTGTGGTATGATGGAATTTTTTATATAATTACTCATTTATTATAGACTTAGGTTTTGATAGTACTAGTGAGTTTATTCTATATTTGATGATCAATGTTCAATAATGTTCTTAATATTTTGGGGTGGCCACCATAAAAGGCCCACTTACTTTGTCTGGTTTTCATACCTCATTGTGTCTAACTTTATTTGGATTTGAAAATTATAGTTTTTAGGGTGATTCTTTGTCCCTAAACAACCCACCCTCAACCATAGAATCTTGGTTAGTTTTGATCACAGTTCAAGTGATGGATTCTCATGGAGATCCTAAACATACCATGATGATCTTTTTCAACATTTTCCATGTCTGGGGCTGGGGTGATCTTTATTTTGATATTGTATTTAGAGGAGCAATTATATATATCTTTATTTATTCTTATGATGGTCGGAGATCCCTAGGCATGTCAGTATCTTATTTATCGAGGCATCATTTCATTAGTCAGGTTTCCTTAGTGATTTCTTTTTTTGGTTCTTTGAGTGACTTTGGAATTTTAAATTAGCTACATGTGGTGTACTCAATATTTCTTTGGTGAAGGACCCAATTATTTATGGATTGTCTTGATAGCTCATTTATTTAGTTTTTAGAGTGTTTTCTACTTAGGAGGAAGTTTAATTCTATTCTTATCATGCCTCTTTAGCTTTAGTTTTTTTGGTCCTATTGCACTTCAAGATGATGTTTGAATCTCGAGTTCTTTTCTTGGTCAACCTATCCATTTTGGTTCTTTATTAGAGAAGAAAGACTTATAGTGGAATGAATTATCACATACCAACCTTTTATAACTCTTTTATTTCATTTAATTTTGAGTATGTTTTTTTAATCTATCTTCTTAGGTGGGTATTGTGTGATTTTTAGAGTTTTTGAGAGGTGCAAATCATGTTTCACAGTTTTCCAAACTGTGCAGCAACCATTCGATAAACAAAGTTGTTTTGATAGATCCAAATTTCTTGGTTGGAAAATATTTTCTCTAACCTTGTGTCTTTCCCATGATTATTTATTTTCAGACCAATTATAAGGAACATTACTTCTCTAACTATGTGGCCAAATAGTGTATAGTTTCGAGATTCATTAAAAATGAAAATGCACTATTTTTCTATTCAATTTTTAACCTAAAATCACTTCTCACCCTTTTATTTTGGAGTTTTAAAACCATAGGGATCCTTAAATTAGATTTATATTTAATACATGGTGAGATCATGGTTTATCTTCAATATTATGGAAAGTCCCTTGTCACTTATTTTATTTAGCCCTTTTCTCTCGTTCTCCCTAACCCTAGAATAGTCTAATGACATAAGATTCCTTGTTAATAACTTTTAATTAGGAATTATTATTAAGGTTGTACTTGGTAACCTAAAGATATTTGGATCTTGTTCTTTATAGTTTGACACCATGGTTCAAGAGTTTGAAGGTTTCAAGGTAGGTGGTCATACAAATGTCACTTTAAATTTATAATTTTTCTTCCTTGTTGATTTAATTTCTTAATTTGGGTGTTTTAAGGTTTATATAAAGTGAAATTTGTACACTTTATTAAAAATTATGTTTATTACGATTATTTTTATCAAATTAACGTGAAATTTCCTTTGTTTTTAGGTTTAAATCTTCTTTAGGTAAACCATTCTTGGTAGGTTTTTGTTTAGAAGGATTGGTTGGCTCTTCTAAATTTATAGATATATATTTAATGATATATTATAAATGGTTTAATTTAAAGGGAATAATTTTATGTTACTAGTTTAGTTTTTCCTTTTAATAGTTCTTGAGATGTTTTGTGTTATAAGGAAATTCCTTGAGGCCTTATTTTCAATTTTGAAAATTTTTCCCAAAATAAATACCCTCTTAGAACATAAGCCTTATATTTTGAAAATGTATATCATTGTCTAAATTTATTGAAAGGTTCCCCACAAAATGAATTACGAATTTATTATATATTTTTGATAGTAATTGGGGTAGTTTCATGTGAGGGTATTGGAGGTGGGGATGTGGATTGTCTATAAAATGATTTTTATGTATTGTTATGTGATATTGGTTCGAATCACTTCAACATTTGATTTGTTGGAATACTTGTATGTATAGGTGAGAATTATAGGTACACATGATGCACTAGTTCATGATAATTCTCTAACTAGAAGACCTGATTTGTATTTTTCTTTCTACTTATGGGATATACCCCTTAATTAGACCAATAAAGGTATTATTGAGTGTTTGGGAATGTTTTTTTGTTATCTAGAACCCATATTTATTATTTTTCATATGTAATTATACTATATGGTTTCCATAATATCTCCTCGGTTTCAACGAAGTGAAGTTTCCAAATTATTTTTGGTCTACTATTTTAAAAAATAAAAATGTAATCGATTTCAAAATTTAACCTTGTCTTTATTCCTTTTACATTATAAGAGAATGTGTTTTTCATTGGTTTACCCTACGAAACTCACCATGAATATCTGCATTAACATACTTTAGTTCTTGATTATGAACTCATATGAATGTGTATAGACACATAAACATGTGTGTATTATATATATATATATATATAGAAAATACATGGGATTACTTTTTTTAAATATTAGTTTTGGAAATTTCAATACTTTTTTCTTCCTTAAAAATTGAAAACCCATTTTATATTTATGCATATTTTAAAACTAGAATGACATACTTTTATTTTTATTGTTTATTCATAGACCTGTGGGTGATGACCTACTAGGAGATTATACTCATGCCTATTATTATTACCGGCCTTTCAGGTTTCTCATGTTTAGCCTATTACATTTGGGAATGGATGTCGGGTGTCAATTAGTTGGTTTGATTAAGGATGGAGGTTAGTGAAAAAACATCACTTAATAATTGGAAATAGTTTTTGGGGATTTCCCATTTATTATTTATTCATTTTATGAATCATGGATATACCATATTTTTCAGATCTGTACTTATACCCTCGACCATGAATTATCTTAGTGATTTTTCCCTTGTTTTCATGTTGGTTATTGGTCTTCTTATTTATTTATTTATGCTTCTCTGGTTCTATATATGTTGTATCTGTTTATTTGATGATGTTCTCATCCAATGTATGGAATGGTATCTATGGGTTCTTAGGTCTAAAATACTTTATTATTTTAAATTATTTTGGTGAAATCATTCCAATTTGTTCTCATTGAGGATATAGGCACATATCGCCCACTGAGGAAGATGTGGAACTCCTCTCAGGCCTTGTCATTGGCCAAATCAGGTGCCCTATTTATGGTTGAATTTGGCCGGTTCATGAGAAGATCACTTGGTACTGATGATAACCTGAGGTATTAGATACCCAATTCATTGTCCACATGTTTCCAAAATACTTGTTTCTCCTCGTCACTAGCCTCCTGAGAAGGATCAACAAAAACTAGGGGCTCCATTACATAAATATTCTACTCTCGGTATAATAAAATGTAAAAGTGCTTGTACAATACCTAGAATTTGGAACCAATTATGATATTTTCTTTATAAAAAATATACTTCATGTATATTTATGAGGTCAAATGGATTAGAATTTTTCTACAATAAATAACATATATTTAATACTTTATCTTGATTACTAGATATGATATAATTAATCTCTTAATATTTTTTCAAATCCAAACATCCCTCACTGTCAGATTTGGAATGTATATTGTCTTTGATATTATATTGTAAATTATCCATATTCCCTTTAAAATAACCCATATAGAGGCCTTATCAAATTATTTGATGGTATTTAGGTAGGATTTAGTTTCCAATTTCATTAAATCACAACTCCTTGATATGGTGAGTGGACTCCCAATACTGAAATCCTAAACTAGTATTTCCTCAACTCTTGTATCCAAGTTACACAAATTATTTCTAATGAAACCAACCATTTATTCTATCTAGGTTAATTTGACCTAATAATTTCCTTAAAACTCATTTATAATTGAAAACACCATGTCAAGGGTGAATAAGTACTTTGAGATATGGTTACATTCTAACTCAAGCGATGGAAGGTGTTTTCTGACTTAGTATTTTTATTAAGGGATTTTATTTAATTAATGAATAAATATTCTCTATTATGTTCCTCAAATACCTATTAATTATATATATAATTTATAAAATTAACTAACAATTATTGATAAAATATTTTTTTCTTAATTTTTTTGTTAATTTTATTTAGTTGAAGACCAAATAATAGAGACATATCACTCTGATAAAAATGTAAATTTTTAGAGTGATATGTTTCCATTAGTTGGTCTTCAACTAAAAATGGTTGAGGTGATGTCGTATAGTTATTTTGATCTCCATGATCAAGAAACATGGTCCTTACATTTTATAATAAAAAACTAATACATACCTCCCTTTTTTATAACTGTAAAATAAGCAATAGATAACATCATGCTAAAAAAACAAAAAAAAATTAAAAAATCATCCTAGAAAAAACATAAAAACCATATAAATATAAATTCAATCTTCTAAAATGTACTACAACCATTTGATCCACACGACATAGAAGTTCAAAATCCTAGAACCACTTCTCCATAAAGTAATTTTCCAGCACAACAATAGGATCAATAATAAGATTCCCCTGCATATAAATTGGACCAAATATATATAATTATAACCCTATAATTTTCCAAATATATTCCAATAATACTGTTATAAAAGAAAATAAAAATTATAAAAACGTATTGATATCTATAAAAAATTGGAGTATAATATATTAAAAATTATGTCTCTTGATAGTCCAATCATTTTACTAAAAAAATATCAAGAGCATTTCTAGAGATCTAATTTCATCCATGCCAATTCTATAAGAAATATAAAAAAATACTTACTCATGATAACCATATTAATTTATTATTATTAATTTAATACCATTACTTATTCTCCTAGGTTTAAATAGGGTATCAACGTTAATTTTTCTGAATATCAATTTCGGCCACTGCCATAAAAAAGATTCAACTGGATTTTACCTCCCATAAAAAACCCAATACCATTTCCATAAAAAGAACATTGAAATTGAATCATATAGTGATATTTACTTGTGTAAAAAATTATAAAAATCATGACCTTTCTAATTTTTTATGCAATTATCACAAAATATTCTTCCTAGGTCAATTACACCCTAAAAGGAAGATGCACTAAAAAAATCCTAAATACTTAAACAAAAATTCAATAATTAAATCGTTATACATATATTGAAAACTTCCATAGCTCCAGAAAATAAATATAAAACAAAATAAACATCCTAAAACCCCACACTAAGATTAAATATTTCGAACATAAATACCCCATTTATCTAATGTTACTATAGTAGGTAAATATTATAAAAAAAAATTAATGTTACATTGGATATGTAAATTCAGAATCTTATACTTTTTATTATTGAATTATGAAAAATTTTAGATCCCAATTCATTTATTACTCCACCGGGAAATAATTTATGGTAACGTATTATGGAGTTTTCACTATATATTTAAAAAATAGTTAGCATCACAAATAAACAAATATAGAAAAAATAGAGAAAATAATGGAATATTTAAAATATTTTTTGATTCACTCTGGAAAAAAATATCCCTCACAAGATGTGTATTACATCCATTTATTATTAAAAAATTAGTAAGAGTCATATTAATGTTAGTCTCCCCCCTAAGTGACACTACCAAAAATGTAGTGGGTGTTTACAACCCCCAATCATTCCAAACAGAACCATTTTCACCCAAACCACCCTCCATCTCAGCCCCTCATAAAGAATGAAACATGATTCCTAAAAACCATTCCAAATATATGATTGTATTATATCAATTTAAAGGTAAATTAGATTCCATTAGTAAACTGTTTATATTTTAAAACTTTCGCACAAAGAGCATCTGATTTTGAAAAAATTCATAATTAATATTTAAAAATCATATACATAATAAAATAATTATGGTATATAAACACCAACACACCTTTTTTACTTAGTTATACATAACACATCACATATAATCTAATTAATTAATTTCATTCCTAAATACCTATTAAACCAGTACCACATAATTATAGAATTAATCATATTTAAAATTTTATTCAGAATGTGTAATAACCTCATAGTAAATACAAGCATAGAAAATGACACTCCATTAATAAGAAAAACACTTCCAACATTAGATAATAAACATACCTCCTATAATGTTTATTTAAATACTAATTTCTCTTTAATCATTGAAAAAAAACTTTAGAATACAATCCAATTATTACATGATTTCCTATACTTTTATTAAAAATATTGACCTATTGAACCCCAAACATCCTATTAATACAATTAAAAATAATTTGGGAAGTATTTGAAGGTTCTAGGGTGTAGCCGAAGGGGTGGGTGAGTAACCAACATTGGATTTGCATCATTTAATCTAGATAAATTAAAAAACTGTTGAATTCAATCCCAAAATATCATAGAATAAACCTTTAACATTGAATTTAGAATTAATTTTTAAAAATAATTACCAAAAACATGATAATCATCTCGATCAATTTCCATAGCTAATATTGATATGTTTTCATTATGATAGAGAATCCAAGAATGGGTTCCTCTAGGTGTATCCACATGTGATCCATGAATATCCAGAAAATTTTTGCAAATCTCTTTATTCTAGTGCAATAGAGATAAATGCTTAAAACCATTTATTATCGATCACCACAAGATGTTATTTTGTTCTCTCCATTTTCATTAGAGGGAGGATAAGAGGATTATTCTCTCTAGTTCATGATTGAATTTTAGAGGGCTCTTTATTGGAAACAACATGAATTAATTCAAAAATAGTATAACCAGAACTTTACACTTAGGGTTAAATAATTAATAATTGTATAAAGTCCCTTTATCAATTTTTGTACTCTAAGTAACTACAGGTCAAAAAACAACAACAAAAATAATATTATTTCCATGACACATGTTTATTAAAATATAATTACATATATAAATAAACTAATATTTATTTAAATTATATTAATTAAAATATATAAGTTCCATTGGTCCATTAACTTAGCCTGTGAATCATCTATCAAATTTATCTGATATTGAATGATAAAACATGTAGTCAAATAAATATTATTCATTCAATAAATAAAAAAAATAAAATATTCACTAAATTCCATGAAAAATATTTATTTTAATATTCATGTAAATCAATAAATATTTGAATTAATATATTCACTAAACTTGTGAAAAAAATAATTATTTGTTACCTTATAAATAATAAGCAAGTGATAAAATTAAACTGACATATTTTAAATTTTAATACATCATGATTAAATATTTTCAATAAAATTTAATTGAATAATTTGTATTCCAAAAATATAGAATAATATTTATTCATAACATTAAATTCAGTAGAATTTAATGAGATTCTGGATACACATAGTGTGTGGCCCTTAAGGACTCATTCTCAATAGATTTTTGTGAACTTACATAAAGTCAATGATCATAGTTTGAAAACACAATAACATACCCATAGAGAAGAAAGATAAAATCGCAATGATGACAACCCTCTTATGAAAACTATTGTTTAGTATAATCCATTTTTTTTCCGATATCTCATCAAGAAGGATGCATACTAGTGTCACCACCCCATATGTTCATTATTATTATTATTATTTATATGGAATGTGCTTATTTAAATATCATCAATTTAATAAATAA
Source organism: Viscum album (assembly GCA_963277665.1). Classification (NCBI taxonomy): domain Eukaryota; kingdom Viridiplantae; phylum Streptophyta; class Magnoliopsida; order Santalales; family Viscaceae; genus Viscum; species Viscum album. The sequence goes on along the minus strand of OY728164.1, from coordinate 507,168,713 downwards.
ACCAATATTTATTTAAATGATATTAAATAATATCTATTATTCTTATTAGGCCATTAACATGAACTGTCAATCCTCTATGAAATTTATTCAAGTTTGGATGATAATTTTTTTAATCAAATAAATATTATTCACTAAATAAATAAATAAATATTACATTCACTAAACTCATGAGTAAATATTTTATTTTAATATTTATAAAACTAAATAAATATTTATTTTAATATACTCACTAAATTGGTGAATAAAAAATGTATATTTATTATCTTATGGATAATAAACAAAGATAAAATTCGACTCACATATTCTGAAATCAAATATATCATGATCAAATATTTACAAAAAAATTAAGTTGAATAATTTTTATTCCACTAACAAATAATAATTTTTATTCTTAATATTAAATTCAAAATAATTTAATGATATTCTTGATACACTCAGTGGGTGAACATCATAGGTTATTTCTTGTTGGAATTAGGTGAAGTTAACAAACGTCTAAGATTAATTTCAAAAACACATCAATGAAACCATATAGAAAAAAATTTAATGTCATAATGACAACAACATTTCTATGAACACTACTCTATAACATAATCCCTTTATCTACTAATATCTCCTCATGTAGGATGCATACTAGTGTCATCACCCTATATGCTTGATATGTTTTTATTTGAATTTTTGAAATGAACTCATTGATGAACTACCATGGATATGGATTTAATCAAACACTACAATTATCATCCAAAGGTCCAGAGATATCTTCTTCCATTAACATATAAGGGATAAATCCTTCTATTACATATTAAATTAATGTCATATACCATATGATTGATATAAATTATACTACTGATCCACATTTATATATTGTAATAGTTTTCATTCATAAATAAAAATACATGAATCATGATATATATTAATAATAATATTAATTCTAAAGACCAATACCCATATTCACATATAAGAATATCCAATGACACATAAACATATGGAATTTCTGTTAGTAAGTTTTTCCTCATGGCCTTTTTTATTGGATATCCCCAAGTGTGGAATTCATGATAAGAAGTATCAATGTCATCTAAATCCACAAAACCTGATAATCAAACATCATATATGTATCTTTAGATACATTTTAACTAGACCATTACACATATATTTAAGAATATTTTCATAGTATCTCATGGTTCTCATTGTAGCGGGTAACTTTTATAACCTTATGACGTGATAAATACTTTAAAGAATTTATAAACTTAATATTATTTAGATTAAAAATAATTATGTGATAAGATATTTAATAATATTATGGTAATAAAAATAAATAATATAGTTGTTTCTATGAACATAACTACAATACACTCCCACTTTCACTAGATACAACTGTTAATAACATTTCACCCACTTTCTCTCACATTTTATAATTATATTGAGATATGGCTCTAGGTAATAGTTCTTACATATCCTTTTATGTGGCTAAACATCATACTAAGAATTCAACCCTATATGAAATATACCTCAATATATGATACTTATAATGTATATTCTTATCTGTTGATGTAACTTGGGATCCCTAGCTAGAACCACTGCTATAATATTAATATAATACAAAGTGATAAAATATTTACTACTAGATGAAACAACAAACTATTAAATGAAGTTTCATATACACACAACTTATTTAGATATATCAAAAGCAACAATAAACAAGGATTCTACTTTAGAATTAGTATCTACTATATTACTAGATCTCATCCAGTTCAAAACTCAATTTTTATGGAAAAACACATCTCACGACTATGATTTTAGATCATTTTGATATGTTTTGAAACCAGTGTATGTGTATCCACTCATAGCTAATCTCTCATATTTTTTATAAAATAGGAATAAATAATTTATTCCCCTAAAATAATTTAGGATGTTTTTTATATAAAACCAATATGGATCTCCTAGGGCTTCTTGATATCTTCTTACCATGTTCAAGGTGTTGGAAAATTCAATCATCATACATAAAAAGACGTACATTATAAGCCCAATAATAATTTCATAAGGGATTCTAATCATTCTTTATATCTCTTTTCATGTATAATGAAACTTTTTGTTAGAGATATTTATACCATGTAACAAAGGAAAAATCATAAATTTCATTGTTTTATATTTTATTTTTACAATACCTTATCAATTTATATACCTTAACTAAGAAAAAAAACATCTTATATCTTTACTAAAGGATATTGATCCCTTGAATATAGGATGGTTCAACTATTTATTTCAAAGGAAAGTATTTTTTTCATCCTTGAGTTAACTAACTGTATGGATGATATCTCATTTACCATTAAGAATATTTCATTAAAGAATATTAAAAGTAAAAAAACATCACTCCCACTAAATCTGTTATATTCATAGGGATCACATTTATTCATAAAAAAATACTTAGGGATTCAAAAAAATGAATGTTCTATGATCTTGATTCTATATTCGACCCATAAATTGATCTATACAACATGCACACCTTATTGGATTCTTTTAGTGTCATGAAACCTTATGGTTGTATCATATTGATATCTTCTACAAATTTTCCATTAAATAATGTGATATTGAAATCCATTTTTCAAAAATCGAAATCATGTTAAGATGATATATAAAGTATAATTTGATGGATTTTAGATAATTACTAGTGAAATGGTTTCATCGTAGTCTATTAATTGAAATTGCTTAAAATATTTGGCAACCAGTCACATTTTATAAGTAATGAATTTACCATCGATGCCCAGTTTCTTCTTGAATTCCCATTCAGAAAAAATAAGATTTACTAAAACTAGTGGATCTGGAAAAACCCAAACATGGTTTTGGTACATGAAACCCATTTTAGAATCCATGGATTATTTATATTTGGAAACATTTTATTTACTCAAAGCTTCCTTATAGGAAAATGGTTTATTATTTTCTATTAATAATTTGTCACATTTGTGGAAATATAATATTTTATCTCAGCTTCTATTATCTTATAAGTACTCTTATATAATAAATGTTTTCTTGGAACAACCTCTTCAATTGGTTCTTGTGGAATGTTTTTCTATGCTATATCTTATGAACCTTAATCATTGAATTCAGCAAAGTCTATCTGAATCCCACTATCTCCTTTGGATATGTGCTCCCATTCTAGAAACATGGATTGTCTCTCGATGATTACATTTCTATTTGAGGGATTAAATCTGTCATATTATCTAATTTCTTTGGGATATCTTATAAAGATACACTTCATGCCTCGAGATAAAGTATTATTTCTAGTACTATCCATAGAAAAATATTCACATCCCCACACACATATATGCGAAAAAATTGATTTTTTCCCATTCCATAACTCATATTGGATTACACTTGTTGCTTTAGTTATAAATCAATTTAGTTTGTATGTTTTATTATATAATGCATAAAACCAAAAGTATAATGGAATATTTTCATGAATCATCAAAAATATAGCTATTTTAAAAAAAGGTGTACATACTCAATTCACTAACCTCATTACAATTTTCTGTATAAGGAGGAGGGAGTTAGGATAGTATTCAAAAATGATTAAATAGGTAATTAATTACTCGTTAATATACTCTCTTAGTTTGATATGGGTTTCTTTATCTTTACACCATGATGAATATGTAATTCATTCTTGTAATATTTGAAATTATATAATGAATAAATGTTATACCTCATTATGTATATATATCCATATATACTATGATCATTCCTAAGTGTAATGGATTATGAGTATCCACTTATAGTTTCTATTAGAAAATGTATACACACATATATGTGAATAAATTATATAAAATCTATAACTCTCTCCCCCCTTTCAATAAAATAATATTTAGTCCCTTTCCCTTATAAACACGCATGATATATATCCATGAGTTTTATCTCAATAAATATAAGTACCCTTATTGATATAATGTTTTTCAATTATTCTCATTTATATAAAAAAGTTAGTGATCCACAACTAGGTGTGATATGATTCACATGAACCTTATTAGTTATCTGTTTCCATGAATTGATTCCCATATTCTAGTATGTAAAGACCCATATTTAAACATTTTATAGCATAATGTATAGTATATTTAAAGAAGTATTAAAATTTATTTCTAAATATTAAACTGAAACCATATATGTATAAATTGTACATAAAAATTACTGTATTGGTTACATTGGAGAAATAATAAAACTTGTGAATCTTGGATTAAGTGATGATAAAATTAAGTTTGTTCATAATTCCATAGACAACTTGAATCCTAGAATTTCTTAATGCTATATATATCTAATCATCTTATATACATGGAGTTCATCAAGAACTCATTATCTAAGATTTATTATAAAATTCCAATAGGATATTTCATACATATATTTTCTTTATTTCTCCTAATAGATATCATGGAGATGTGATAGTGCAGAGTATAAATCCATGTATTTGTGAAGTTTTCATAACTCTGTCACACCCCAAACATAGATAACTATTTCATTTTATTTATTTTTGAGTCTGTCTTATTTATCTATCTTTCTGAGTGGGTTTACTTTTAATTTTAGAGAGTTTGGGAGGTTAATATCATTTCACATGGTTTAGGTTCATAGTTTTCCAAATCATGCGGTGATCATGTGATAAACACCGTAGTTTTGACATATCCAAATCACTAGGTTGGTGCATAGTTTATATAACCATGTGTTTTTAGGGAAATATTTCTCTAGTAGACCAGTAGATGGAGCATGGATAGAGTATGGTTTCTCAAACCATGTTTCCAAACCATTCAATGTTCATAAATTCATTAAAAATAGACTTTTACCATTTTACTCCCTTTGAATTTTAACCCAAAATTAGTGATCACCCCGCTCTTTTGGATTATGTGAACCCTAGGGATACTCTCCATGTTTCTATATTCAATCCATGGCGGGATGTTGGTTTTTATTCAATATATTGGTGTGATTATTCGTAGTAAATCCCTTATGATGTATTTCTTATTCTATTTCTCCATTTTCTCTCTTTCTCTCTAACCCTAGCTTGGTCTAGCAACCTGGGGTTCCTTGTGTATAACTTTTAAAAAGAGAGTTTTTTTTTGTTTTAAGGTTCTAATTTTTATCCTAAGTATCTTTATACATTTTTCATTGTAGTTTGAAACCATGGTAAAAAATCATAAGGTTTGAAGATAGGTATTCCGATGGAATGTTCTTGAAATTTTGAAATATTTTTTATTATTGATTTAATTATTTTACTTGTGTATTTTAAGGTTGATATAAATTATAATTACTATATTTTATTAAAATAGATATTGATGACATTTATTTTCATCAAATGAAAATGGATTTCCCTTTGTTTAAACTATTTAAAGTCAATTTTTGAAATCCATGCATGTTATTTTTCATCTTGTATGGCTAATATAAATTAATAGATATATTTTAAAAAAATGTATTTTTATTTTTTTAATTTAAATTGAATCACTTTATGAAAATTTTTGTGTTTTTACTTTTAAATGACTTTAGAAAATTCAGTTTTATTAGAAAATCCCTTGAGCCCCACTTAGAAATTTTGAAATAAATTTTCCTAAATGAAAACCCATTTAGAACATGCCTACTATATTTTAAAAATGTATGAAATTATTTACATGTATTTAGTGGTTCCATGTGAAAGGGATTATGTATTTATTTTAATATTTTAATGGAAATTTGGTTGGTTTCATTTAAGGGTGTTGAATGTGGGAATGTGTATTGTTTGTGAAATTAATAATTGTATTGGTTTGTGATATTTTTTCAAATCACCACCACTTTTGATTCATGGGAAACCTTGGGTGTCTATCCATAATGTCTAGATACACATGTTGTATTACTTCATGATCACACTCAGATTGGTGTCCTTAAGATTTATTTTTTTTCCTATTTTTGGGATATACCCCATAGTTAGACCAGAAGGGGTTACACTTGGTGTGTGGGAAATTTTTTTATTTAGAAAATATATTGTTTAGTTGTTGATATAGATTTTTTCTAGGTGGTTCTCCCCAATATATCCTTGCTTTCCATGATGTGATGTTTTCAAATTATTTATTTCATTCAATTTTGAACATTAAAAATGTAATTGGTTTCAAATTGAAACTTTGGGTTTCTTAATTTTACATAAGAACATAAAGTTTTTTTTTGACCTCATGAAACTCTCCCTGAATGCTTGTTTTAATATATATATATATATATATAAGTGTGTGTGTGTGTGTGTGTTCCTGAATATTAATTTATATTCACATGTATAAAAAAATACATATGTTTTATTATATGTGTGTGTGTTTGTGTGTGTTTGTGTTTAGAGATTATTATTGGGATGTATTATTTTAAATATAGGATTTAGAAATGTATATATTATTATTTTTTATTTATTAAAAATAGAAACCCTATTTTACTTTTATGCCTATTTGAAAACTATCATGACATAGTATTTCTTTTAAGGTGTATCCATGGACCAGAGGGTGGTGACCTAATGGGTGATTATTCTTATACATATTATTATTACATGACTTTCAAGTTTCATAGGTTTATCCAGTTTATTATAGATGTGATAGTTTGGTATCAGATATTTGGTTTGAATATGTATGGAAACATTAAAGATGATTCACTTAACACATTAAAATAATGTTTTGGGATTTCCATTTTTTTCTTTATTTATTTTTTTCATCGAGGATATATCAACCTTTCCATATCTCTTCTCATACTATGGACCTTATGTTGTATTAGTGATTTATAACATTCTATTTTTGTTGGTTATTTATCTTTTTATTTATTTCATTATGCTTATCTGGATCTATATATGTCGTATCTGTTTATTTGATGTTGTGGTCATCCATCCTATGGACTGATCTGGATGTGTTACTAGGTGAAAATCCTTGATTATTTTAATTTATTTGGAATAAATCATTCCCATTGGTTATAATTTATTCCCTTGGAGCTTGTTTTCATCCAGGGAGGATTCTAAATTCCTCATAAACCATTTCACATGCTCTTTTAGGTGCCTAGTTGGGGGTTTATTCAGGTTGGTTCATAAAAAATTGAATCAAAGGGTTTGGGATTTTGTGAAGGCCTAGGTACTAGAGTCACCCTTTTTTGGGAATATATAGTAGTGTGGAGGAAGGATCATTATAATTTATGTTGGAAATCATGAGTAGTCTCTTGATCACCACCGTTTCAAGGCAATGCTTGAGTTTCCAAGGTAGTATGAGATGTCTATATCTTGAATCTGATCTCAGCTACGAGGTATCTTTGAGACATATGGTTGTTATTTGAATGTTTATTATTGGTTATAAATAATTTTGAGTTATTTTATGAAGATATAAGTTTTAGAGTTCATTTTAGAGGGGATTTATAGGGTGCATGATTACTGGGCATCGTTTTGAAAACCATGCATAGGCTATGGAAATAGCTTGGTTTAGTATCTGGTAAGCATTGCATGGTTTGTGCATGGTATTACAAACTATGATACCAAACCACACACACAAATTATTTTTTTATCTTTATTTTAAATTTTCATTTCTTTCGCATTGGATTTCTTTTTTCATTCTTGTTATTTATCTGGGATTATTTTGAGAATTTATTTCAAATTTTAAATGATATTTTAGTTTATCCATGTTCAATTTTTAAAATAAAAACGTTATGTTTTTTGAAAATGGAATTTAGTTGCTTATAATTTTAAAAGTTTATTAAATGTTTAATTCAAAGTGAACTAGGGATTTATAAATGTTTTTATTTGATAAAATTATGTGATTTTAAATTGGATAAATTATTTTAAGGAATTATATGAAATGTGATCTTTTATCTATCCCTTGGAATTATTTATTAATGCTTATATATTTATAAATAAGGTAATAACATGTCTATATATATTCATATATGTTCATATAACTCTATACAGGTTTATGCATATAGAATTTTCTTATAATTCCATTCTGAAACACTTAGTTTCATAAACTTTTTTTGCCTTTCAAAGTTATTTCTAAAGGTATTTTTAGAATGATTTACTAGAAAATTCACATGTTTTTTTGTTATGTTTTAAAATTAAGATATAGGGATATTGTATTGGTGTTTCTTTTCATGTTTTGAGGTATCCTCGTTTCCTGTATTATTTTGAGTCAATATGCTATTTGAGGGTATTTGAAATGATATGTTTTGATTGCGTTACTAATTAATCTATCAATTTATGAAGTTGAGTATTGATAAGTATTAATTGGGTTTTTTATTTCATGTGTATAATGTATTCTCCAACTAAGTTTCAATGGAGTTTCAAGATGGAGCTACTGGTATTTTACCTCATGAAAATCCTCTGAGTGGTCAAGTTGTGATTAAGTTTATCTCTCGGACTGCATCGGTCATGGGAATTAGTGATATTTCTCTTCTAGTCTTGCCCCAAGATTTTTTTTAAGAATTGTAGGGTTGGAATCTCCCTCACTTGGGAAATAGGATTCTTAATAGGAAGAGGAATTATTTTATGGTATTGAGGGGATATTTATATAGCCTCATAACCCTTAGTCTCTCAATATCAACTTCACTACCATTTTGGTAGGGGGTTCTATATGGAAATGGTGGAATTATACTATTATAATAAAACCACATAGGTGTAACACCCCAAACTTCTACGGTACACTTCTCTTTGAATAATGCAATAGCGTGTGTTGTACGCAACATCGAGTTCTAACACACACCACAACCGATCAAACTAGCCGTTATGAATAGTAATATCTAATTTTTAAAATTTTATAGATTTTATATCTAAAAAAGGACTTCTTTTTTGGATTCTGAGTGTCGAATTTATGCTAAGGTGAAAGTTTGGTACTTTTAGGATAACTTTAATATTTTGATGAATAGTGAAAATTACTAAATTTTAATTAAAAACAACTTTTTTAATCAAAATAATTAATAATGATAAATTATGAATATGAGTGGTTTTAATGTATATATATAATATATTTTTACCATTTAATACAATGTTTGTCATTGGACATAATTTCACAATTAAACCGAACATAAACAAGTATCAATCTTTTGATAGTTATTATATCTTAAAAACACGCTTTTTGTTTTGACATCGGGAATTAATTTTAAATTAATTTCTGACACTTCTGTGTCTTGAATTTGGAAAAATGGATTCCATATTTGGAATCAGGATGTTCAAATTGTGTAAATATGTAACTTTTATTTTTAGACATTTTGAATAATTACATCGGTAAATATTTTATTTACCATGGTTAAAGGTTAAATCCGGTAAATAAGGGTTAAAAAATAATATAATAATAATAAAAAATTACCCTAAAACGTGTCCTAACCTTATTGGTTGGTACATGTCCGACCATGGGCATCTTTGGGTCGATTTTGGGACCCCATGGTGCCACTTGTAAGTGATAGGGACACTTTATTTTAATTAAGTTAAAATCAATACAAAAATGACAAAAGCATATATCTTTTAGAAAAACAATTTTTACATAGGGTTATATATGTAGTATTTTTGACTATAAATATTAATTAATAAGATAAAAAGATTTACTACATAATTATATTTTATTTATAATTTTTAGACATTAAATAATTTAATTTATTAATGACACATTGATGATGCAGTAATTACCATAATAATGGAAAATTAAACTAATTGATATTATAAATACCAAAATAAATACAATTTGAGGCTTTTAATAAATTACACTAATTTTATAGGATAATATGGCATATTAGGATTGATTTAGTAGACATTTTTTGAACTAATCATTCTCTTATGATTTTCACAAAAATCAATTATTGAATAGTGTAAAAATTGACATAAAAGAGTGTTTAAAACAAATAGTATATTATTAATTGATATTAAATTCCTAAAAATATAAGGTTCAGCCAAGGGACTTATATCATGATAGGTGTATCATTAATGGACCACTTGGGGGTCGTTTTGATGTATATAGTATGTTTATTAACCATATAATATAAAAATACAAAGAGACATTGTAAAAGTGAAACTGATTAACTAAGAGTTAAAACTTGAAGATAAGGTTAGTATAATGACCCAAAACTGTCTAAATTCTATTGGTTGGGTGGTTTTCGACCTATCCCCACATTAATATTTAAATAATCCACTTTGGATCCATTAGAAACTGAATATTAATTTATTATAAAATAATATTTCTAGCTTTTCCAAAGGTGCCCCTCACCCCTCTTATAAAAGGGCACTTTCCCTTCTCATTAACTCACAACTTCAAAGCCTTTTTGTTCGGCAAAACTCTGCAAAAATACTCTCTCAAATTCCCTCACTTCATCCTAGAGGCCTTCCTTTAGTCATAAAGCCATCTTAAGGATCCCTTTTGATCAAATAAAAAGTAAGAACCCAAAGAAGAGGTAATGATTTCACCACCCTTTTTCAAGTTCCTTTCTTCTTCCACTTCTTCTTTCTTTGTTATTACCATTATAAAATAATAACTCCAGTATCTTATATATACTGTGATTTTATTATAAATATTGTACAATCATATTCAGTATTCTATCTATCCTTTGAATAACATGTCACCATACATGCGTACGTACGACTTACCGTCTCCACGTCGTGGTGTAATTGTTATTCAATAAATCATTATTTGATGGGTATAATAATGATGTGTGAATCATGTAAATAATAAATGTAACATGATAATGATTCTGTATATATGATATACCATCCAATTATATATTATTTTAATATCAAAAGAATGATATTGTCGCTCATGCGTACGTATGGACTACCGTCTCCACGAACGCGATGAGATTCATTCTCCATCGTATACATTCAAGTATAATTCTCATTTGATGATTAATAATAGTATCTAAGGACTTGATATCATTCTGGATATGATTAAGATACAACCTATCCATGAAAAACATGACTTACGTAACAAAAAATATAAAAGAAAATGAGTAAGTTAACACCGGAAACAACCATAATACTAAGATATTATTAACAAATCAATGTTAAAAGATCATATATGATATAATATTAATGTATATGATTCTTGAATATTTTAATAACAATTATTTCACCATTATACATGAGGGTAACCTACCCCAACCAAGGAAAAGTATAAGGTAAGGGTTTATTTCGCAATTTCTTCATTATCCGAGGTTGTTTATATGTAATAATCTACTGGGATCTCTTTATCATCCACATCCATGTTTCTAAAAAATATATTTCAAAACATTTTTACTATTTAAAATAATATGTGTTAAAGTCATTTATACCCTTGTTTGACTTTTTATAAGAGTTTTATAATGGAATCATTCCGTCGTTTTCCAAACAAGGTGCTTTTTAACATTTTCAACAGAATTAAGGTAAGAATGTTTTTTTAACTTATACGACGAGTGCGGCTATTTTCCGACGTTATGAAATCGTCGAAGCTTCCCTTACAAGCTTATAAGAATATTTTCAAAGAAAATGTTTTATTTTATAAATATATGACTCTTAAATGATTTCAAAATAGAAATTTATATTTCTCTAAAAAGAGTTTTGATTTCATCTATGTCAACATCCTTTGATAGATTTTACCCTTATTTGAAGTTGATTTATTATGATACAAAACTTCTATGTTGTATTGAATGTTTTGTGATATGTTTTACTGTGGATGTGCTATTTTTATACCATTCATGGTTTATGGTGAAAGTATTGACATTTCGTATGCTAGTTTTAATACGAATTTTTATGTTGTGTTTAAACCTTTTCATGTGGGAATGCATTGGACATAATATGTGATGGGTGGAGCCCGCTATAGATCCTCGATGCATTGGTAGGTCTCATGAGAAAAACTAGTGTCTTGGAACAAGGCCTTGAAAAAATATTATCTGTAGTCTTGGCATGAGGCCTTGGCTATGTGGTTATGATAGTCTGGCATTATGCATTCCATCATTATGAAAGTGGTTATTGATATTTCATGTTATTATTCGATTAGTAGAATATCCATGTGAATAAGTAAATGGAATTATTTCATTTTATTTTTCCATACTATGTTGAAGTTCAAGTTTAAAAGGCTTTTGTTTTATTTATACACTACATTAAATGTTTATTCTTATTTATGAAATTTTCTGCTATATTGTTATCCTTACTGGGCATTTGATCTCACCCCTTTTCTATGTTTTATTTTTCCCAGGATGTGAAGAAGTAAATTATGAATGACCTACAGGGATATTATGAGTGTATAATAGTGTGGAATATGGAGACAATATGTTGTTGTAGTAGTTTTTCACTTTATGATGTAACGTAAAACTTTATGAATATATCTAGTGTTTCTAAGGCTACTAAACCAATCGGTCTTTCGATATTTTATCTTTCTTGTGATCATGCCAATGTTATGTAATAATGCACCAACTCTAGCTAACTGGGGTTGGGGCGTTACAGTTGGTATCAGAGGAAGTTTAGTACAAACCTTGGAAGCAAGATTTAAATAAATTCTGATTAGAGCACGTAGACCTAAGATGAACTTTGAGGATTAGTATAGAAGAACTACCTATAATCTTGGTATTGTAGAGATTTTTTAAGTTTTCTGAGCAATACATCCTTGTCTGGATACGAGCAGGTAGAGGCAGCTCTAGCACAGATGTACCTAGGGGTAAAACCCAAAAACACCACTTTGAGCTAGACTCAAATGGGAACTGGTGCATGACAACGAGCGTTGCTTCACTCTTGGTTACGACACTCCCATGGGATATGATTAGGATAACTCTCATTTTCTTTACAAATCATTATGAAGGGTTTATGAGTATATACTTCCTCAAATAAAACATTTTTATGATTATGGATTATATCCATAAATAGTTCAATTTATGTAAAGTGTTTTATAATTATGGAATATTGTATTTTGATTCATAAATGGATCTAGTTTATGCCATTATTTAGAAAGGGCGCCTAGTGGAAGAAATGGAAACTGTATCAATGCACGCACTCCATGTAGGGATTTCCCTCCTGCTCAAGATAATTATAGTGGATCCACTGATGCAACTAGTGCCAATCAGCTAATTACTATACTGGGACAACTCACTCAAGTTATGAATAATAACCTTACCCGTATGGAGCACCCTGATCCGAAGCATGGAGGATCAATGTTAGATCGATTCATGAGGCAACAACCACCAATGTTCAATGGGAGTACAAATCCCTTATTAGCTAAGCAATGGATAAATTCCCTAGAGAAAATATTTCAGGATTTGGAGAGTAGTGAAAGGGGAAAAGTTATCATGGCAGTTTACCGCCTCACTGGAGATGCTGATCAATAGTGGTCATTGATTCAAAACATGAAGGAAGATGATGAAGTATCAAATAAGGAATGGAGGGAGTTCAAAGATCTGTTTTTAGAAAAATACTTTCCTCGTGACCTTCGAGAAGATATGGAAAGGCAATTTCTGAGTCTGAGACAAAAGGAAGATGAGAATGTTGCAAAGTATGAGGCTAATATTACATGGTTATCAATGTATGCTGGAGATTATATACGTAACCCAAGAAGTAAGATTGATCGTTTTTTTGATGGGTTAAAACCATTTCTCTGTCAAGCATTAGTCTCACAATCCTTCTCGTCGTACAAAGACATTATCTCACATGCTATCAAGACAGAGAAAAAATTCTCAAAGTCTTATGACTTTAAAGCAAAGAAAGAAAAGAAGAGATCTACTGATCAATATGGGAATGGAAATAAGGTGAAGAAGGGAAAGGTTGAATATCCATCCTGTGCTAAATGTGGGAAGAAACTCCCTGATACTTGCTTGAAGGGAATGGGTGTCTGTTACAATTGTGGTGAGAAAGGCCACCGAGCTTGTGAATGCAAAGGGAAGAAGGAAGATACCAATGTTCAATGCTACAGTTGCAGGGAGATGAGAAATTATGAAAATGAATGTCCTAATCGTCAAGGGAACTTACCTCAGAAAAGTCCAAGGGATCAAGGCCAAGCTTTTGCTATCACTACTGCTGAGGTAGAAGCTCCAAAAGACGTGGTGGAAGGTAATTTAATGGTTTCCTCAAGTTTAGAAAATGCATTATTTGATTCTGGATCATCACATTGTTTCATATCTTCCCAGTTTGCTAAAAAAATTAGATATTTCCAATTTGATTTAACAACGGTGTTATCAGTTAAAACTCATATGGGAAGTATCATTGCAACAATGTTTTGTGAATCAGTCTCCATTAGAGCACATAAATGTTCTTTATCTGCTGATCTCATTGTCATACCTATGATTGAGTTTGATATAATCCTCGGTATGGATTGGCTTTCGGACGACGATGCGAAGATTTATTGTAAGAAGAATGAGGTTACGATTTTTTATAATGATGATAAGGAACACATTATCTTTAGAGCAGAATCATCACCACCAAATTCTTATATAGATCCACCCCCAATAGCTCAACTAAATTCAATTATTGGGGAGGAAGAGAATGAAATGACTGTGGGTAAGGAAAGGAATGTTCAAATAGAGGATGTACCTGTTGTGAAAGAATATGTAGATGTATTTCCGGAAGATTTACCTGGACATCCTCCAGAACGAGAGGTTGAGTTTTCCATTGATTTAATTCCTAGATCATGGCCTATATCGAAGACCCCTTATAGAATGGCCACTGTGGAATTAGTCGAACTAAATAAACAACTAGAGGAATTGAGTAATAAGGGATTTATTCGCCCTAGTGTTTCTCCATAGGGATCCCCTGTTCTTTTTGTTAAAAAGAAAGATGGATCTATGAGGTTATGTATCGACTATAGGGAGATTAATGCCATAACAATAAAGAACAAGTATCCCCTACCTCGCATTGATGATTTATTTGACCAACTGCATGGAGCTCAATACTTTTCAAAGATTGACCTTCGATCTGGATACCATCAGTTGTGTGTAAATAAGGAATACATTCTGAAGACAGCATTTCGAACCAGGTATGGGCATTACGAGTTTGCTGTAATGCCCTTTGTATTGACTAATGCACCCTCTGTATTCATGGATCTGATGAATAGAGTTTTCAAGGAATATCTCGATGAATTTTTGGTGGTATTTATTGATGATATCTTGGTATACTCTAAAAGCTACGAGGATCATGAAAGTCACTTGTGCATTATCCTGAAGACTCTGAGAAGTCATGAATTATATGGGAAGTTTAGCAAGTGTGAATTCTGGATTCATGAGATTTCTTTTCTTGGCCATATTGTCTCTAAATATGGAATCTCTATTGATCCTTCTAAGACCAAGGAAATCCAAGAATGGCCAGTACCTACGAGTATAACAGAGGTACATAGTTTTATTGGTTTGGCAGGTTATTATCGATGTTTCATCCAGAATTTTGCCCGATTGGCAAACCCATTAACGAAGCTCACATATAAAGGGGTTAAATTTGTTTGGAAAAAGGAGTGTGAAGAATGTTTAGAAGAACAGAGGAGAAGATTAGTCAATTCCACTATATTTACTCTACCATCGGGGAATGATGGGTTCGTTATTTATAGTGATGCATCAAAGAAAGGACTTGGTTGTGTCCTTATACAGAATGGTAAGGTTATTTCCTATACATCATGACAGTTAAAAATTCATGAGCAAAACTATCCTACACATGATCTTGAGTTAGCAGTTGTGATCTTTGCTTTGAAGATATGGGGGAACTACCTCTATGGTGAAAAATGTGACATTTATACTGATCACAAGAGATTGAAGTATATTTTCTCACAAAAATAACTCAACATGAGGCAAAGGATATGGCTTGAATTACTCAAGGATTATGATTTCACAATACACTACCACCCGGGGAAGGAAAACAATGTGGCAGATGCTTTGAGCAGAAAAGACCATGGAGTTTTGATCAATATGTGAATTGAAAGGGATCCAATTTTCATGTATCTAGTGAAGATGGACATGGGAATAACAATGGAAGGTGAAACATCAATGATTTTTCAAATGGTTGCCAAACCATCTTTACTAGAAAGGATTAAAACTTCTCAGACCAATGATGACTAATTTCAAAAGAAGATTAAAGCTGTGAATGATGGGAGATTGAGAGACTTTGTGTATGAAGATGGAATTTTGAAATTCAGGAAGAGACATTGTGTTCCTGATATACCTGATCTAAAAAGGGAATTGCTGGATGATGCTCATAGTTCCAATTTCTCTATACCCCCTGGGAGCACCAAAATGTATAGAGATTTTAAGGAACATTTTTGGTGGGACAACATGAAGAGGGAGATTGCTGATTTTGTGTCAAGATGTATGGTTTTTCAACAAGTGAAAGCTGGAAGGAAACAGCCTGGAGGAGTCATGCAACCTCTTCCATACCGGAGTGGAAATGGGACAATATTACGATGGACTTTGTCATGGGACTACCAAAGACTCCTAGAAGGAACGATGCAATATGGGTTATTGTTGATCGTCTTACCAAGTCAGCACATTTTCTTGCGATAAGAGTGGATATGCCACTGGAATGTTTAGCATGACTATATATTGATGAAGTTGTGAGACTTCATGGAGTACCCCTATCGATTGTTTCTGATCGTGATCCCCATTTTACTTCAAGATTCCGGAAAATTCTTCAAAAATCCCGGGATACTGAAATTCATTTGAGCACTGCCTAACACCCTCAAATGGATGGACAATCAGAACAAACTATTCAAACCTTAGAAGACATGTTGTGTCCTGATCACTTGACTTCCAGGGTATGTGGGATCAATATTTACCTCTGGTAGAATTTTCCTATAACAACAGATTCCATTCGAGTATTCAGATGGCACCATATAAAGCGTTATACAGAGAGAGATGTCGTACACCAACCTATTGGGATGACGTTGGTGAAAGAAAACTTGTAGGCCCAGAACTGGTGGAGGAAACGATGGAAAAGGTGAAGGTAATCCAAAACCATATCAAAGCAGCTCAATGTAGGCAGAAGAGCTATGCTGATAATCGAAGGAAGGATTTGGAATTTCAAGTCGGTGATCATGTTTTCCTGAAGGTATCTCCAAGGAAGGGAGTCATATGTTTTCGTAAGAAAGGTAAATTGAGTCCCAGGTACATCAGACATTTCTAAATTCTAGAACAAATTAGGGTTGTAGCTTACCGATTGGCAATGCCGCCAAGTCTCTCGAAAGTTCATGATGTGTTCCACGTATCTCTGTTGAGGAAATACATGCCTGACCCAATGCATGTACTCACCTATGAGGAATTAGAACTGGATCTCGATCTGTGTTATTGCGAATAACCTGTCAGTATTCTTGATACGAGAGAACAAGTACTGAGAAACCAAATGACACGTCTGGTAAAAGTTTTGTGGAGAAACCATAAGATGGAAGAGGCAACGTGGGAACCCAAGGAACTTATGATGAAGAACCACCCGAGTCTTTTCATGCGGTAGTATTCCAGAAATTTCAAGGATTAAATTATTTGAAGGAGGGGAGAATGTAGCACCCCAAGCTTCTAAGGTACACTTCTCTTTGAATAATGCAATAGCGTGTGTTATACGCAACATCGAGTTCTAACACACACCACAACCGATCAAACTAGCCGTTATGAATAGTAATACCTATTTTTCAAAATTTTAGAAATTTTATCTCACAAAATGGACTTCATTTTTGGATTCGTAGTATCAAATTTATCCTAAGGTGAAAGTTTGGTACTTTTCGGATAACTTTAATATTTTGATGAATAGTGAAAATTAATAAATTTTAATTAAAAACATCTTTTTTAATCAAAATAATTAATAATGATAAATTATGAATTTGAGTGGTTTTAAGGTATATTTAGAATATAGTTTTCCCATTTAATAAAATGTTAGTCATTGGACATAATTTCACAATTAAACCGAACATAAACAAATATCAATCTTTTGATAGTTATTATATCTTAAAAACACGCTTTTTGTTTTGACAACGGGAATTAATTTTAAATTAATTTCTGCCACATCAGTGTTTTGAATTTGGAAAAATGGATTCCATATTTTTAATCATGATGTTAAAATTTTGTAAATAGGTAACTTTTATTTTTAGACATTTTGAATAATTACGCCGGTAAATATTTTATTTACCATGGTTAAAGGGTAAATCCAGTAAATAAGGGTTAAAAATAATATTATAATAAAACCAAATTACCCTAAAACGTGTCCTAACCTTATTGGTTGATACATGTGCGACCATGGTCATCTTTGGGTCGATTTTGGGACCCCATGGTGCCACTTGTAAGTGATAGGGGCACTTTATTTTAATTAAGTTAAAATGAATACAAAAATGACACAAGCATATAACTTTTAGAAAAACAATTTTTACATAGGGTTATATATGTTGGATTTTAGACTATAATTATTAATTATAAAGATAAAACTATTTTCTAAATAATTATATTTTATTTATAATTTTTAGACATTAAATAATTTAATTTATTTACGACACAATGAGGATGTAGTAATTACCATAATAGTGAAAAATTAAATTAATTGATATTATAAATACCTAAATAAATACAATTTGAGGCTTTTAATGAATGAAAGTAATTTTCTAGGATAATATGATATATTAGGATTGATTTAATATACTTTTTTTGAACTAATAATTCTTTTATGATTTTCACAAAAATCAATTATTGAATAGTGTCAAAATTGACATAAAAGAGTTTTTAAAACAAATAGTATATTATTAATTGATATTAAATTCCTAAATATCTAAGGTTCGGACAAAGGACTCATATCATTATAGGTGTATCATTAATGGACCACTTGGGGGTATTTTGGATGTATATAGTAAGTTTATTAACCGTATAATACAAAAATACAAAGAGACATTGTAAAAATGAAACTAATTAACTAAGAGTTAATACTTAAAGATAAGGTTAGTATAATGACCCCAACCTGTCTAAATTCTATTGGTTGGGTGGTTTTCGACCTATCCCCACCGTAAAATTTAAATAATCCACTATGGAGTCATTATAAATTGAATATGAATTTATTATAAAATAATATTTCTAGCTTTTCCAAAGGTGCCCCTCACCCCTCTTATAAAAGGGCACTCTCCCTTCTCATTAACTCACACCTTCAAAGACTTTTGGTTCGGCCAACCTCTGACAAAATACTCTCTCAACTTCCCTGAATTCATCCTAGAGGCCTTCCTTTAGTCAGAAAGCCAACTTAAGGAGCCCTTTTGATCAAATCAAAAGGAAGAACCCAAAGAAGAGGTTATGATTTCACCACCCTTTTCAAGTTCCTTTCTTCTTCCGCTTATTATTTCTTTGTTATTACCATTCTAAAATAATAACTCAAGTATCTTATATATACTGTAATGTTACTATAAATATGTTACAATCATATTCAGTATTCTATCCATCCTTTGAATAACATGTCACCATACGTGCGTACGTACGACTTACCGTCTCCACGTCGTGGTGTAATTGTTATTCAATAAATTACTATTTGGATGGGTATAATAATGTTGTCTGATTCATGTAAATAATAAATTTAACATGATAATTATTCTTTATATATGATATACCATCCAATTATATATTATTTTAATATCAAAAGAATGATATTGTCGCTCGTGCGTATGTACGGACTACTGTCTCCACGAACGCGATGAGATTCATTCTCCATCGTATCCATTCAAGTCAATTCTAATTTGATGATTAATAATAGTATCTAAGGACTTGATATCATTATGGATATGATTAAGATACAACCTATCCATGAAAAACACGACTTACATAACAAAACATATAAAAGAGAATGAGTAAGTTAACACCCGAAACAACGATAATACTAATATATTATTAACAAATCAATGTTAAAAGATCATATATGATATCATATTAATGTATATGATTCTTGAATTATTTAATAAAAATTATTTCACCATTATACTAGAGTTTAACCTACCCCAACCAAGGAAAATTACATGGTAAGGGTTTATTTCTCAATCTCTTCATTATCCGAGGTTGTTTATACGTAATAATCTACTGGGATCTCTTTATCATCCACATCCATGTTTCTTAGAAATGTATTTCAAAACATTTTTACTATTTCAAAGAATATGGGTTAAAGTCATTTATACCTTTTTTTGACTTTTTATAATAATTTTATAAAGGAATATTTCCGTTGTTTTCCAAACAAGGTTCTTTTTAACCTTTTCGACAGAATTAAGGTAAGAATGTTTTTTTACTTATACGACGAGTGAGCCTATTTTCCACCATTATAAAATTGTCGAAGATTCCCTTACAAGCTTATATAATATTTTCAAAGAAAATGTTTTATTTTATAAAGATATGACTCTTAAATGATTTCAAAATAGAAATAGATATTTCTCTAAAAAGAGTTTTGATTTCATCTATATCAACATCCTTTGATGGATTTTACGCTTATTTGAAGTTGATTTATTATGATACAAAACTTATATGTTGTATTGAAGGTTTTGTGATATGTTTGACTGTGTATGTGCTATTTTTATACCATTCATGGTTTATGGTGAAAGTATTGACATTTCGTATGCTAGTTTTAATACAAATGTTTATGTTGTGTTTAAACCTTTTCATATGGGAATTCATTGGACTTAATATGTGATGGGTGGAGCCCGCTATAGATCCTCGATGCATCGGTAGGTCTCATGAGACAAACTAGTCTCTTGGCATAGGGCCTTGACAAAATATTATTTGTAGTCTTGGCACGATGCCTTGGCTATGTGGTTATGATAGTCTGGCATTGTGCATTCCATCATAATGAAAGTGGTTATTGATATTGCATGTGATTATTCGATTAGTAGAATATCCATTTTAATAAGTAAATGGAATTATTTCATTTTATTTTTCCATACTATGTTGAAGTTCAATTTTAAAAGGCTTTTGTTTTAGTTAGACACTGCCTTAAAGGTTTATTCTTATTTATGAAAGTTTCTACTATATTGTTATCCTTACTGGGAATTTGATCTCACCCCTTTTCTATGTTTTATTTTTCCTAGGATGTGAAGAAGTAAATTATGAATGACCTGTAGAGATATTATGAGGGGATAATAGTGTGGACTATGGAGACAATATGTTGTTGTAGTAGTTTTTCACTTTATGATATAATGTAAAACTGTATGAATATATCTAGTGTTTCCAAGGCTATAAATCCAATTAGTCTTTCGAGATTTGATCTTTCTTGTGATCATGCCAATGTTATGTAATAATGCACCGACTCTAGGTAACTGGGGTTGGGGCGTTACATAGGGATCTTTTCTAGGAAAGCTTCTTGTTTCTATTCATCTAGTAGTTTTCCCTAAATCCATTAAAATATATAATTCCATGGAGTTTCATAGACTCCTATAAGGTGATAGATCAATGTTGAAATATGTTGTCCTATTCACTAATTTGGTGTTGTTTCATTCTAAACTAGCCATGGATGAATCTTTAATTGCTGAGTAATTATATGCGGGGTATTTTTCTATATCTCTTGACATTAGTGTTTCTTATTGGCCTTAACACTTTTGAAAGTGTAGTGGAACATACATTGTGAATAAAATATTTATTATATGGAATTATAAAATACATCAATTTTTTACCTATCCCCGGAGTGATGGAAGAAGATCCACTAAAGGAAATGTGAAGAAAGCTATGTTGAAGAAATCTTTTAGTGGTATGAAGAGGCTATTGTAATTTTTCACACTAGAATCACGTTGGATAAATTTTTGGGCATGTGGTCTATTTAGGAAGTTAAAGCATAGGAATGATTCCTTCTTTGTATATATAAATATTTTTCATACATTTTTCCACTTGGTACATCTATATAGGTTCTTCAAATTAGTCATATAGAAAATAGTTCAAACCAGATATACCCATTTAGAGGATCCTTAGGTTCAACTAGTTATACCTAGTTATAAATAAGTGTTTCTCTGAGACATTCACATGGTAGTATTATTTATTTCTCTGTTGGATCTTTCTATCCATTTATTGTAACATGTTCTCCTTGAGTGATGTGATCTTTTAGGATGATGATGTTTTTAGATTTTTTGGATTTTTTTTAAAATAGAAGTGTCCTTTGGGAAATTTGGAATTTCTGTGTTGTGGTATGATGAAATTTTTTCTATCATTACTCATTTATTATAGACTTAGATTTTGATAGTACTAGTGAGTTTATTATATATTTGATGATCAATGTGAAATAAGGTTCTTAATATAGTGGGGAGGCCACCATAAAATGACCCCTTAGTGTGTCTGGTTTTCATACCTCATTGTCTCTAACTATAATTAGAGTTGAAAATTCTAGTTTTTAGAGTGATTCTTAATCCCTAAACAACCCACCCTCACTCATATAATCTGGGATAGTTTTGATCATGGTTCATGTGGTGGATTCTCATAAAGATCTTAAACAGACCAATATGATCTTTTTCAACCTTTTCCATGTCTGGGGCTAGGGTGATCTTTATTTTGATATTTTATTTAAAAGAGACAATATATATATCTTGATTGATTCTTTTGATGGTTGGAGATCCCTCGTCGTTTCAGTATCATCTTTAGCGAGGCATGATCTCATTAGTTGGGTTTCATTAGTCATTTATTTTTTTGGTTCTTTGTGTGACTTTGGTATCTAGAATTAGCTACATGTGGTGTACTTAATATTTCTTTGGTGATGGACCCAGTTCTTTGGGGATTGTCTTGATAGATCATTTATTTAGTTTTTAGAGTGTTTTATACTCAGGAGAAAGTTTAATTCTATTTTTTTCATGCCTCTTTAGATTTATTTTTTCAGTCTTGTTTCACTTCAAGAGGATGTTTGAATCTAGAGTTCTTTTCTTGATCAACCTATCCATTTTGGTTCTTCATCAGAGAAAAAAAGTTTATGGTGGGAAGAATTCTCACATACCAACCTTGGATAACTCTTTTATTTCATTTAATTTTGAGTCTCCCTATTTCATATCTCTTCTCATGTGGGTTTTCTATGAGTTTTTGAGTTTTTGATAGGTGAAAATCATGTCTTATAGTTTTCCAAACTATGCGGCGACCATTCGATAGACACTGTAGTTTTTATTGATCTGAATTTCATGGCTGGAAAATATTTTCTCTATCCTTGTGTGTTTCCCATGAGGGAACCCATTAGAAGGAACATTACTTATCTAACTATGTGTCCCAATAGTGCATAGTTTTTAAATTCATTAAAAATATAAATGTACAATTTTTCCCTTCAATTTTTAACCTAAAATCACTTTTCACTCATATAATGTGTCTTATTAAACCCATAGTTATCCTTTAATTGGTACCATCTTCAATACATGGTGAAATCATGGTTTATCTTTAATCTTAAGGAAAATCTCTTGTCACTTCTTTTATTTATCCCTTTTCTCTCTTTCTGT
Organism: Viscum album; assembly: GCA_963277665.1. NCBI lineage: Eukaryota > Viridiplantae > Streptophyta > Magnoliopsida > Santalales > Viscaceae > Viscum > Viscum album. Next base: position 507,145,392 of record OY728164.1, on the reverse strand, counting down.
CTAACCCTAGAATAGTCTGATAACCTAAGGTTCCTTGTGAATAACTTTTAATAAGGGATTTTTTTAGGGTTCTTCTTGGCAACATATGGATATTTGTATCTTGTTTATTGTAGTTTGACACCATGTTTCAAAATTTGGAAGGTTTCAAGGTAGGTGGTCATAGACATTACACTTTAAATTTATAATTATTATTTCTTGTTGATTTAATTTATTTATTTGGGTGTTTTAAGGTTGATATAAAGTATAATTAGTATATTTTATTAAAAATGACGTTTACTACCTTTATTTTTATCAAATTCATGTGAAATTTATTTTTTTTATGTTTAAATCATATTTAGGTAATCCATGCTTGGTAGGTCTATATTTGAAAGGACTGGTTGGATATTTTAAATTTATTGATATATATTGAATGATTTATTATACTTGGTTTAATTTAAATATAACCATTTCACGTTAATAGGTTTGTTTTCCCTTTTAATAGATCTTGTGAAGTTCTGTGTTATAAAGAAATTCCTTGAGGTCTTATTTTCAATTTTAAAATTTTCACCTAAATAAAAACCCTCTTGGAATATAACCCTTGTATTTTGAAAATGCATATCGTTGTCTACATATATTGAAAGGTTCCCCCTGAAAGGTATTATGCATCTATTATATGATTTTGATGGTAATTGTTTCATGTGAGGGAATTAGAGGTGGGGATGTGGATTGTCTATGAAATGTATTATATATATTATTATGTGATATTTGTTCGAATCACTTCAACATTTGATTCATGAGAATACTTGTATGCATAGGTTTGAATTCTAGGTACACATGATGCACTAGTTTGTGATCAATCTCTATCTAGAAGCCCTGAGATGTATTTTTCTTTTGCTTATGGGATATGCCCCTCGATTAGACCAATGGGGGAAATATTGAGTGTGTGGTCATGTTTTTTGTTATCTAGAACCCATATTGTTTATTTTTTCATATGTATTTATACTAGATGGTTTCGCTAATAGCTCCTTGGTTTCCACGAATTGAAGTTTCCAAATTATTTTTGTTCTACTATTTTAATCAATAAAAATGTGATCAATTTCAAGATGTAACTTTTGGGTTTATTCCTTTTACATTAGAAGAGAAAGTGTTTTTCATTGGTTTACCCTATGAAACTCACCATGAATATCTGCATTAATATATTTTGGTTCTTGATTAAAAACTCATATTAATGTGTATAGACACATAAACATGTGTATAATATATATATATATATATATATATATATATATAAAATACATGGGATTCCTTCTTTTAAATATTAGTTTTGGAAATTTCAATTCTTTTTCTTCCTTAAAAATAGAAAAACTATTTTACTTTTATGTCTATTTTAAAAATAAAATGACATTTTTTTATTTTAAAATTTTATGCATAGACCGGTGGGTGTTGGCATACTAAGAGATTATACTCATGCTTATTATTATTATTATAGGACTTTCAGGTTTCATAGGTTTAGCCTGTTTCATTTGGAAATGGATGTATGGTATCATATAATTGGTTCGATTAAGGATGGAGGTTAGTAAATACACATCACTTTATAAGTGTAAATAGTGGTTGGGTATTTCCCCATTGTTCTTTATTCATTTTATGAATCATTGATATACCATATTTTTCAGATCTACACTTATACCCTCGAACATGCGTTATCTTAGTGACTTATTTCATAGTGTTCATGTTAGTTATTCATTTCCTATTTATTTATTTATACTTCTTTGGTTCTATATATGTTGTATCGGTTTATTTGAGATGTTTCCATCCAATATATGGAATGGAATCAAAGGGATATCAGGTCTAAAAACCTTTATTGTATTTATGTTCTTTGGGTGAAATCATTCTCATTTATTCTCATTGATGATTTGGGAACTTATCACCCACGGAAGAGGATATGGAACTTCTCTCAGGCCTTGTCATTGGCCATCTCAAGTGCTCTGTTCGTGGTTGAATCAAGCTAGTTCATGACAAGATCACTAGGGATTGATGATAACCTGAGGTATTAGGCACCCAATTCATTGTCCACATGTTTCCCAAATACATGTTTCTCCTCATCACTAGCCTCCTGAGAAGGATCAACAAAAACTAGGGGATCCATTACATAAAAATTATACGCATGGTATTGTACAAAGTGAATGTTCATGTAAAAGTGTTAGAATTTAAACCCATTTATAATATTATCTTTATATATAATAGATTTCATGGATAGTGATGAGGTCAAATGGATTCAAAATTTTCTATATTAAAAAGCATATATTTAGTAATTTATCTTGATTACTAGATATTATTTAATTAATCTCTTAATATATTTACAAATCCAAACATTCCTCACTATCAAATTTGGAATGTATATTTTCTGGGACATTCTATTGTAAATGATCCATATTTCCTTTAAAATAACCCATATAGAGTCTTTATCAACTTATTTGAATGTATTTGGGTAGGATTCAGTTTCCAATTTCATAAAATCTCAACTCCTTGATATGGTGAGTGGACTCAAAAAACTGAAATCTTAAACTCATTTTTCCTCAAATCTTGTATCCAAGTTACACAAATTATTTCTAAGGAAACCAAAAATTGATTCAAACTAGGTTAATTTGACATAATAATTTCATTAAAACTCATTGATAATTGAAAACACCATATCAAGGGTCAGTAAGTACTTTGAAATATGGTTACAATCAAACTCAAGTGATGGAATGTTTTTTCTGACTTAATATTTTGATTGAGGGATTTAATTTAATTTATGAATAAATATTATTTATTATGTTCCTCAAAGTCTTGTTGATTATATATTGAATTTATAAAATTAACTAACCCTTATTGATAAAATAATTTATTCATAGTTTTTTTGTTTATTTTTTTTATCTTTAACATTTTTTTAAATTTAGTTACATCATGTGATCATGTTTAATCATCCAAATAAACCAAGAATTACATAAATAAATAAATAATCATGTATTTACAAGATAAAAAAAATATTTGATATGATCATGATCTTTTAACTACTGGTTGGTTTTCCAAGTGGTTATAAACTAATGTTGACCCTAGGGTAAACAATTCCCTGATCCCACACTTAGCTCGAGTTGTGACATTTCTCAATTATATTGCGTATATCTTTTATTGAATATACCTTATCTCATGTCCTATTCCATATCCTATCATTGTAAGATCCATCATTTATAAATTAATTTCCACTCACTAATGAGGGATACTGGGGGTTTACAGATACATAAAATAATCCTTCGGAACACATTCCAATATATAATAATGGAGGGATTGATGATTCCAAGATCATCATATTTGATTTAATAAAATTATCATATAAAACCATACAATATATACTAAAATAAAATAAATAAATCCAATGCATATATAGATCATTCATGATCATGATCAATCACAACATTCAATAGAAAATGAATTTAATATTTATAACATTCATTTTTATTTATTCCAATTAAAATAATTTTACTAGAAGTTGGGGTGATATCCAAGTGGTTAACAAATATTGTAATCTAGAAAAAAAACTAGGATCAAATCCTTGAATTGGAGTATTTCTAGGGTATAATATTATTATTGTGGTATAAAAAATATTCATTTGATTTGGGTCTTCGGACCACTAGTTAGGGCTTATGGGCCAGAAGGCCTTTGGAGCACTGTTAGCCTTCAGGTCACAGGGACTCCCAGCTAATTTAAGCCTCTAACCCATGGGATTTCAAGCCACAAGGAATCTGGGCCATGAAGTAGTCAAGTCAGACGACACAGTAGTATGTATCAGAATAAGAATAAGATAAATTATCAGCCACCAAAGTAGAGATAACTAGATTGGGAATGAAGAGAGGGTATGAAATCTCCATCAGTACCAGGAATCGCATATCATTACATGGGGAAATTATAGTTGATCAACCATGTGAAGTAGAGAGTTATTTTCCATCAATGAAGTAGATGTACTATAGGGGATGTTCTAGTTTAGTTGGGTCTTTGGGCTTTTGGGTCATATATTGGGCCTTGTGCATCTAGTCCTACGAGTCAGATAAGAGTTCCCTCTCAACCCATTTTAAAAGGGGTTATCCAAAATAAATAAAAATATAAGGCCTTTGAGCCATTCAAACCAAGATAATTTTAGTAGAATTAATTCTTTAACATAATATTTTATCTAAAAAATCCATGATTTATAACGAGACTTGAATACCATATAATTTTAAATGAACTAAATAAATTAGTTAATTTTAAATTTAAATTTAATTTTAAATTAATTTGGTGCAATGCTTGTATTTAGGAGGTGACACAATGTTAACTTTCCACATCAAATTAAATCCATTTCTAAATTTTAATAATTTCATGATGCGTATTTTCACTCGAAATTTCATATGACACAGACTAGGTATGGTTCTTGTCATGGAATGTTTACTTATATGGCATGTATACCTTCATGACATGTCATAATGTACAAAACCTATTGTTCTGTGGGTCAATCCATGTAGTGTACATGACATGTATTGCTACAGAACATGACATAATATACATGGTGTGTACTAATGGTAATGAATTTGAACTAGACAACATTTATGATGACCATTAAATTTCGTGTTATTTTAGAATTTACACGTTAATTATTAAGTTCATAAACCAACAAAAGACACTAAAAAACACTTACCGTATACCTAGCGTGGAATGAAACCTATCAATATGCATGTACACTCTAGTTAATATGTGATGAATTTTGTGTCATTCTTTAGTTATTTATTGTGTTGACTGTAACGAAACATCTAAAATATTGATGGGTTCCTTGCGCGTGTTGACACATGTTTCACAACATGTAAAGGATATCTACATGATCATTATTCTACATTTATCCATGTTTCTCAGCTAGAATTCAATAAATGATGTGTACTGATGTTCTATATTGACCAAAAAGCATGTTGTAATTTACATGGGGTCCAAACCTTATGGAGTTACATGGTTTGTGCACTAGATACATGCTTTGTAATCCATATTAAACAGTGTTCCATGTTTATGATCAATGCACAATGTATAATACCACCACGTACGAAGTCACATGGATAGCTGGGATTTACCTAGATCACACCTTGTGTGAGTTGACTAGGGGTACATGGTGTATAATTTTCTATTACATGAAATGTATCCATGTTATGAATCTAGTGGAATTAACACATTTAGATAAAATCTTCAGGAGAGATTCATACATTTTGACTTTTTTATCCATAAAAAATCAAACGAATGTGTTATCTCGCCTTTTATACTAAGGAAGAAATTATTATAATAAAAAATATATAAACTATTGCACTAAAATAATCAATTAAATTATAAATAATTAAAAATTAAAATGTTTCCACAGTGATAACACTTAAAGGTTCTAAGGCATGGAGAAAGCTATGGGAAGGTGTCCAACTTTAGATTTTCATTAGTTTCCATAGATGAATCCAAATTATTTGTTGAGAGGGACTCTAAAATTTCATAGGGAGGATCTTTCACATTTAATTTTTAATTAATTTAAAATAAGAACCTTGAATTAAATAATACTCTTGATTAATTTATGGGGTCAGTATTGATGAATTATTATTGAAGTAGAGAATCAAAGTGAGGATTCCTATAGGTGTATCCCCATGTGCTTCATAAAACTCTAGATAATGTTTCTAAATATCTAGGTGATAGCATGGTTAGAACAAGTATTTAACCCAATTCATTATTAATACCAATAAGATATTCCCGTTTTCTCTATACTTTCTGGAAAGGGAGTATGAGAGGATTATCCACTTTAGGGATTGAGATATTTCCATATGGATCGCCATTATGTACAACAAGTATCTCTTTGAATATAATATAATTGGGGATTTATACTTAGGATTAAACAACTGATAATTTCACAAAGTCCCATTATCAAATTTTTTATTCCATGTAATCCTCATGTAAAAGAATATTATTTTTATTTTCGATGACATATTTTTATTTTAATATCATTACTTAAATAAATAAACTAATATTTTACTAAATGATTTTAAATAAAATATATCATTTCAATTAGGCCACTAACTTTATATATAGATCCTCCATGTAATTTATTGGACCTTGAATGATAAAATATTTAATCAAATAAATATTATTCCATAAATAAATAAATATTATATTTTCTAAACTCTAGAGTAAATATTTATTTTAATATTCAAATTACTAAATAAGTTTTTATATTAATATATCCAGTAAACCAGCGAATAAATAAATTTTTATATAATATGGTTGGGTATAATAAAAATGAGATAAAATTAAAAAACACAACAAGGAACCCATGTAGAATAAAATTGAATTCATAATGAAAACAACATTTATTTTGAATATTTTTATATAATATAATCTTATTGTATACCGATATCTCATAAATAAGGATGCATACTAGTGTCAAAACCCTAGATAATTGATATATATTACTTTGAATTTATAAAATAAACTCATCAATTAACTTCCATGTCCATGGATTTAATCAGGATATTCAATTTCAAAAAAAAATAGTGATAGTTTTTCCCATTAATATGGAAGGGAAAATCGTTTGTTTACATATATAAATAATTCCATATCACTTATGATCAGTAGAATGTATGCTTCCTTTCCATGAGAATATATTTACATGATTTTCATCTATACAAAAAGTATGTGATTCAAGATATACATTAATAATAATCTCTTTTATAGTGAAAAATACACATATTTGCAGATAAGAATATCCAATGACACATAAACATATGGAATTACTATTAGCAGGTGTTTCCTCATGACCTTCCTTTCATGGATATCTCAAAGTGATAGCTTCAAGAGAAGAATTCACAATTTTCTAGGAGCGCCCAATAACTAATAATCAACTATCACCTGTATCTTTTTAAATAGATGTAAACTAGGCCATTGGATTCATGTTTAAGAATATTATCATAGCATATATAGGTTCCCATTATATCGGGGAATTAATATAACCTTTCGATGAGGAAAATACTATAAAGAAATTATCACATTCATGCTACATAGAATAATAATAATCATGTTATAAGATGTTTATTAATATTATTTTAATTTAGAGTGAAAAGTTAGTTTTTTCAAGGGAACCAAATCCAATAGTATCAGAGATAAAGACTATACTAGAATTTATGAAGTTTATTTTTTTTAAGAATCCATTTAAAATTAATTTAAAACCTCAAAATAGATCTAAAATCATAAATCAATGATCTGGAAAAAAATAATTTCTTCATTAATAAAAAAATTAAATAGTATAGGAAAATGAGTAACTATTGATGATTTTTTACATTTAGTAGTAGTTTAAAACACTATAAAATGCAGTGTTGGGGGATATATCATAATCAGTTTCCCATTTCAAAATAGTTTTATAAAAATGTATGAAAACAAATATTTTTTATTGGTTAAAATGTATTTAAAATAATGTTCTTTTTCTATATATTGACTTAAAAACTAGTAGCAGTTTAAACCACCACTAAATATGATAGTAGTTAAAAACATTATGAATTACTCCAGTGAAAAAAAAAATTATATGGAAGATTCAAAAAATAAATGGAAATAAAATATACATATATGGCCTCACATAGAAAAATATACTTTCAGCTAATAATAGTATGTTTTGATATAATAAAAAACACCTTAATATCATTTAGTTTATGAAACAATTCAACTTTAAAAGTATTTTTGTAACACATTTTCATAATAGAATCATGTGATATAATTCAAACATAAAATAACGACCAAATATTTCATATATTAGAAACTAAAATTCAAGTAATGGAAAAATTAAAAAAATACATATTTAAGGACACATATACCACCATATAATACATGATGATGTTTATAATTTAAGATATATAGTATCCAAGGTAATGAAGCTTGATTTATGAACCTTATAAATGGAAAAAATATAATACCATTCATGTAACAAATTCATGCATGGATATAGTACACAAATTTTTTAAAAAAGTACTTAGATAGACTTAGACATGATCAATCATATAAAAATTTAATGTAAGTGACCAAGGTTTATAAAGGATCAAATATGCATAAAATAATACATTAAGGTTTATCAAATATAAAAAAAATTATATTAAGAATATCATTCAATCAAAACCCATATATTTTTTAAATTACAACCACAATTTTTCTACAAAATAGTCAATCCTAATAATTCTCACTCAAAACACTCATGGGAAGTTTCTAACAATTAAAATACTTTTCATCAATATATTATCCAATATTCAGATCAATCCAAATTGAACCATCATAATCTCATATTAAATTTGATAATTGTTCATATAATATGTAATATTTAGTACAATATAAAATTTTAGGTTTTTGGAACTAAAGAACCATATTTTATATATCTTAACAATGGAAATAATATTTCGATGAGAGGATTATAGATGTTAATGATTTAATGAAATAATTTTTTTATAGATGATTCAATGATTCAAAATTGAAAAATAATATTATTTTTTATATTTCTGAAGTGGAAGTGTATGAAAATAACATAAGTGAGTTATATTCTAATATCAAATTATTGGTAAAGGATATATATAATTCATGTTATTATAATGTAGAAGCGAAGAAATTTTTTGTGACCTCAAAATATATAGTTGATATATATATCTTTAACATCATGATAATCAATAATCACATGAATCTGATTAAAATTATGTTAATATTAATTGATAATACTGCTTAAAATTGGGTGATATGGGTTGATCATTTCTATTTATATTATTCATTTAGAGGATCTTTAAAAACTAATAATTATCTTTGATGAGGAAAATGGAAGAATATTATATAAATAAACTTGTTTTAGTGGAGTCCACTTATCCTCTTACAATATTTTTTTCGAACCCATAACATGAAATTAAATTAAAATAAAATTAGATATTATTCATTTCCTAATACTTTTAAGGGAGAATGAAATTTAATTAAAAGGAAGGGAGCAATCAAGGAGGAGTTATTCTTAAAGATTTATCTTGATTCAATGATTTAGGATAATATGATTGACTATAAGGAAGAATAAAATAAAATTATGTATACATTTAATTAGATTATTATGTAATTATATTTTTAGTCAGATAAATATGGATTGATTAGAAAGGTTTTGTTAGATATAGGTGCTTACATACATTTCCAAGAGAAAAAAGGCTGAACTTCAAATAAAAATATTTTCTTTCTTCTAGATATGAAAATCCAAGATGTATTTCTAAATAAACCATTAATATTAAACCTATTTATTATTTCATATGAGAATAATATGGATTATTCAAAGGATAATAAGGGTGATTATGTTTAATTATGAATGGAATTAGTGATAAAAACAATTATCTGTCTCCAATCCCTAATTCCAATATCTATATTAGTATTTATTTTAAAATTAAACTTTGTTATATATATATATATATATACTAAGTTAAGGTAAAAAAATATGGTTCTAAGTGGTTATGAAGTTGTGAAATATACCTTCTAACTCTATCCTACCATCAAGTAAATCTCATTTGTATCATTTGCATTGGTCTTCTGATATAAGACAACTAATGCATTTTGTAGAGAAATGAGCTTTGCATATTGATTATTTATATAAATCCCATGTTCCTGGATTGTGCTCCCCCTCACCTATATTGTGTTTTTATTAATAATAAATTCTATATAAGATTATATTGGGAGTGATGTACCACAACTAGGAATAGATGTGGTCACATACAATATCCCTGATGACATGCTAAAGACCTAAGATTGGGATGGTCCATAACACATCCTTTACACATGACCAAGATGAATCTTCCCAAGGACCTAACCAACATGATCATCCTAGAAATCCAAATTGCATTTTTCTGAATTGGAAACACATAATTATTTTATTTTTAAATTAAAATTAAAATTAAAATTAATTTAATGTGAAATATAAATTAATAAATAAACAAAAAGTTAAAATGATGTACTCTAATGTCTTTTTTAGTTGCATTCAAATATATTCCATCAAATTTGGTATAGAAGTATAACCAAAATTTCAACCAAGAAACCTACCAATAGAGAACCTTTTTTAAATAAAACATTGATAAATAAATATTTTAATGTATAAAAAACATAATACATAACATATTAATATTTTAATTCATGAAAATAAAACTATCTACAATCTTTTTCTAGTAAAAATATTTGAACTAGATGTGTGAGGATTTAATTTTTTCTTTATACGCACTACATTTTTCTAGGACACTTCCTGAAATAAGTAACATGTACATTAATAATACTTGTATACTAATTTATAAAATTATAGTGACATAATAATAGTTTATTCAATAACATATTATTATATGGGAGATGAATATCGATGAAAATTTTCCACTGGTCTTGATATATAACTTCAAGTAATTTATCATACATTTTCCAAGTAGTTAATGATTTATCATTAATATCATTCCATATTTCCTTTAAAATCCATCCCTTTCTTACCCATTTTATTTAACATCCATAGATGTGTTATATCATTAGTCACAGTAAAATAGAAGACCATCTATAAAAAAATATTCAACTAAATTATTATAATTTTATTACATAATGATTTTGAATTTAATAATCATTTATTAATGTATTCTAATTTCCTTAATAGACATATCAAATTCCTCATTCTTCCATGAAAAAGTAATCTGTCTCCAATATGAATAAATAGTGGGAAGGTTCACTTTATCAGAATCCAATTGGACCAAGATCTGATCAAATAAACCCCCTAATATTCTCTGTCGGGACCTTAAAATGTTTAAATCATACTATTAACTTTATATCATTAAAATTCAAAAATTATAAATTGATTTTTACTCTCTAAAATTATTGCATGTAGATGTTTTTAAAAAATAAATTTTATTATAAAAAAATAAAATTTGTTTTAAAAAAAATTTATATATATATATATATATATATATAATCATGACCCACCAAGATGGTTATAAGGAAACTAGGGTGACCAAATTATCCCTCAATGTAGGAACATCTCAAGTAGAACCTGGCCTACTATCATACACTGATGAATTGTGTGTATTTGTTGGACTCAAATGTTGTTAGGACGGACTTAGAGTAAATTCCAGATGCCACCGATATAGATAAAGAAGGCATGATAGATGAAATCAAGAGGGGGATAGAGGGAATTCATCATATAGCATGTGGGGCATAAGTTGTTATAATAAATTATTTATATATGAAAAAATTACCATCATTCATCACTCAAATGTTTTCACTAAACCATTTAACCCAACAATTCATATTATTCAAACAAGTAAAAATAATTAAATTTTCAGAAATATAATTGTTAATGAGAAAAAATAAATCTAAATATGATAAAATTTGAACAATACTAAAACTAAATATTATAATACATAATTTAGTTGATAAGTTAATGAAATAAAACAAAAAACAATTATTTACTATTTTAGTGGCCAAATCATTATAATAATATTTTTAAATAAATAGGGAAATTAAATTATCTGTGAAATAATATTTTTTTTCTATCAATAAATAATTGGAAGACTCTATATGATTTAGCTTCTAAAATAATTATATGAAAATAAGAAGATTGGGAATTTTTGGGAAGGTTATAAATAAAATTATATTTATTACATAAAATATTTAATAATATTTTAGTATATTTGAATTATGAATAATATATGAAAATTTTGGAAGTTATCTAAAAAAAAATCAAAACATGTCACGACCTGTCCCCTGGGGCCCGTGCTGTGACTACCCCAAACCCACCTTCCATAGGCTAGGGGTTGGAGACTAGCACAAAAAGGTGTATTCTCTATAACCGGGAAGGCATTGCTTTATAACTTGTAAACAAATGCAACCAGGCACGCAACAAGATACGAACAAAAGTCAAATGTATAGAAAAAAGAGTGCTAAATGTAAAAAGGGATCAGAATACAAGACCAATAGTAATAGTACAAGTACAACTGAAATACAATACAACTAAAGAAGAAAACAGGAAACTACTGGGTCATCCTCCGAGGTTCCTACCTGAAGGGTAGGTACAGATCACCTCTTCAGTACTCCACGTCCGCCTGTCTTCACTACATATCGTCACACCGTATAGTCTACCTCTGGGCCTCGTCCAGTACTGACACACTGAGCCTCGATCAGGGTTGTCCATCGTCTGCACCAAACACAACAAGGTGCGTGCATAGCCCACGCTGGGGTGAGTATAACGATACTCAGTAGGGACCCCGAGACCTTAAAGGTCTCACAAAATCCACCAAGTATAAACCAAAAGGCATGAAATAAACTAACAACCCTACTTAGGTATATTACCATACATATATCTAACTTATCAAGTATACCCATCTCAATCATGAGGAAAACACAGAGTCCAACTCAAATCCCAAAGCTCAACTATTCCACAAAGGATGGAATACCACCAAGGTGTTACTACAAAGGAAAGTACCACTCAAGTACGAACGAAGCTCACACCAGATATTTCTTAGGTATAGTAGTAGAGATCATTAGATGTAACTACTAAATCATCTTACTCTATTAAGAGTAAGTCCCACAAAGGATGTCTAAGTGCTGACCCACACATGATCCCTTGGTGATGACCCACATAGGATCGCTCGGTACTGACCCACACAAAATCTTTAGGTGCTTACCCACACAGGATTTCTCGGTGCTGACCCACATAGGATCGCTCGGTGCTGACCCACACAGGATCACTAGGTGCTGGCCCACACAGGATCACTCTTCATTCTTCACATCACAACCAACTACAAGGTTCCCACACTACGCTCTCTTTTCTTCAGAAGGGTCCACTTCACAAGCCACTGGTAGATACTCCAACTTCCAAGAAGTCTCACAGAGAAGTATCTCAAAGGACCACCACGTCATAGGGGTCCCAACATAATAGATGGTGCATCAATCAGACGCCCGGTCTGTAAGTTATTAGTCTTTTAGTCCCGAGGGCCCGATTAGATTCATGCTCGATCTAACCCAACTGTATCCCAACTTTATCAAAATCTCTATTGGTGTAGACTCATAGGGACCATCATGCTCCAAGGTTTACAGTTCCATTGACGGTTTTTTCAAACGGACTCCTGGTGGAAAAGTTATGACCGATAGGGTGTAAATGAGTCAAAGTTAGTCCGGGTCCGGCCTAGCCTGCGGTACGACCTGACCTGCGGTGCGGCCCGGCCTGCTCGGGTGGCCCGACTCACCTGGTCCGGCCCGGCCCGTGTTGGGCATAGCATCCCGCGCTGGGGGGTCCTGCCCGCACTGGGTGTCCTAGCCTGGCGGCCCGACCTGGGCGATGCGGTGTGGCCGCGGGGGCCACAGAGTGGCAGTGGCCATGAAGCAGCGGAGCCGTGGGGGCTGCGGAGGCCACGAGGCTGCGGGATGGTGGAGGGTCGTGGGGTGCCGAGGTCGCGGGGTGGCACGGAAGGTAGCAAGGTGGCACGAAGGGCCATGAGGCCGGTGCGAGGCCGCAAGGAGGCAAAGCTGTGGGGCTATGCGGAGGGCGGTGGGGCGGCGGTGGCCATAACAGGTGGAGCCATAGGGCAGTAGAGGCCACGGGCAGCGGAGGCCGCGGGCGGTGGAAGTCGTGTGGCGGTGTAGTCCGCGGGCTGCCACTACAACAAATATGGCATTTATCAGTGCTAGAAAAATGCATTAACAGCGCTAAAAAAGCACTCTTAATTGAGGCGAAGATAGGGGTACATTTTATCAGCACTCTGAAAAGTTCTGATAAAGGCACTTTTTATCATAGCAAAAAAACGCACTGATAAAAGTCAAAAAAATAAAAGAAAAAATAAAAAAGAATTATATAATTCAGGGGGGAACTTTAAATAGTGCTAGAACCCCCTTTTATCAGTGTTAGACAGACCCCCCCCCTCACACTCTCTCGCTCACTGCCCTTCCCGCGCTTCCCCAAACGTGCACAACTCCTTGCTTCCACCCGAACTCAAACCCGCGACCTCCCCCATTTCACAACTGCACCTTTACCACTAAGTCGTTTCATTTTTTCTCTATTTAATGATATATCAATATATATATATAGTAATATTTATTCGTATATTAATATAGATTCATATTAATATAAATATATTTAGTTATATTAATACATATATATTTATTCATATATATATATATATATTTATTCATATATATATATATATATTTATTCGTATATTAATATATATTAATATTAATATTTATATTGTTATATTTGTTCGTATATTAATATAGATTCATATTAATATTAATATATTTCATTATATTAATACATATGTATTTATTCAGATATTAGTATATATATTCATTCGTATATTAATATATATATATATATATATTTCGTAATAATTTTTTATCCGTATATTTATTTATATATTAATATATATTTATAAGATTAGTTTTAAATACATTTATAAAATATGATTTTTATTTGTGTTTAAAAATAAATAAATAAATAAATACATACATATATACAACACACACACACACAGCCACATATATATTTACAAATAAATACTTGTATATGTGTATTTGAAAAGACATAGAATGATAAAACGACCATAACTTATAATCCAGATGCCCGTTTCAACTCCACAACCTGTCAAATTGAAGAAAATGAAACAATCATCGATATGATATGTGGAGGGGTCGAGCCATGTTTGTTTGGCCTGCACCCTCCGTGTTAGAGCGGTAGAAAGAATTTTAACAAAAACTTGAACGAAGAATGTCCAACCCCAAGACCTCCCACGATGATTATTCCCAAACCCGCAAAAGAAATCATCTGTGGATCAACTAGTTAGATGTTTGATCTGCATTCTTTGTTTTAGAAGGGATGAACATGGGAATATAAATTCATATAGAACTAAACCCCAACCTCGATTGTTCATTGATGTTGGCATGAGAAGGAAGTCGAAGAAGGTAAAGAGGGTTCCAAGGATCATCGCTTCTAAAACCACGCATCAATGTCGGGCTTGTACGTCGTCCTCTTCCTTGATTTCTGAAGAATTCTCTTCGATGGCGTTCTTTATTGGAGAACTTACTCTCACCAAGGAATTTCTTTTCCAACCAAAAATCCTCCCAAACAAAGAGGCACCAATATAATTAAATTATGTATATTAATTATGTTGGCACATTGGCATAATTAATTGGCTCATTTAAGTATACCACATCGGAAAAATTAATTGGACCAATTAATGAATGGTGTTGGAAAAATATAAAGTAGGGGAGTTGAGAGGTATTCTTTCATTAAAGGGGGTTCGAGTGGTCCCCACCTCTAAATTCAAAATAGAGGTTTTAGGCTCAGTGGTCCCCACATCCATAACATACATGTGGGAGGTTTTAGTTTAGGTGGTCCCCACCTTTAAACAATCCACATAGGAGGTTTAAATTAAAAAGAAAAGAAAAGAAAATATTATTTTATTTTATTTCTGTTTCCATGAAAATCTAAAAAAATATCTTTCACTCTCGACCCACTACGGTCGAGGCGAAGGTCTCCTTAAGAGAATACTGGCCCAGCGAGTTCAACGGTGCCCTCAGATTTCAATTTCGAGCATTGGTTTAAAAGTTACAAAAACTCGCTTGCACGTTTACTAAACGTACCTGAAAAAAAGTTCCTAAATTAATTCCAGGCACTCGGGGCCTCAGAATCATGCGCCGTCATTTTTTGCGGACTTGTAAAATTCCCATTTAATTAAAAAAAATGACATGTATTTTTTGGGTCTTTACATTCTCCCCAACTTATGGATTTACATCCCTGTAATCCACATCACAAAACTAGAAAAACAAGTGGTGGTACTAAGCACATATATGAGCCTCCCGCTCCCATGTGCTCTACTAGGGGTTCCCATGTTGCCAAAGAACGCACACCAGAGGTATCCACTGCCCACGAAGGACCCACTCTTGATGATCTTCAATATAAACTAATACATCTATAAAATTCACCCCATCGTCAAAGTCTGGCTCTCCGTGGTCGATGACGTTGGAAGGGTTGTGCACGTATCCCCTCAGCTGAGATACATTGAAGACCTTGTGCACCTGGTGCAACTGAGGTGGAAGAGCTAAGTGGTAATCCACCTTGACAACTCTACTGAGGACCTGAAAGGGTCCAATGAACCTTGAAGATAAATTGCTACCTCGGCTAAATCTTCATAAACCTAATCGGGGTGAGACCTATAAAAAGATGTGGTCACCATCCTCAAACTCTAAAGGTATTAGTTTCCTGTCGGCATAAGACTTTTTCCAACTCTGTGAAGTCTTCATCCACTCCTGGAAGATCTACACTTTCTTTGTGGTAGCCCATTCCATCTCGGGTCCCACTAGTGTTGACTCCCCTTGGTCAGTCCAACACAAAGGAGATATACAAGGTCACCCGTAAAACGCCTCAAAAGGTGTCATCCCAATGGTGGAGTGATTTCTGTTGTCGTATGAAAACTCCCCCAAAGGAAAGTGATCCTCCCAGCTATGACCGAAGTCGAGGACACAAGCACACAACATTTCCTCAAGAGTCTGTACACTACTAGAACCTAGTGTTTTCTCAACGATACTATAGCAACGGTTTGAGGAAACCATTTCTATAGTTCAAAAGATGCAACCTTTTCCAATGGCTTGTTCAAACCATTGGCAATGTGTATATATTCCTAATATTTCCCAACAGTTTTCCATAACCATTAGGAAATAACTATTTTCTCTAAGGTATACCTATGTTTTTGATAAACTGTTGGTAAAGAGAAGCTTTTCCAACAGTTTTTAAAAACCTTTGGGAAAGTTTTCTCCCAAATACTCAATGCCCCATCTCCCAATCGGCCCGATTTAAGACCTAATCCAGACCTCCTCCCGATGTCTTCTTGGCCATGAAACACCTTCTAACTGAAGATTCTCTTCAATCCAACCAATTTTTATTTCTACACTTCATATTAGTATGTGTTACCTTAATTTTAGTGTTCTTCCTCTTTTTGTTTTATGTTTGATGTTTTTATTTTGGCTAAATTAGAGTTATTTCTATTGGAGTACTGAACTCTTTGGTTTGTTTTATGTTTTTTTGTTCTACACTACATACATGGTAAAGGGTCTATTCAGTGGGGTTTGTTTAGTGGGGATTGTTTAGTGTGGGGTGTAATGGGTTTGTTTTTTGTTTTTTGTTTAGTGGGGTAAAGGTTTTGTTTGATGTTTGCTTTATGTTTTATGTTTACTGGGGTTTTATGTTTTATGTTTAGTGGGGTTTTATGTTTTTTGTTTATTGAAATGTCTAATGCATGATAGTTTGTATTTCTTAATGAATAAAATGATTTTAAATAAAAATACATTAAGGTGGGCTGCAGGAGGGGTAGGGGGATTTCCAGGTGTGGGGGCTGTCCAGGTGGGGGTGGGTTGTCCAGGGGTAGGGGGGTTGGGGGCTGTAGGGGGGTAGGGGGGTAGGGGGATATAGGGGTGTGGGGGAGGGGGGTATGGGTTTCCCCAAGGAGGGGTGTGGGCTATCCAAGGGGTAAGGGTGGGGTGTCCAGGTGGGAGAGGGGAGTCCAAGGAGGGGGGGGGGGGGTGGGTTGTCCATGTGGGGGGGGGGGATGTCCAGGTGGGGGGGGATGTCCAGGTGTGGGGTGGGGGTGGGATTTCCATGTTGGGGGTGGGGGTGGGCTGTCCAGGTGGGGGGGATGTCCAGGTGTCGGGGGCTGCAGGGGAGGGGGTGTGTGACAGTCCAAGGAGGGGTGGACTATACTGAGGGGCTATCCAGGTGGGGGAGGGGGTATGGGTTGTCCAAGGAGGGGGGCAGTCCAGTGGGGTGGGGGGGATGTATAAGGGTGGGGTGTAGGCTATCTAGGTAGGGGTGGGTTATCCAGGGGTGGTGGTGGGTGGGATATCCAGGTGGGTGAGGGCGGTGTTGGCTATCAAGGGGGGTGCGTTTTCCAAAGGGCTAGGCGTGGACTATCAAAGTGGGAGAGGGGGGTGTTGATTGTCTAGGGAGGTGGGGGTGGGAGTGTGGGATGTCAAGGGGGTGTGGTATGTCAAGTGGGGGTGGGATGTCCAAGGGGGTGGGGTGGGCTATCCAGGTGGGGGAGGGGGTGTTGGTTGTCCAAGGGGGGTGGGGTGGGATGTCTAGGTGGGGGTGGGGTGTGGGTTGTTCAAGGGGGGTGGGGGTGGGCTGTTCTGGACACCTCGTACCACATGGACAGCCCCCACCCCTCGAAATCCCCCCCTGGACCCCCTGACCCCCTAGACAACCATGCCACCCCCGTGGATAGCCCGCCCACCCCCTGGACACCCCGTACCCCCTTTGACACCCCCACCTCGTGGATAGCCCGCCCTCCCCCCTGGACACCCCGTACCCCCTAGAAAGCCCCGCCACACCCGTAGACAGCCTGCCCACCCACCCTTTACCCCCTGGACAACCCTGACCACCCCCATGACACCCCCTCCCCTCGTGGACAGCCCCCACCCCCGTGGATAGCCTACCCACCCCCTGGACACCACGTACCCCCTGGATAGCCCTACCACCCCCTAGGCAGCCCGACCACCCCCCTCGACACCTCATACCCCTGGACAACCCCCCATCCCGTGGAAATCCCCCTATGGACAACCCCACCACCCCAGTGGATAGCCCGTCCACCCATAGACATCCCATACCCCCTGGATAGCCCCCCCCCCCCCCCCGGACACCTGCCCACCACCCCCTGGACACCCCACATCCCCCCGGATGCCACCACCCCTAGAAATCCCCCCTCCCCTTGACACCCCGACCCCACTGGACAGCCCTGCCACCACCGTGGATAGCCTGACCACCCCCCGTGGATAGCCCGCCCACCCCCTGGACAACCCACCCACCCCGAAGACACCCCATACCCCCTGGACAACCTCTCCACCCCCATGGACATCCCGCCCGCCCTCCTGGACACCCCGTACCCCCCCTGGACAGCTCTGCCCACCCCTGGACACCCTTCTCACCCCCTGGATAGTCCGTCCACCCCCCTAGACACCCCCTACCCCCTGGATAGCCTGACCACCCCCATGGAAAGCCCTCCCACCTGGACACCATGACCCCCTAGATATCCCCCCACCCCCTGGACACCTCCGACACCCTGGACAGCCCCGCCACCCCCTGGGCACCCCGTACCCCCTGGACACCCCCTCTCCCTCTGGAAATGTATGTGATCACTCAAATTATCTACTAAAATATAAAATTTCTTTGAACTAAAATTTAGTCAACTCCTGAATAATTATCCTCCACAGGTTTACATGATCTTGTACACTCATGTATAGTTATTTAATGATATTTTATTATAAATATTGTATTTGGTTGTCTTTTTATATTATGATTCTCATTTAGAGTAGTGTGTCAATTATGGTTTCATATAAAGTGAACAATTCTAGTTTACTTAAATATATTTTCGATAAAACTTCAATATTAATGAATTGATTTTACCGAAATGACTTACAGAATTATCTTTACAGAATCGATAGAAGATGGATGTATGAAACCGATCGGATCTCTAGTGATTTTCAAAACAATTTGGAGATATTTCTAGATTTTTCATTTCACAATGCTTCAGATAGTGGTCGAATACACTACCCATCTTTCAATTGTGCTGGTAGACCTTGGTTGAGTCATGAAGAAGTCAGCTGCCACATAACCAAATATGGTTTTCAAGAAAACTACTATGTGTGGTATCACAATGGGGAGAAAATGAAATCACAAATTTCTAATGATCCAAATGAGAGGATTGGAGTGGAGAATTTGTTTTATGACCGATTTCCATTTTTTAATCATCATGAAAAATAAAGGATTCCAACCCAAGAATACTTCAATATGAGCACACATGACGAGTCTAATGAAAATTATGATGTTTTCAGTGTGAAAAAATTGAATGATGCTTCCACGACTCCAGTATATCGACAATGTGATAAAATGAAAAAGTTAGAATTTTTAATCTGATTGTTTCATGGGAAAACTATGTATGAGATTTATAATAAAGTAATCGATTACATTCTTACCTTTTTGAAAGATTTACTTCAAGATGATGCATATATTCCCTCAAACAACTATATGGAATGGAAGTTAGTTGCGGAACATGTATTTTTACGAAACAAAATTCATGCTTGCCTGAAATATTGTAGTTTATTTTGGTAGGAAACCGCTGAATGAAATGATTGTATAAAATGTGTCACATCCTACTGGAAGTCAAAATATGATGGAACACCATCCCATGTGCCACAAAAATTAATGTGGAACTTTCTATTGATACATAGACATCAGAATCTTTTAATGTCTAATGAAATATCAATAAAATGATATGGAATGTTACTGAGAGAAAGAAGACTAATGATGAGTTGGTTCACCCTGCAGATGTATTTTCACGGTAGAGATATGATGCTCGATATCCTGATTTTTCAGCAGATGTACTTAATGTGAGGATGGGTCTTTCATGTGATGGTTTTAATTTGTTTGGGAAGATGCTTACTTCTCACATCACATGGCCAGTTTTTATAAAAATTTATAATCTTCCCCCATGGTTTTGTATGAAAAACCTTTCACTTTCATGACTATAGTCATATCTGTCCCTTCTGATCCCTGCATTGATAATGATGTATACATGAAACCTTTAATGAAAGAGTTGAAACTTTGTTGGGATGTGGGTGTGCAAACATACGATGCATATTCGAAAGACATATTTCAGATGCATGTTGTGCTTATGTGGATGCTCAATGATTTTACAGCTTATGAAATTATGTCTGGATAGAGCTCCAAGGGAAAACTATCATGTCCTGTTTGTATGAAGAATACACGATCTAGAAGACTGAAACATCATTGTAGTTTCAGTTTTATGGGACATTGACAATTCTTTCCATTGGATCATCCATATAGAAACAATCGTCAAAGATTTAATAATACCATAGAAACCGATGATCCACCTCAGCATATTTCTGGAATTGATGTGCTTAATGAATTGATAGATTTCAGTTTTTTATTTGGGAAGGGTCAAATGAAATCTGAAAAAAGAAAGTATGTTTTAACTGAAACATGTTACATTTGTATGAATATGGGTATCTTTTTTGATTTTCCTTATTGGTCACCCAAATTTTTATGTCATTTCTTAGACGTAATGCACATTAAAAAGAATATATGTGAAATTTTTCCTTTGATACTTCTAAATGTTAATGGGAAGACAA
Organism: Viscum album; assembly: GCA_963277665.1. Lineage (NCBI taxonomy): Eukaryota > Viridiplantae > Streptophyta > Magnoliopsida > Santalales > Viscaceae > Viscum > Viscum album. The sequence goes on along the minus strand of OY728164.1, from coordinate 507,124,176 downwards.
AAGATGATTTACGGTCTCGGCATGACTTGGTGGATTGGGGCATCAGACCAAAATTGCATCCTATGCATATCAATGAACATAAATGGAAAGTTCCATGTTCTTCTTATGTGATGAAACCTATGAAAACACAATTTCTGGAAGTATTAGAGATCATTAGAGTTCCTGATGGCTATTCAAGCAACATATCTAAACGGGTCAACAGAAGATAGTTGAATCTAAAATCATTGAAGGCTGGTGATTATCACGTTATTATTCATGAGTCGATTCCAATAGCAATATTTCATCTTTTTTCTAATAATGTAATGGTGACTATTATTCTATTGTGCAATTTGTTTAGAGATCTTTGTGCTAAGAAGTTTTCCAAGTCTTTCTTGCAAAAAATGTGGACAGATGCCCCATTATTTTTTTGGGAGTTGGAGAAAATATTTTCTCCATCATTTTTCTCATGCATGCTGCATATGAATGTGCATATTCCCACTGAAATACTTCTCAGAGGACATGCTTATTTTCGTTGGATGTATACAACTGAAATAAATTTGTACACATTAATGTCTTCTGTCCGAAACAGGAATCATCCCGAAGGTTCTATCGTGAATGGTTACTTGGCTCAAGAATGTATGGATTTCTGCTCAATGTATTTTTCTGATCTTACTACAAGAATGAACATACCAATGAGAAATGAAGAAGAATATTATGAGAAAATTTAACCCATTTTTCCATAACTTCCTCAAATAGGAGGAATTATTTGATCATATACATTGAAGAAATTAATCCTTGAAGAGTGGAAGATGGAACGTTGCACAGTTTGGTTCAACTGTGATTTCTTCGATGACTACATCAGGTAACTAAATTGAATATGTATATCTTACATATATATCTGTTACACTATTCATATTTTTTTCTATAGGGAATATAATACAATAATAAATGGAAAGCATCGTTCTTTATCTTTGAGAAAGAGGGAGACTTTGCCTAGAAATGTGTTTTCTGGTTGGTTAAAATTGAAGGTAAAAATATCACTGTTTAAAATAATTAAATCAATATTTAATTAAGTTTAATATCCATTTATATTGTAGGTATTGAGTTTTCCTACTGACTCTATCTCTAAGGAATTAAAACTTTGGATTTTGTTCTTAATACCGTGGTTCGTGACTGTAAATCAATTGTTATCAATGGGTGTAAATTTATTGTCGCTAAACGAGAAAAGAACATGAGAACACAACATGATGGTGTTATGGTTACTACCAAAAAAATGTTAGGACAGTGCATCAGATAGTAGACCACAATTTGAAAATGTGGGTTATTATGGATTCGTTGAAAAAATAATAATATTGGATTATTACTCTCATGGACGAGTCACGATGATGAAATTCCATTGGTTTGATTTGATGACGAGACAAGGCACATTTATTGATGATTGTGGATTTCGAGTAATTAATATGACTCACACTCTTTCTACCGAAGAACAATATGTATTGGTATCAATAGCTAAACAAGTTTTTTAGGTCAAATACCAACTTCGACCTGAATTTGGTGTCATAGTAGAAGTAATTATAAGACATATTCTTGATGATAGTGATGATGGAATTGACACATTCCCTACTGCCATTGGAACCAATCCATTTATTTCTTTTGATGATTCTAATAGTTCAATTGTCAGAATTGATTGTCAACCTAAAATTGTGGTGGAAAATATATAGAATCATCCATCCATGGTCTCAATTCTTTTGGTTTACCTCGAGTCGGGTTGTTAAGGTTGGTACTATTCCAATTGATTTAATATTAATTACAAATAAGTTTTATCTGACATGACCGTTATGTGAATTTTCAATGTTTATTGGTTGGAATTTTTATTTGAATTACATTTTCTAATTTATTGAGTTCATTATATATTTGTTCAAACTAACCTAAAATAATGGTTAGTTAAATTATCCATGAATCCCCCTATTTCCTCTCATTTATTTTGTTTTTTGGGTTACACATCAGTTATCCTTTTCTATTTACTTCCATATTTGTTTTCAAATGCAGGAAATGAAACCAATTGAAGATAGGTGATGAAAATAGATTATAGACAACAATCATCGCATGACTGAGCTGGGCATTCCACCACTAGTGCCTGCAGTGAGTATTTTATTTCAAATATATGTATTTAAATAATATAAATGTCATGTGATTAATTTTTTTAAACATTTTTTCAGGATCCATATATTAGGCGACAATTATTTGATGAGCATCCTAGTAGTGGTCCAAGTACTCGGGGTGTTTGTACGAGGGGGTGGTACGTGTGCAAGAAGTCCTAGTCGGCATACCCGATTAGACCCTACCCCTCCCACTGACATACCATCCATCCGACATTATGATCCCAGTTTTCCATTAGGGACACATGAGATATTTAGGCCTCCCATGTTTTCACCAACCTTTACATCTGATCCTCCTCACCTAGCTGTACCATATCTGATGATGATTTCCACTCCCCATCTACCATTTTTCCAGCCATCCCTATCATCTTCTTTTACTTCTTCTTCCTTCTCTTTGGGCTTTTATATTCTATCTTCTTCAACTCCTTCTTTGCTAGAGTATGTCCCTACAGAGCATACATTGGGACCTACTCCGTCTGTACAGGGTGTTCCTTCAGTTTCTGCAGATCCGCAACACCCATTGATTAGACTACCACAGGTATACTTATACAACCCTAAAAAATTGTTACACCATTATTTATTTTAATTATAACACGTATTGATAAAATATTTGTTTTTATTTCATAATAGACACATCTACTGATCAGAGAAGGGGTGGCAGCGTACACGCATGCGTGCAGTGTGGAACCGCCGCACGCAGTTGATGGTAGAGTACAATTAAGATAGTCAGATGATTGAAAAATTAGGGTAGCAATGTTGGAGTTTTTTGGTGACGCATGCCAAATAATCGGACATCATTCCTGTCAGCCCACTCTCATGGAGACAACTTCCAAATAAAGTCAAGGATAAAGTCTCAGCAGAGATATGGGTAAAAAAATATGTTGTATTTAATGCAATATATTAATTTTTGTATTTATATGAATTAATATTTTGGTTTCATCTACGATTTAATTTCCCCGATGGCGAGGGTGCACAGCCCACACATCTAAAGGATTTAGGCGAACTTTTGATAGCTTATAAGCTTGAGTTGTACATTGGATGGTGTTCTAGAGTCAGCACAGAGTTACAGGTGGTCCCTGTCGTGAATGATTGTCCATTAGAATAGTATCGACGTATGATTACTCATTGGAAGACTAGCCAATTTATAGTATTAATCAAATTAGAGGTATTTAAATGAAAATTTTCATGTTTTTCGTTAATAATAATTATTGAATTTTATTTCGGATGCATCTAGAATAAATAAAAAAACATCGATTATAAGAAATACGTCCACACGTAGGGATGTACTATGATGCTGGATCATGAGAGACAGTAGGTATGACTGTTTATAATCTTTCTTTACGACTTGCACTTTCTATTGATTCCTCCATAATTTATTCGATTTATAAAGTTTTTATAAAATTTTAGTTATGAAATTACTTTTTTTTGGTATCCTATTTTTAATTATGGTTTCCTACATTCAATGTCATTTTTGAAGCCTAAATTGAAAATAGAAGGACGTGTTCATCAAGAAAAAATGTTTTGTTCAAGTAGAAAGAAGAAAGATGGAAGTACAATTAATGAACTGACTCTGCACGAGATTGTATGGTTTACTTTGTAGATTTAGAATTTTATTCTCTATTTTTAACTTAATAATCTATTTATATTTGTAATAGGCTGCTTTAGAGGCCCTTGATTCCCAAAAACCTGACAATTTTGGGCCAAATTATCACTTACATCAGGTGTTGGGAGATGAGCACCATGGTAGAGTATGATGCCAACCTGGGAATAGTATAGTTACAACGAGGTATTGGCCCTCCTCAGGTACGAGTTGTAGTTCCACTGAGTTGCAGCATGTTGAGGAACAGACAAAACATGCTGAAAAAAGGGCCATAGAGACGGAAGAACAATCTACTAGGGCAAACACTACATTTATGAAACTGATGAACGATTTACATCCAACACTTCCCCAAGAGGCCAACACTTCTTGTGATGAATATATGTCATCGATGGGTTATATATATGGTGAACCAGGTGGTAGTTCTAGTGTTGGTTGAAATGGAGAGGAGGAGGCCGAGGAGGAGGAGGGCGAGGCGGAGGGCGAGGTAGAGAAGGAGGTTGAGGCCGAGGCCGAGGCGGAGGAGGAGGGTGATGAGGAGGCCGAGGCTGAGTATGAGGGAAAGGAGGAGGGTGGGGGTGATGATGAGGACGAGGGTGAGGGTGATGATGATGGTGATAGTGATGAGGGGCAGATTGATCTGTTACATTTTTGAATGATATTACTAACATTTGATTTTTATTAATTTTTTGTGCCTAAATATATGTGTGATTATGTATTTCAAATTATCTTTATTTTTTTATCTGTAAATAATAAAACCTGACTTGATGATTTGCTGTGAAATCCCCCTATTTTAATGAAATTTTAATTTTGTAGTGGAATTTAGAAAATTGGTGGTCTGATTAAAAGTTGATATAATGAAATTATATTTTTAACATCAAATAATTTTCTTATAATATATGTAAATACCATCCCATGAATTCGGAACACCCCCCCCCCCCCCCCGAGACAACCCCACTGGACAGCGCCATAGACAGCCCCCCAAACACCCCCACCCTCCTCCCTGGACCCCGAATAGCCCCCAGACAGCCCCCCAACCCTCTGCCCTAGACCCCGGACAGCCCCCCACCCTCCCCCCTGGACCCTGGACAGCCCCCTAGACAACCCCCCAAACAGCGCCCTAGGAAGCCTCCCCACCCTCCTTCCTGGACCACGGACCACCCCCTGGACAACCCTCCCACCTTCCTCCCTGGACACTGGACAGCCCCCTGACCTGACACCCCAACATTGGGCGAGTAGTGATTCAGCATATATAAAACATCATGAAAATTCTCGAAATGCTAAGGACCACCTACCTTGATTTCAGAGACAATCACACTCTTAATTTGGCGTCTCAGATCCTTATCTAATCTATCCTCAAGATTCACCCTAAATACCAACATAAAAGAGGTTTTTAGCGTTTCTTAAAACCGACCAAATACATTAGGATTGTGTTGATACTTTAGGAAAACAATCCATGGGTCATATGTGTTGTGTAATAGTCAACCCCACCTCAATCCGAGGCACGGTGTGGCCGGTATCAATCGAAGTGTCTTTCATTTGTTTAAAATGGACACCCTTTTAAGTAAAAACAACTGGCATACGGAAAACTAATCAAACATATTTGTATTGTGTTAATACTTTATCCAAAGGATCCATGGGTTATTTTTGACATGTAAGAGTCAACACCACCCCAATCTAAGGCACGATGTGGCTGGTACGATTCAAAGTGTCTCACTTTTATTTGAAATGGACATCATTTTAAGAGAAAACAACTACTGACATACGAAAAACTAAACAAACGCCTTTAGATTCTATTGATACTATATAAAAATGGTCCATGGGTCATATGTGACATGTACGAGTCAACCTCGTCTCAATTTGAGGCACAGTGTGGCTAGTATCACTCGAATTGTCTTTCTTTTGTTTGAAATGGACAACATTTTAAGTCAAAACAACAAAGAGCATATAGAAAAGTGACCTAATGCCTTCATATTGTTTTTATACATTTGGAAAATGATCTATGGGTCATATGTGATGTGTACGAGTCAACCCCGCCTCAATCCAAGGCACAGTGTGGCCGGTATCACTCAAAGTGACATTCTTTTGTTTAAAATGGACAACATTTTAAGTGAAAACAACAACTGGCATACGGAAAAAAAACCAAATGCATTCAGATTCTATTGATAGATTAGGAAAATGATCCATGGGTCATATGTGATGTTTATGAGTCAACCCCACATCAATTTGAGGCACGGTGTGGCTGGTATCACTCGAAGTGTCTTTCTTTCGTTTAAAATGGACACCCTTTTAAGTAAAAACAACAACTGGCATACGGAAAACCGACCAAACATATTCTAATTGTGTTGATACTTTAGAAAAATGATACATGGTTCATTTTTGAATTGTATGAGTCAACCCCACCTCAATCTAAGGCATGGTGTGGCCAGTACCACTCAAAGTGTCTCACTTTTATTTGAAATGGACAACATTCTAAGTGAAAACAACAACTGGCATACGGAGAGCCGACCAAACGCATTCGGATTCTGCTGATACTTTAGGAAAATGATCCACGGGTCATATGTGATGTGTACGAGTCAACCCCACCCGAATCTGAGGCACGGTGTGGCCGGTATCACTCATAGTGTCTTTCTTTTGTTTAAAATGGACAAGATTTTAAGTAATAACAACTGGCATACGAAAAACTAAAAAAACGTATTTATATTGTGTTGATACATTAGAAAAAAGATCAATGGGTCATTTTTGACAATTATGAGTCAACCCTACCTCAATCCAAGGCACGGTGTTTCTGGTACCACTCAAAGTGTCTCATTTTAATTTGAAATGGACAATATTTAAAGTGAAAACAACAACTAGCATGCTGAAAACTGACCAAACGCATTAGGATTCTATTGATACTTTAGGACAACGATCCATGGGACATTTGTGACGTATACATGTTAAACCCACCTCAATACATGGCATGGTGTGGCTGGTATCACTCGAAGTGTCTTTCTTTTGTTTAAAATGGACACTCTTTTAAGTAAAAACAATTGGCATACAGAAAACCAACCAAACATATTCAGATTGTGTTGATACTTTAGCACAACAATACATGGGTCATTTTTTACATGTAAGAGTCAACCCCACCTCAATTTGTGGAACGTTGTGTCCGGTACAACTCATAGTGTCTCTATTTTATTTGAAATGAACAACAGTTTAAGTGAAAACAAAAACTAGCATAAGAAAAACTGACCAGAAGAATTCAGGCTGTCTTGATACTTTAGGAAAATGATCAATTGGTCATATGTGACATGTACGAGTAAACCCCACCTCAATATGAGTCACAGTGTGGCCGATATCACCCGATGTGTCTGTCTTCTGTTTAAAATTAACATCATTTTAAGTAAAAACAACTGGAATACGGAAAAATGACCAAACATATTCGGATTGTGTTGATAATTTAGCACAAGGATCCATGGTCCAACCTCACAAAATCCACTTTTCATGTGAGGAACTCTAACCACTATTCTAAAACACAATACATTTAATACGCCAAGGACAACTACATTCCCTAAGTTACACAAGCTCATTGATACACACCCATTATCATCATCACTAAGTTCAAAGACACCCGCCTCAAACCATGGGACATTATATTTGTGTTTGGTTGAATTCATTTGTCCATTTCTTTATTTTGGGGTTATGAGATTCTAATTTCTGAATTCAATCGTGTGTGTGTTATACAAAATGAAATTTTGTATTTATTCTTAATTCTGTATAACAGATATAATTACGTATTCAGTTTTTTATGTAATGTATTCATAATTGATAATTAAATTATGTATGTATTCAATTTAGTATTCAATTATGAATTGAATTCTGGATTGCACATGTAATTTTCGTCTCAATTCTGAAGTGAATTCTAAATCATTTATGTATGTTTACAATTACCTTATGAATTATGTTTTAATTCTGTATGTGTATAGTTTCAGGGTGCATTATGTGTTAAATCTATATGAATTAATTGTGTATATGTATGTGTTATAGGTGGTTATTACAGGTAAGTGGAGTTGGGAAGCTAGAAATGGAGAAAGGGCAGCCTACAATAGGCTGCTACCTGAATTGCACAACAAAGCCTATACCAATGGTTGCAAACCATTGGCATATGGCTGTGAATGGGTTATTACCAACGGTTCTATGGGAACTGTTGGTAAAAACACTTTCCCAATGGTTTAAAAATTGTTGGGATATAGTGAAATGTCCAGCCTTTACCAACGGTTTATATAAACCATTGGTAAAAAGCTATAAAAAAGTATATTCCAATGGTTTGAAACCGTTGGAATAAACTATTTACCAATGGTTTCAAAATGTTGGTGAAAAGTTATACCAACGGTTTGACATAACCATTGGTATAATGTAGATTTCCTAACATATACAAATCATTTTCTAGAAACCATTGGCATATGTATTTACCTATGGCTTACTTCCCAACGGTTTGGATAACTGTTGGTATATATTATACCAATGGTTATCCAGCCTTTACCAACGGGTTGGAACCACTGGTAAAGGGTGCATTTCCAGTTGTGGTATGGTCCCCTCAGTCTGGCCATCTGTCTGGGGATGGAAGGTGGTGCTCAAATGAAGTTGTGTTCCGAAAGAATTCTGCAACCCCTTCCATAGCTGAGAATTAAAACATGTATCACGATTGGATACTATCATCGAGGGTACTCCATGTAACCACACAATATACTGCCCATAGAGGCGTCCCAAGCTCTCTACTGAACCATGCTCTCTGATCGGAAGGAAGTGGGCCGACTTGGTGAGTCGGTCGATGATCACCCAAATAGAGTCATGAATTCTAGATGTACGTGGAATTCCTATCACAAAGTCCATTTATATTCTATCCCACTTCCACTCTGGGACTTCTAAAGGCCGAACCAAGCCTGCTAGTACATGATGCTCTGCCTTCACTTGCTGAAAAGTGAGGCACCGAGAGACAAACTCTGCAACTACTTTCATCATTCCCAGCCACCAGTTCTATCCTCGGAGATCCTGGTACATCTTCACTGCTCCTGGATGTACCACTAGAGGTGATGTGTGGAACTCCCTCAGAACATCCTCCCGAAGTGACACTGGTACCATGGTACTTCTTTTGAAGAGGATGATGTGCTCCCCACCTTTAGAAAATCCATCAGGTTCCTGTCCTGTGGATATCTGAGCACGTTGAGCCTCGCAGTCAGCGTCCCCACGCAGCGCCTCTCTGACTCACTAAAGAAGTGGGGGAGTGACTATAAGAGACTAAAGAAAATATTCTCCATCACGATCCACAAAGGATATCTGCAAATAGGCCAGCTGCTCCATCGCCTCACCTAGTAGCCGTATACCAGACCTCCTTCTGAGTTAATATGCTAAAACGTTCCCCTTCCCAAGCGTATGGACTATCGTGAAGTCATAGTCCTGGAGGAACTCTAGCCAACGTCGCTTTCTCAGGTTTAGTTCCTTCTGAGAGAAGATATACCTGAGACTCATGTGATCAGAGTACATTGTAAAATGATTTCCCATCAAGTAATGTCGCCACATCTTCAAGGAGAAGACTATTGGAGATAACTCCAGGTCATGGGTAGCATAGTTTTTCTCATGTTGTCTCAGCTGTTGAGAACCATATGTGATCACCGCTCACTCCTGCATCAGGACACATTCGAGCCCAGTCCCTGATGCATCGCAGTAGACTACATACCCAACACCCTCCTCTGGTAGCCTCAAGCTGGGGGCACTAGTCAGCCACTACCTCAGCTTCTGAAAACTCCATTGGAATCTCTCCGACCACACAAAGGGTTTCCCTTCTTTGTCAACACAGATAGAGGTGCTGCAACTCTAGAGAAATCTGGTACAAATCTCTAGTAGTATCCAGCCAAACCCAAGAAACTTCTTACTTTTGTCACACTCCTGGGTGGCTCCCAAGCAATTACCACCAGAATCTTTGCTGGATCTACTGCAACTCTAACCTCGATATTACATGTCCCAAAAAGTGAACCTCTCAGATCCAGAACTGGGGCTTTGAGAGCTTACCATAAATCTATTTCTCTCAGAGTGTATCCAGTACTACCCGCAAATGAAAAGCACGATCCACCTCAATAGTCAAGTAGATCAGAAGGTCGTCAATGAAGACTACTATAGAGTGGTCAAGGTATGGCTGAAAGATCCAGTTCATGAGTCCCATGATCAATGATGGAGCATTGATTACACCGAATGGAATAACCAAGAACTCGTAATGGTCGTACCGATATCTGAAATCCATCTTCACCACATCCTCGTCTCGTACTCTGAGTTGGTGATATTTTGATCTAAGGTCTATCTTCGAGAACCACCGTGCTCCTTTCAGCTGATCAAAGAGGTCATCAATCCTCAGGAGTGGGTACTTGTTCTTCACAGTCACTTGGTTCAGGCACCGATAGTCGACACAAAGTCTCAAACTCTCATCCACCTTCTTGGAAAACAAAATCGGGGCTGCCCAAGGAGAATCACTAGGCCGGATGAATCACCTACCATGAAAGTCCTCTAGCTATACCCACAGCTCACAAAGATCCATGAGAGCCATCCGATATGATGGTGTAGATATCAGTGTCGTCCTGGGGTAAAAGTCAATGTAAAAGTCCATATCTCTATGAGGAGGTAGACCCAAAACATCATTAGGGAAGACATTCACGTACTGGTCCACCAATACAGATTGCTCGGACTCTCCACATCAACCGCTACGAGGGTAAGGCTAGCCAACTGATGTATAATCGAATGCACCCTCCTCTGGGTAAGTCCATCCAGCGATGTAAAGGATTTTTTCTCACCGGTGAAGGTAAACTTGGTTCCATCCATGCGAACACACCACACTTTGTTCCTAATATAGTCAATCTGAGCATGGACTTTAGATAACCATTCCATACCCAAGATGATGTCGTAAGGCCTCGACGCCACTACTAGGAGATCTCAACCAAAGCTATCGGCTCTTAATGTAAGCTCGCATTGCCAGCACCAGTGCGTAATCATCGAATCTTCTCCCGTAGAAGTCTCTTTCCATAAGTATCAGGCCAAAGACTCCATCAGAATCACCGATCTTCAAACGAGGGCAGTGGAAATAAAAGAATGAATGAATCTTCTGTCTATATGTACTACAACTAAGGTTGAGTAGGCACAGATCATACCTCATATCATCTTCAGAGCACTGTGATCATAGGGCTCAACTGCTTGGTGATGAGCTCTCCCCTATCCCCCTGCTCCCTATGGTCGGGGTGGGCAACCTGGTGGTGGTGGAGCTAACATATTGAATCATCTCCCACTGTCAGCTACACGACCAGCTCCTCTGCCATGTCCACCTGCTCCCTGCGGACCTCCTCGATTGAACCCCGATCTATGCCTGGGCGGTCCATCAACCCTCTTCTGATAATCCGTATAGCGGGTTGGACAATCAGAAGCCATGTGACCCTTCCCGCCGCATGCATAACACTGCCCATTCGTGGCATGACTGGCTCTACCTCGGGTGCCCTACACAATAGATCATGAGTCATGCGGTCGTCCAACTGTAGGTATGGTCTTCTTGGACCTCTGCGACATCTGTTTGCTGCCAACTGCTGAAGACTCTGCTACGTGATGACTGGTGGTGGGTCTCGTTGCTAGTGACTTCTCGGCAGGAAATCTCTCCACTAAGAGGGCTCACTCTAACACCCCTGCCTGCATCGGGATTCTAATAGAAATCATCGAAGCCCTGATCTCCCACCCGAGTCCCTGCTTGAATGTCCTAGACCTAAAGAATGGGTCCCACACCATATCAGTGGAGTAGTGTGAGATGTTGGTGAACCTCGCTGATTACTGAGCTACAGTCATGCTGCCCTGCTACAAATGATGTAGCTCCTGAATGCACATTGTGCGAAGAATATCTGGGACAAACTCTGCCCAAAACAGGCTCTCGAAGTCTACTCAGAGAAGCGTCACCTTGTCATGATCTTGGAGCATCAAGCTCCACCATATGCCTGCTACTACCTGTAGAAGGTTGGCGGCAAGGATCACCATGAGATCATCTGGTGTCCATACTAGTCAGAAGTCTCTCACTACAGCCTCTAGCCAATCCTCAGCTGCCTATGGGTCCGTCTCTCCCCTGAACCTAGGTGGCCTCAGGTATTGGAACTCATGAAATGCACTCACGCGGCATGCACCCTCAACTGCTGGGGTTGGTGGCATCGGTGGACCAACAGGTAATGGTACCACTGTTGCCTCTAATGGAAGAGGTCCATGCACTGAGGTCTCATCGCACTGTGGGCTATCAGTGCATACTACTCTTCAAACCCTAGCTGGCTATCTGTGTGGAGGCATCCTAAAAAGAAATAGGTGCGCCACAGTCAATAAGTTATACGTGGTGAGCTGACTCAAAGTGATCACAAAGAAAACTCTTCAAAACACTCACGTAATCAGTGTTTTCATGCAATGAGTCAGAAATTAGAAGGTAGGGTATTGGTGTATGGAGGCGTCGGCCACCTCACCAACACTGGATTCCCTAAAATTATAACCACACTCATTACACTTAACTCTATTGCTGTTAAAAATAAATATCAGAGTCCTATGTTCTACGGTAGAACCGACTCCTCTGATACCAATTTGTCAGGACCTGTCCCCCCGGGGCCTGTGCCGTGACTACCCCAATCCCACCTTCCATAGGCCAGGGGCTGCAGACTAGCACCAAAATGTGTATTCCCTATTACCGGGAAAGCATTGCCTTTATAACCTATAAACACACGAAACCAAGCACACAACAAGATACGAACACATGTCAATTGTATATCAAAAAGTGTGCTAAAAGTAAAAAGGGTCTGGAATACAAGCCCAACAGTAATCATACAAGTACAACTGAAATACAATACAACTGAAGAAGAAGAAAGGAAGCTACTGGGTCATCCTTTGTGGTTCCCACATGAACGGTAGGTAAAAATCTCCTCCTCAACACTCCACGTCCGCCCATCTCCTCTATGTATCGTCACGCCATATGGTCGACCTCCAGGCCCCGTCTAGCCCTGGTACCCATAGCCTCGATCAACACTGTCCGTCGTCGGCACCAAACACAACAAGGTGTGAGCGTAGCCATGTAGGGGTGAGTATAACGATACTCAGTAGGGACCATGAGACCCTCAAGGTCTCACAAAATCCACCAAGCATAAACCAAAAGGCATGAAATCAACAGAAAACCATACTTAGGTATATGCCCATACATATACCTAAGTTATCAAGTACACCCATCTCAATCATGAGGAAAACACAGAGTCCGATTTAAATCCCAAAGCACAACTGTTTGACAAAGGAATGTATACCACCTAGGTATTACCACAAAGTAAAGTACCTCTCAGGTATGAACTCAGCTCACACTAGGTATTTCTTAGGTAAAATAGTAGAGATTATTAGATGTAACTACTGAATCATCTTACTATGTTAAGAGGAAGACCCACGAAAGATCCCTAAGTGCTGACCCATAGAGGATCGCTCGACGCTGACCCACACAGTATCGCTCAGGGCTGACCCACACAGGATCGCAAGGTGCTGACCCACACATGATCTCTAGGTGATAACCCACACAAGATAACTCTTTATTCTCCACATCATAGCCATCTACTGGGTTCCCTCACTACGCTCACTTGTCTCCAGGAGGGTCCTCTACAAAAGGCACTGGTCGATACTCCAACTACTAATAAGTCTCACGGAGAATTATCTCAAAGGACTACCACATCATAGGGGTCTCAAAGAAATAGACAGTGCGTCAATCAGATGCTCGTTCTATAAGTTATTATCCTTTTAGTCCTGATGGCTCTGTTGGATTCGTGCTCGTACCAACCCGACCTTATCCCAAAATTATCCAAATCTCCAGTGGGATATACCCAAAGGGACTGTCACACTCCATGGTTTATAGCTTCATTGACAATTTTTAAAATGGACACCTGATGCCAATGTTATGGCTGATAGGGAGAAAATGTGTCGAAGTGGGTCTGGGTCCGATCCGACCCGACCTGAACCGGCCTGGGCCAACCCGACCTAGTTTGGGCAACCCAGCCAGACTTGTTGGGTTTGTCCTGGCACGTGGTGTGGCACGGCCCGCTGGGTCCGACCTGACCCTCACTGGGTGGCCCTACCAAGGAGGCATGGTGGGGGCTGTGGGGCCCATGGAGCGGCGAATTCCATAGGGTCCGTGAGGCTGTAGAGCCGTAGGGGCCCTGGAGGCCGCGAGGCTGCAGGACGGCAGAGGTCCGTGAGGTAGTGAGGTCGCGAGGTGGTGCGGAAGGCCACGGGGAAATGAGAAGGGCCGCGAGGGCAGCACAAAACCATGAGTCGGCGAAGCTACGGGGAGGCTCAGAGGGTCGCAGTGGTCACGGGCGGCAGAGGCCGCGGGCCAGCAGTTGTTGCGGGTGGAAGATGCCACGAGCGGTGGAGGTCACATGGCAGTGAAAGCTGCAGGGGGGGGGGGGATGTCGCGGGCGGTGCGGAGAGCCGAAGGGTGGCGAGGCTGCGGGGTAGTGCAGAGGGCCGCAGGGCGGTGAGGTCGGGGGGCCGTCACCTTCATCACGACCGACGATGTGCTGGCTACCACATTCATTCGTTGTTGTGACACAAAGCTGCATTCTTCCATCACGAAGAACACACCATTCAAGAATAATGACGGAGGGGTCTGGCCATGTTTCATTGGACTGCACCCTCTGCATTAGAGTATTAGCAATCGGCTCAACAAAAACTTGAATGAAGAACATCAAACCCCAGAACCTCTCGCAATGATTATTCCTAATCCCACAAATGAAATCATCTGCGGATCAACTAGTTAGAGAGTTGACCCACATTCTTTGTTTTAGAAGGTAAGAACATGGGAATATAAATTCATACACAACTAAACCACTACATCGATTGTTCATTGACGTTGGAGTGAGAAGGAAGTCGAAGAAGGGGAAGATTGTGCCAATGATCGTCACTTCCAAAACCACGCTTCGATGTTGGGCTCATACGTGGTTCTCTATCATGATTTCAGAAGAACATTCTTTGATGGTGTTCTTCGTTGGAGAACTTCCTCCCACTAAGGAAATTCTTTGCCAATGAAAAATCCTCCCAAACAAAGAGGTTCCAATATAATTAAATTAAGTGGTTTAATTATGTTGGCATGTTGGTATAATTAATTGGCTCATTTAATTAAACCACATTGGAAAAATTAATTGGACTAATTAATGAATGGTGTTGGAAAAATTTAAAGTAGGGGAGTTGAGAGGTTTTCTCTCATTAAAGGGGGTTCGGGTGGTCCCCACCTCTAAATTCAAAATGGGGGTTTTAGGATCAGTGGTCCCCACATTCATAACATTCATGTGGGAGGTTTTAGTTCATGTGTTCCCCAACATTAAACCATCCACATGGGAGGTTTCAACTAAAAAGAAAAAAAAATAAATGTTTATTTTATTTTATTTCTGTTTCCACGAAAAATCCAAAAAACTACCTTTCACCCTCGACCCACTACGGTCGAGGCGAAGGTCTCCTTAAACGAATACCAAAACTGTGCGTTCAATGGTTCCCATTGATTTCAATTTCAAGCACTGATTTAAAAGTTACAAAAACCCGCTTGCACGTTTACTTAACGTACCCAATAAAAAGTTCTGAAATTCATTTTGGGCACTCCGGGCCTTGGAATCATGCGCCATCAATTTTCTCAGTCTTTTAAAATTACCATTTAATTAAAAACAATTACATGGAATTTCCAGTTCTTTAGAAAACACCTGAGGTAAATTGATATGAACAAAGAATGATTTTTTAAATAGTGAATATGCACTGGACATATATTCTTTCTTACAAAACATGTTTCTTTATAACACTATTGAAACCCCAAAAGATATTTTTAAAACAAATTTATAAACTATAATGAAACATTTGTTATAAAGATACATAATAATTTTTTTATTTTCTTAAAATCTTAGTATATCACATTGGTAAAAAGTTTTTAATTAAATGAATGTGTATTTATGATGTGGACTTAAATAATATAATGATAATAGTGTGCTTTAGACTTTACAAAACACGTGATTTTCATTTACATAACTCACTTTTGAATATCACATAATCTTTTTTTTAGTTTGGGTTGCTATAAGGTACAAAACATACAATTATACTATACATCAAGTTATTGAATGCAGATCACTCAAATAAAATACATAAAACACATTATTTTCATTATAAAATTAGTTTAAGTAAGTAAATAATATATTGTTCTAGTGTATATAAAATATTTATAAAGAAATAAATTTAAATGCATTATTACCAAATAATTTATTTTTAAGGTTTAATGAGATGATGTTTTTTTATTAAAGATATGAGTTATTGTTGAAAAGTTTTAAGAACATACATGTTCATATAACATATGATAATTATTTATAGAAAATTTTTAAATAACATTTTTTAAACATTGTGAATACCAATGAAAATCACAGATCACAACTAAAATTAAATGTTTAATCACAGTTCATGAGTTCTATATATAAATAATTCGATCTTAAAAATTTTGGAATATATAAACAATTTATCTCATAACATTTACTATTATAATAAATTTTACGATTCCAATATGAATAGTTGAATTTCTAACATGAAAAAGTATTAGATGCTTCCAAAAAACATGAGCCATTATCATATAAAAAATATCCACACATAAATGAAACCATGGTAAAACATTTTTCCCAATTGACTTTTTAAGGTGCTTTAAGATTTTTTTTATTAAATATAATGCATTTATGATTTTCACTTCCATAAATTATGTTAAAAAATATTAAACACTATTGAATAGTTGGAGATATAATTTCAAGTGGGAAGAATATTTACTAAGTATGATCTAAGTACATGGATTTTAATTTTTTAATTCTCAACACAAGAAGTATAAAATATTTTATTTTCAAATATAAAAATAAAAGATGATTGAGCCTAAAAAATTAGATATTACATGTAAAAAATTAAATTAGTAATATACCCTTGAAAAATAATAATAAATTCAACCTATATAAGTATTATCAATCTTTTGGAAGATACCTCATCATCAAATAACCCATAACCCACCATTTAAAACTATTTTTTTTGGAAAAGGATAAAATCCTTGAAGTGGTGAAAGAAAATGTATTGGAAAGAGAACTATAACTTAAAATAAGACCATGGCCATGGGTTCAGGTGACTTCACCCATGTTCATGGGCTTGTTCCCTGGGTAATTCATCTTAGAATTACCTATAACACTTGTGTGAATCCACAAGTGTGACCACTTTCATTGTAAAAATTTCTTGTGTGAATACATTTTCCTGAACTGATTTTTGTGCTAAAACATCATGTGCCTTAATCCACATATTTTCTTTTAAAAATACCCCATGGGTATATATTTTTAAAATTATTACACCTAGAGAGAGACAAATAGTGGAATATAAAGGAGGTCTGACTACCCAAATCACTTTTATTCATGCCCAATTCTCTAAACCCCTCATTTAGGTAGATTAATTAATCCTAAAACCTATAGTAATTAACTATAAATATGGATAATTTCATCATACAAAGAAATTAACTCATAAATATTCACATAAGACTACTTTACCTAGGATCCTAAAGGGCTAGGGTGAAGGATCTGAACCCATGGACTCTTCACTATGGTAATACTTCACCCACGCTTCCAACTAGAGAAACCAATTTTCCCTACCTCAACTAGGGAAAACACTTTTCCCTACTCTAAACTAGGGAAGCCACTTCACCCTACCCTAATCAGGGTTGCATATTCACCCTACCCTATACTAGAGTGAACCCATGTCTAAGTTTCTTTAATGGGGTGGAAACTTCTACCTACCTCATACAAGGGAAGCCACGTCTCTATACCTTATAAAAGGGAGACCACTTCAACCTACCCTATTTAAGGTGGACACTTATACCTATCCTCTACTATTGAAAACCTTCACCAAATTCCATAATATCAGGGTTCTATATCCTCTCAACACTACACTAGGCTGCATCAGTTGTATTGGTTCTAGGCATAGAAGAAGCGTTGGTTGGTGTGAACTGTATTAAAATTTCATTTAATATTGGGTTTGTAGAAACCATGAGTGAGGATATTTTACTTTAAATTAATAATTAATTTTTATATCTCTGAATACAATAAATACCTTATCTTAGGATCCTTTTATCGATGACATTTTTGATCTTCTGAAATACCATTCTCAGATTGAAAAAACTATGGATTGAGGATCCAATGATAGAATCCAAATAGTGGCGATCCACCCATGCTCTTTTGAAATTTTATAAAGACCAATTTATTTATGGGTTCTACCATATAGAATAAATTTTATTTCTTCATTTGTGTTGATCACTCGTCCTTTGATCTTAAAGGTTTCTCTCTGGAATTTCTCTTTATTGAGAGGGAGAGGGAAAAAGGAATTCAAGAGAGAACTCATTCTCTAAAAAAAATCCCAATATCTCGATTAAACCTATAAAATAGACTTAACTATATATTTATAGAGATAGAGTTTAGCTTAAAATATTATTGGTTGCGTGAAGGCCCTTAAATAATATAATAACCATTTTAAAACCACATTCCATTAAAAAATTATTATAAAATTATTATTTTTCGGAATGCACTGACTTGCACAATGATGAATATTATTTACCTTGTTGTAAATAAATATTCATCACCAAAAATTAACTTGGTCCATTTGAACTCCATGGAATGTATCAAATACCGGAATAAAATATTTTATACTTTTAAATACATATTTTATTTACAAACCAGTAGATTCATATTTATTATTTATTTAATAAAATAAATAATTATATTTTATTCACAATCTAGTGAATAAATAATTTTTTTTACAGTAAATAAAACTTAATAAAATTATTCCTTATTTAGAGAATAATGTTTACTACATAAATTATATTTAATTAGAATTTAATAGAGATCAATATAAAAACATAGAGTGTACCCTATAGGATTATTTCTCATTTACATTAGGTGGGATTGCCTAATATCCAAGATTATTGTCTTACAAAGGGTCAAAGAACTGAAGATAAAGAACATAATGAAGTATTGATGAAAACCACATATGAACACTCACCATGTAATATAATGCAGTTCCACAATATATCATCAATAAGGTTTCACATCATTGTCATAAACCTATGTGCTCGATACATCAATATTTGAATATATAAAACGAACATCATTACAACATGACCATCTAATTTATGTGATAATTATATTTCAATCAATGGGCTGCGATATAAACTTCCTTAATGATGGAAGGGAAAAATCATTCCTCAAATTATCTGTTAATAACCTTTCATTCATGACAAACCCTATGTACCCTAACAATCCATGAACATATATCTTCATGGTTTTCATCATAAAATCTAATTTTGTGAGTCATAACATGAATTAATAATAATATTAAAGTATAAGGACCATTAAAAATGCTCAAAGATATGTATATTCAGTGGAACCAAATCATGTATAATTTCTATTGGAGGGTCTATTCTCATAACCTCCCATCCATGCGATTACCAAGTGCGAACTTCATGGGATGAAGTCTCATCCTCTTATGAGTACTGACACCAAAAAATCTATATACCATATTTCCCATCATATTATGTTATTCAACCATAAAAATATATTTTAATAATACCATTATTTAACATAAAATTATCATCATAGTATGTAATTACTATGACCATATCAATGTGATAGATACCCTTAGACATTATTACATCAATGCTATACAGAAGAAAATTCATTATGTGATAATATATTAAAATTAATATTCACTTCATAAAATATACATGTAATATAAAGTAAAATACTAGTTGTATTTATGGAACCAAATCTATAAAAATCCCACTTTTAATTGATCCAACTTCTAACGATCAATTTGTTATCACATGAAAAAACATGCTTCTGCTAAATCTTCTAGGACTATCACATTTTCAAGGATAGGGTTGAAAATTCAACATGAATTTTGGAGAATATATTTAATACAACATTAATATCTTGATAAAATATATTAGGTAGTTATATAACTATGTATCCACCTCTTGTTTCCATGTCAGAATCCTAACATCCTGAATAAATCCATAGTCAAATATTATCATGAAATGGTAAATCTATGTCCAGTTTCTCTTGAATACTCACCACCAGTACCAAGTCTTAGAAACATTCAAAATATGGATTCTTGAATCATGATACATGGAGTATATTAATTGAATTTATATATAATTTTAAACCTTATAATATTACCACTTACTTAATATTTTTAGTAATCATTATTCCCAAATAATAATAAATGTACCACCCACCACGGTGAACATGAACAAGCTATTATGTTATTAATTCCTATGTAGTATGTGTCTATGGAACTACACATCCCACTAAGCTTAGTGGAGTCCAATATTACTATACCTAATCATGTGCATATAGAGCCTTAACCTATATATGTTAATTTTCAACCCACTATCATTAAAGAGATATACTCCCATTATATAAATATAGTAAATCTTGACTAGATAGTGATATTTGTAGTAGTCTTCAAGATCATTAACTCAGATACACCTTAGTGTTTTGATGTTCATTTTTAGCTAAGGAAAACTTTTATCAAATAGTTGTCAACAAAAATTTATGGTAGTATTATAATTTATTCTTATCAAATCACATTTCATATGATATCCATTAGACAATATAGTTTGGATATGGTTAATTGTTGCACTTATATTTACAAATGATGTCTTGAAAAGGGATAATAGATGATTTTAAATATATATATATATATATATATATATGACTCATAATTGATATTACTTTTACTACATTCAGAAAATTGATGTATTTAAGGAAATGTGAGTTTGGATAATTTTTACTCCCCATATACGATGAATGATTACGTAGATAAGTTATACTTCAATAAGCTAGCTCGAAGATTCCTTTTACCAAATGAACTCATTCACTTGACTAAGAATTTATAATATTTATCATGAATTATATGAATTTACCTTTATCTTTAAAATATTTTACATGTATATGTTAAATAAATTCCAAATGTTTTATGACGTACCTTTATTTAAAAAATTTATTTATCTAAAACATGATATTTAGTTTTTATATATATCCAGTATCTTTGCACAATTGAGACAAAAATACTATAATTGAAATTAAAAAGTCAAATACTATCAGTTTTATTTGAAAAAGAATAATATTTCCATAATTTGGAAAGAGTCTTAAATTTTATGTTTATCAATAATTAAAATGGATATTTGTGAGGTAAGAGTTAGTGAAATGTTAGTTTAATATTAAATCACCATAAAAAAATTTATTCCAAAAATAAATAATGTATCATTGTGTATGGTGAGACACATAGATAAATGTTTTGGTAATAATTTTTTAAAAAATGAATCAATACATTTAGTAATGAGAAATAGTGAGATCCCTTGGATGATATAAGAACCACCACTTCTCATCTACTTTAGAGTTCACTCTATAGACATTCTATTATTGTCATTTTTGTGTATTCAAATACATGTATTTTTTAAGAATATATGTATTCAATAAAAAATTTTGGAATAAAAAATTGATGAATATAATTTAAGTGGATGAAACTTATCACTTCTTTAATTTATTAGAATTTATTTTTTGGTGCCCAATATTTCAACATAAAAATCAAATAGACTCCTATTAATTATTCTACCCATGAATCCGTTTTCTATTTGAAGGATGTTGTAAAGGATATTTTGGATTTATATTATCCACGAGATCTTAAACTTTTCATTTAAAACATTTTACTATAAGGTGTAGAGAAACAGGTTTCAACTAGTTGTTATCAAATTGGTGAAGTATTGGAAAAATATTCCTGAGCGACTTATCCATTTCATTTATTTGGATTGGAAAAATTAGGATAATCTTGGTGGTAAGGATAAAAAGATAAGATTAATACATAATTTATTATCCAAGTGGATGCTCATTTTTTAATTGATCAATATAACCCAGCATTCTAAAAGCATGATAAGTTGCTAGATTATCGTCTTCCAGTTTACACTAATATAGTGCATTGACAATATTATTTATTTCAATCATTTAATTATCTTACTCTAGATAAATAATATGATATATTATAGTGTAAAAATACGTTTCCTAATATTTCATTATCAACTCCTCACACATAGTTGATACAATTATACAACAGAAATAGTAAGTATCATCAATATATCATTAGTTAGAATCCTTATCACTTTCCCTCACCTGATTTGGTGAAAAAATACGAATAGGGGATTCCAACACATAATACAATTTTTTTGATAATAATTCATCACATAATTAATTTTATCATATCTAGAAATTAGTATTTGTAAGTAAATACCCTGACTTAAGGAATGATATCACTATTTTTGTGGGGGGGCCTTCCATTTTGTACAATAATTAAAACAGATGATTAGTAATTAACTTGATTAAAAATTACATGAGAATTAATAATAAATAATTTAATTAAATCTCCCACTATTTTTTCAAGTCCTAATAAAACTCACCATTGAACTTGGAATGTATATTTTCAAGGAAATTCTAGTTTCAAGGATCTATATTCCCTTTCACATAACCCCAATGATGGTTTCTCAAGATACTTGAATGTATTTATGTAGGAAGCAATTTTCCAACTATAGGCTTGTAGCTAATTGATCCATTGTATGGAATCCCCAATACTAAAATCCAGACATGAATTTCCTCAACACTTTCTTCTAAGTTACATCATGTCCAGTGAGGTCTAACACTCTAGATGTAAGGTGGTTAAGTCAACCCAAAAAATTCATAATAACACCACATTAAAAGTAAGTGTCCCAATGAGGGTTTTTCAAACACTTGGTTCTAAGTTTTTTATTCATAATAAATTATTGGAAGGAATAGTTCGACTTAATATCTTCTTTGAGGTATTTAAATTTATTATGAATAAATTTTATCATGTTTTATATATTACATAACTTTGTAATATTAAGTTCATTTTACATAATTAATTAAACATACCAGATAAAACATTTATGCATAATACATTTATTTAAATTCTATCTTCACATATTAATTTATTTATTTATATTGTAGCAGTCCGGAATACAGAAAATAAATAAAACATAATATAGAAATAAATAAATAATAATTGATGTGATCAGGAGTTTTTTCTAACGATTGATTTATTGAGAAGACAATAAATCAACCTATGACCTAGAGGAATGACTAGTATTTCTAGTCTTAGAATGAGTTACAACATTCCACCTATCCACCTATATATCACCTAGGTTGGAATAAATAATGATCCATCTTGAACCACCTCCATATGTCATAGGATACTATATTAATTACAAGTATTTTTAACTCATATGAATGTGATGGGAATAAAATTATTGGTTAATAGGGATTACATAAATAACTATATACATGTAGGTCCCACAAAAAATGGAGGGAGGGATGAATCAAAATCCATAAAAATTAATTTAATATCGAATAATTAAAAACCTATGTAATAATTTAAATTAAAACATCGAACACATACACAAGTCTTCATCAAGCTCATGAATGGTTATACATGAAATGTATATGAAAAATTAAACCAAATAAGATTCATTTCTATTCGTTCTTTATTATTATGATAAACATTATTTCAATAATTAATTAATTAATTACCTTTCATCTTAATGACCATATAATCATACATGGAGTTAAACATTATTAAATTAATTTATGTGAAATAAACAACAAAACAAATAATTATTGATTATAATAATAAATTAATTGAGAATTTAATTTTTTAAAACCATTATTAAATTATAAAACACACATGGTGTTCTAATCAATTAATTAATGTTTTAATGTGGTAATTATCCATTTAATGAAACTTATTTCTATTCATTATTTGGAGACTACTTGACATTTAATTTCAAGTTACACATAATGTATCTTTCTTTTCATGTTTCTAGGTTACATGCCTAGGACATTGGTGCGTTGAATTGTCCAGATGACATGGATTGTACATGAAAATTACACAACATGTATTAGTGTGTTTGTCGATCATGACTGAACGATGTGTACATTCCAGCTACACACTGTGTATTTCTCATGCCCTGTGTCTCTTGAAATCATCAAATGGAACAATGTGTATTTCAGATGTGGGAAATGATGAACTACACATTGTGTACACTACATATATGTCATTTATATCATAAATTCTTTGTCCTTTTAGTCAAACATGGTTTGAACATGTATAATGACAACATGGATTGGGTGAATTTTAATATTAATCTTTACATGTCATGTTATCCAACATACCATGTACCAGTCTTTCCTGATATACATGAGATGTGTAATAAATGCACTATATGTAATTAACTACTTGGTGTGATGTGTATTCCACGACACATTTATGTGCAGTGAACCTAGATACACAACATGTACTATGTATACATGTTGTGTAACCTAGTTTTATTGGAAAAAATAGGTACATCCTAATGGAATCACCAGTCAATATTCATATGTTCTTAAACCTTTAAGAAAATGAAACATTAAACGAAGATGATTAATATATTGAAAATATTTTTATTCAAATCAATTTAAATAAAAAATAACATGAAATGAAAAATTCAACCATGATTGTATATGTATAAATAATAAATAATTATAAATTTGAAATGTGGCTGCTCAAACACCCCTTGATAGTTCTAAATAAATCATAAGTTACTATTGTTTGGCGTTATATTAATATTTATTTTAATATTTGGTTTCCTGAAACCCGAAGCAAGGATCTTACACATTAAATTTATAATTAAATTATTTAGGTCCGAATAAAATAAATACATTCTCTTAGGATCCTTTGTTATGACATTATTGATCATTCGAAAGAACCTTTTCATATCATATTCATTATAATGTGAGGATCTAAGTGTAGAATCCCTCTAGTGGTGATCCACAAATTCTCATTTCATCTTTGAGAAATGCCAAATTATTTTTGGGTAATAGAACAACAAATAAATTATCTTTCATCAGTTTTGTTGATTTCTCATCCTTAAATCTTGAAGGAATCTCTCTTACATTTATCTTTCTTAAGAGGGGATAGAAAAATGAATTTGAGGGATAATTAATTGTGTGTAACAATTATCTATATCTCGATTAACCCTACACAATAGATATACAAATATATTTATATATCTAGGGTTTAGGGTACAATTTTTTTTATTTTATTCCAGCCCTTAAATAATATAATAACCTCCATGAATCCCCATTCCATAAAATAATAATAATAATATTATTATTATTTTATGATGTGTGCTAACTTAAGTAGTGATGAATACTATTTACCAGATTGAAAATAAATATTCATTATTGGGAATGGTATTGGCCTATTTGACACCTCAATATTTATTGAATACCCAAAAAATTCATTTTATTCTCATAAATAAATATTTTATTCACAAAAAAATAAATAAATATCTTGCCCAGTAGGTTTCACATCTATGTCATTAACATGTGTGCTCGATATGTCTTTCTTTGACAATATGAAATAATTATCATTACCCAATGGCCTTGGAATTTATGTGATATTTATATTTCAATCAATGGGATGAGATATCAAATTCCATAAAAATGGAAGGGACAAATTCTTCCTCGACTTATCCATTAATAACATGTCATTCGTGACGCACCCAACGTACTCTACTTCACCATCGCAGTTTTAATTATCCAATCTAAGTGTGTGATTCATGACATGAATTAATTATAATATTAAATTATAAGGACCATTACACATGCCCTCAGATAGGAATATATGATGACACCAAAATATGTGGAATTCCTATTGGTGGGTCTGTTCACATAACCTCCCATATTAGAGATTACCAAGTGAGGACTTTATGAGATGAACACTCATCCTCTTATGAGTACTCACACATTACAGTCTATATACTAGGTGCGACATCATAGTATGTTATCTGACTGTAGAACTATTTTTTAATAATATCATCACAATAATTCATGTTTCTCATCATAGTGGGGAATTACTATGACTATATCATTGTGATAGATATACTAGGACATTATCACCTCAACGTTTTTAAGAAGAACAATCAATATGTGATAATATATTTAAATTAATATTCTCTTAATTGAATATAAGTGTAATCTAAAGTATAAAGAAGTTGGATATATGGAATAAACCCCAACAAGTTTACCCAGGTAGCCTAATAAGTTTCCAATTTTCCAAGGTCCTCATATATGGGTACCACTTTAACCAATGTATCCTACTTAGGCTCCACCTTCACCTAATCCATTAACGTTGGTTCCACACTTTGTTGGATCCCACAACTCAGTGAATACCTATATAATACCCTCTATAGACTCCTAAAATATATGACTGGGTTGTACACACCTCCACACACCCCACTAATAATCTATTCCCTTGATAAAAGTATTTTCCTAGGATTTCCTCCCAAATCGATAGGACCCTCATGGTATCCATGATCATGTTCAACCTTTAAAATGAGGGAACCTATCATGAGGATATCAGTGGGACCTACCCTATCTCATACTAACCATCTTGGATACCATATATCAAGCATTTTGTCTACTTTGTAACTTGGTATAACCCTTAATTCCATTCAATGATCTAGATAGATAGAGAAAGGGATAGAGAAACATATATGGATATTATTTCTAAGAATATATGAGAAAAATATTGGTAAATCCCAACCTCTTACCCATTGGTAAATAATCCCCATTAGTTTATTCGTACTTCCTAGCATTGTTGGTGACATTTTTGGAAGTAACCATTCATATCCACAAGGTCAACATATGCATAATCCCCAATAGATTTCTCATGATGCCCCACTCGCCATGTATCTAGTGATACCTCACTATAGAATCATCAATTAATGGGAAGTAGATGCACATTTTTGATTCTTTTTTTTAATCCCTAATCATGCTTAATATATGATATTTTCATATAATATGTAAAAATTACATCTTAGATTATTTCTTAATACACGTCATATCATTTTATCGTTATAATAGAAATAATACATGATAATATTTAAAAGTAAAATTTATAAATTTTAGAATTTGAATTTTAAAAAAATATATCATTTTTTATTCATATGGTTACATTTCTCTTAGGGTGGATTTTTGGGATTTTTAAAAAATAGTTAATTTTTGGGTTAATAGTGAAAAATGTTATGTTTTGATAAACTGTCATTTATTTTATTTAGATAATTTAATTTTAATGTTCCATTCTATTTTTGATTTGGTTTTAAATTAAATTAATATCCATTTTAATAAAAATAATCTAATTAATTCCAAAGTAATTAATATATTATTTTATTTCAGTATAAGATTATTTTTATACTAAAAACACGCATTTCTATAAAAAATTATTTTTCATTACATTTTTTATACTTAAATTAAAATTATTCTCAAAAACTGATACAAATAGAATTTTCAAAAATTGATTTCATATTTGGAATTAGGCTAATCAAATTTTCTACTATGGTTAATTTAATATTTGGTCATTATGAATAGTCACATTGGCAAAAATGTTTTCACCATGGTAAAATGATAAAATTGGTAAATTAAGGTCACAAACTCCTGATAAAGGTACAAAATATCAACATAATTTTTATTGTATGAAATTATTTACATGTTGATAACTATATTTTTAAAATTAAATTATTTTAGTGAAAATTTTCCATGACAAAGACACTTATAATTATTAAAAGTTAAGAATAATTACTAGTGTGTCACTACCCTCCCTTATAAAAGGGAACCTCCTCCTGTCACATATTAAAAAAATTTGAGCACTCCATACCAGTGACTCCCTAACTAAATGAGATTTTCCAAAGAAGGAGTTTAACTATTAACCTCATTCTTTAAATTTTATTTGTTCTTCTACCTACTTCAAACCAATCATAACCACACTAATATAATAAAATAATTATATCAAATATACTAAAATGATATTATGTTTATCTTAAAACATCTTTTATCTTTTTTTCTACCCTATAGTAAATGGAAACATCGCTTACACATACTTGTTGACTACCACCTCCACAAAGCGATGCAATTTCTTTTCATCACCACTTCAGATGGATGGTTATAAATATGAAATTAATGAATATAAAAGTTTTTATGACATTATTATAATTCTATAAATATAATATATTATCTACCTTTTTACCCTTCCATATTTTGAAAATTGATAACGTCTCTCGTACATACATGTGGACTACCACCTGTATGGAAGGAAGTGATTAATTTTTCATTTTTCCCACACATGGATGGATTTAATGAGTAAATATGATATTTATATTGTTATTATTATTTTTTTAAAATTAATCCCTTGTCTAATTTATTTCCTTTTCAACCATTAGAAAAATGAAAATGTTTCTCATGCGTAGGTATGAACTACCATCTCCATGAAACAGTGTATTCAATTTTTCATGAACATTTTTAATGGATGGTTATAAAATAATGTTGAATATATAAAAATTATAATGATAATATTTTTAATATTTTTAATATTATTAAACCATGAACATGGTCCAAGGACCAAAACCAACAAACCGAAAAATGAATGGAAAACAAAAAGATTTACACTCAAATATTGATTTTTAAAAATCATTAATAAATGGGTAAGAATAAATTATTAATGGATAATATATAGTAATATGAATACTAATATAGTTCTACTATATAAGTAAAATAAATATAAATTTATAATACATCATATTAGAGTGTTTCTAACCAAAGTTAAAGGGTTTATTTAACAATCACATTTTTATTTGGGATTTTTTATGTTTATGTTTTTATTACTGGAATTATATGATATATATCTTTTAAAAACATAAATTTTCATCTAACAGGTTTATTTTTAGTTTTCTCATGTTTTACTTTCAATTTCACCACTCTGGTATTCAAAATGACTGAGAAATGTTTTTTTAAAAGACGACCTTATTTTTTATTTTTTGGTTGAGATTATTTCTCCTCCAGGTCAATGTTCTTCAAATTATTTTATAGAATTTATTATTGAATTTAATTTATTTAAAAATATATTGTTATAATATATTTTATTCTATTTATTTTTTAAAGTAATGTTCCTTGAATTTTCCATACAAGTCATTTTTTTGACTATTTATGAAAGTGGGAAAAATATTTTTTTAACATTTACCACATGAATGAATTTTCCCACCATCATAGACAAAATTAATCATCAATATTATTCTAAAAGTTTCTTTAGTTTTTCAACGAAAATTAGATTCCCATTATTATTCTTATTTTATGTTTTAAAATGTTTTCAAAATAAAGAGGATATTTCTACTTGTTTTCAAAGAGATTTTCTAATATCTTTTTAAATGTGATTTTTATCCTTGTCAACATTATTTTAGGATTTTTATGCTTCACTGAGGATATAATATGATAACACCATCCAACATATTTCATTGTATGGATTATGATCATATTGTTCAATATATTTACTTGAAAAAATATTGGAATCTAGTATGCTAGATTTTAAATGAAAATGTTTATGTTGATACTATATTATATAGTTATTCATTTATTTATATTATGAATTAATTGGACATAGTAAGTGATAGGGCCCACTATTGGATATCCCCTTAATATACTGGTAGGTATCATGAGACAAACTTGCTTGGGTATTTATGGAATGACCTACCTTTTTATATATAACGTCCTAGTATGAAGCATTGATGGTAATATTATAATAGTTAACATTATAAATTATATCATTATGAAACTAGTTATTGGTATCCATGTGATTATTTATATTTATTTTTCATCCATGCATATATTCCCATTTTGTGATATTAGTTATACGTAATATTTGATCATGGTTTATCTCAACCATGATTTTCATGTTTTATTTATTATATGATATCTTCCATGGTATGATTTCCCTTAACAAGCATATGATATCAAACTTTATTATTTATTTATTTCCCTAGGGTAATAAAAATTAAAATTTTAATGATTTAATGGACATATTAGAATAAATAATAAAGTTTTCATTGGAGTTTTAAGTTTTATTTCGTGTTTTTGAATTTAATATGAAAATCATGTATGTATATAGTCTCCCAAAACAGCTAAACTATTTGATCATATGGGATGCGATATCTTTTATTTTATACCAATGTAGTAATGTGACCATAAGATCTGTACTGTTTTAATTACCAAATAATCATATTTTATAATTCAATATTTATAATTTTATAAGATAATCCATTACATTCCATTTTTTATAAATGAAACATAGAGGAAGGAATAGAGATCATACCAACAATAATAATCTTTTTATGGATTTCCCTTATGATCACGTCAATCAATTCAATTATGTTGGCGTTAGAGATGAGTAAACTAAATATATATTTGGTTAGTTGTCTTAGGTATGACCAATAATCTTTCCCTTATGAACAAACCAACCAATCCACAACATGGTTAAATAATTTTGGACAAATTCATCTGAAAACTACCTCTATCCTTCAATGGGACCACTAATCCATTAGAATATTATAAATAGATCAAGTCCATTGAGAATATATTTAATTCTTATGTAATTAGTTAAAGAGATAAAGTTTTAAAGGAAGAATATCTTATTAAGGAATATGATAATGAATATTGTTCACTGATCCAAAACTCTAAAAAGGAACATGAAATAGAGAGTATGTAATAGAATCATTTTAAAATGATCTTATTTGAAAAATACTTTCCTAATGAGGAGCGACATGATTTGGAAAGAAAATTACTCAATATAAGGAAAAAAGAAGGGGAAAATATTTATAAATATGAATCTTACATCATAAGGTTAGAAAATCATGTTGTATATTATGTATGTAATCCAAGAAGTAATATTGATTACTTAATTTATGGGATAAAACATAGACTTAAGAGAGAATTATTCTATCTTAATTTTTTAATATACAAGGATATAGTTTCAAGTGCCATCAAGAGAGATAATTAATTCTACAAGTCTTATGTTTTCTAGGGAAATCAAGAAAATAAGAGGGTGACTGAGCACTCTATAAAAATAAATATGGACAAAGGGAATAAGGGAAGAGCGAAATTTACAAAATTTAATAGTTGTGGAAAGGAAAAACATGGGAAATGACTAAAGGGAACTAGAGTTTTCTTCAAATGTGAAGATAAAGGACCCCAATCTCTTAATTTAAAGGGAATGAAATAAACATACAATGTCTAATGATTCAAATGTATGGAGATATAGAAATATTTTAATGAATTCCATAATTACCAAGTAAATTTAATTCAGAAAAAGAAAATATTATGTGATCGCAATAGTTATGGTTAAAGACCCATATGATGTGATATCAGGTACTTTGATAATAAACTAAAATTTATCTAATGATTAATTTGATTCTTTATATACGAACTCTTTTATATATTGAATATTTTTTTGAGATCATTAAATCATACCCTAACACATCAAGTATAGGTTTTTCAATCAATACACATAATGGTTATCTTATTACAGTAATGATATATCAAGAAATCTCTATTCATATTCATAGATATTAGAAAGTGGAAGGATGGATTGTCATAACTATGATTGAATTTGACATACTCCTCAGTATGTATTAGATTTCAAAGTATAATTAAATAATTTATTATAGAGAGGAGGATATTACTACTTATAAAGGAGTAAAATAATCCAATGTTTTTAACAGAGAAACTTAATTATCTATATCTTTTACATATTGACCTCTTATAGATCAACTTAATAGAAAACTAAAATAATAAGAATATAAAAAACTATATTTAGATGAGGAATACATCTTAATAATAGTAGATGTTTTATTGTAAAATAATTAATTGTTATATTTCTAGAAACTTACTAGGATATACACCTGATAATAAAGTTATGTTTTATATTAAACTTATGCTTGAAGAAAAACTTATATCAATTAGAATGGAAGAAGTGGAATTAGTAGAGTTGAATAAAAAAATGAAATAACTATGTGATAAGGTATATATAATACCTAATGTTCCACATATGGTAATACATATCCTATTTATGAAAAATAAGGACATGAATTTGAGGTTGTGCATCGATTATAGGACGATAAATTCCATTAATATAAAAAGTTTCCATTTATACATATTGATGAATTATTTGATCTACTTCAAGGAGATCAGTATTTTTTATTGATTGAACTTCGCTCTGGTTATCATTAGTTAATGGTAAAGAAGGATAATACACCAAAGGTGACATTTTGTATGAGGTATAGTCATTATGAGTTTATACTAATTCCATTAGGATTGAATAATTAACCTTATATATTTATAGATCTAATTAATAGAGTATTCATAGATTATATTGAAATTTTTTTAGTGGTATTCATTAATGATATCTGGATATGCTCTGAAATCCATATAGTCAATGATAATCATTTTCAAGTAATTCTTGACACTCTCAGATAAAAGGAATGATATGGGAAATTCAGAATGTGTGAATTTTGGATCTAGGAAGTTTCTTTTCAGGGCTATATTATTTCCTTGGATTGATTATATGTTAATCCTACAAAGTCAATGGTAGTCAATGAATATACCACTGTAGGAAATATTACCAATATATGTAGTTTACTTATTTTAATAGGTTACCATTTGCAGTTGGTCCAATTTTTTTCCCAAATATGTAAATCGTTAACCAAGATGAAATGTAAAGGGGTTGAATTCACAAGGACAAGGGAATATGAAGAATGTTTTGAAGAGATAAAGAGTATATTTTTTTAATGTATGGAATTTTTTCTTCTATAAATGAACATTTTTCAATATATAGTGATGAATCTAAGAACGTACTAGGTTTTTTAATTATAAATAATGATATAGTGGTTGATTTTGTATTAAGGAAATTGAAGAATCGTGAAAAGAAATATTCAAATCACCGTCTTCATTCGGTAGATATAATGTCTTCTATAAAGATATAAAGACACTATCCCTCTAGAAAAAATGAAACATACATATATAAAAATATGTTTTAAGTGTATATTTTCTTATAAGGAGATCAACATGAGGAAATGATGATAATTATAACTATTAATGGACTACTATTTCTCGATACACTTCCACCTTGGGACAAAAAATAAGGTGGATATTTCACTGATTAATAGGGACTATGGATTTCAAACTATGATTATAATTAAAAAGGAACCTATATTTATGGGTTTAATATATTTGGTATTGTAATTTTTAGGCAAGAGGAAACAAAAATCATTTTCTAAGAAATTGATAAACCATCATTACATGAAAAGATATAGAATTCCCAAAATAATTATGTATGAAATATCCATGAACCATCACAACCCTCTACACACATATATAGGAAAAAATAACCACTATGCATACCATAAAAAGTAACTACAAAGAGAAGCGATCAGGGCCAAAGGGGTAGTCAGCCATCCATCCTCCCACTGAGATGTTGGGGAAAACACCCCCAGAGCTCAGAATCCTAGTGGTGTCAGTTTCCATAACCAACAAGGTGGAGTAGTGTATAAAGAAAAGTTAATTATATAACATATCTCAAAACCACACTATGGGAATAACCTAGTCTTAAACACAACTGTAGATAAAGTCTCTTGGACTGTCGACTTCCATTACTAAGACCTGATATCCTATAAGAACACAATCGTTTAAAGAGGTAAATTAAATTACTTTATCTCTTTCCATCAGTTATCATTTATGGAAATTCATTATTTAAATATTTATTAACTATTAAAATTTTCCACATTACCTTAAATTACCATCACAACAATGTTTCATTCCCTCCAGGCATAAGAAAACTGAGTCCATGACTTCTTATAATTATAACCTCAGCATTTCATCCTAGCAAGATCCAACCCCATGGGTTAAAAATTTATTAACAAAATTTATTTCCATATTACCAGTTATTATAGGAAAAGATACTAAGATACTAAAAAATTTATATAAACAAGAACATCCATGTACCTCATGTAGTGGGGAAAGGAAAGAGGATAAACAAATAACCTATTCATCATCCAAACAATAGATTCAAACAAGCATCCATATTTCTTATCAACAGGTAAGCCCAAATTTAACCTATTATGTCATCTGTGATGTCCTCCATGACACCCACATGCATATCCCAATGCATTCTTCCATCACAAGAGTCAAAAGATTCCACAAAAACCAGGAATCCCCTCCCTATATACTACAATATCCCACCTGGATCAGCCATCCCATGCTCATGTCACATCATAATAAGGAGGTAACAAACATAACAACCGGGATCTTATCACTAAATCAAGGAATTATACCATCACACACAATGACCTCTCACAGCTCCAAAGAATAAAGAACCTATCCTTTACAAGAATGCAGGAAACTCGGGCCCTACAAATGCATTTTCTTTTATCACACAACCAATTCTTATTCCATCTTGAATTAACCGATTCACTACATACATGTTCCATCTATAGAAAATCTAAGCAGAAAGTTATCATAAGCTATAAATAATTAATTATAAAATTAATTTAACATGAATTTAATTATTTTATTGGCAAGAATAAACACGATCCACATATTTATTCGATTACATTAGCACATGGAAGATCAATTCTTTTAAACATGATTGAAACATTAAGATTACAACACACATGATTCATCAAACATTCATCTTTAATATTTTAGCGAATTAATTATCAATTATTCCTAGATTTTTGTTTACCAATTCACATGATAATACAAGCATAATAAACAAAATATAGATATCAATATATATATATAATAAAGAGGAAAATAATTTTCATTGTACAAATAAAAACATCACCATGTAATTGGTACCAATTCTTTAATCCAGTTACAGTCATCATTAGGTTAATTTCAATGGAATCTAGGGGATAAATCATTATATCTCTATGATTTCACATAAATAAATGAAAATCAATTAATCCCATACCTAAAAAAGGGTTTCAACACTCTTAGATTGAGAACATACCAATGCTACAGATCCCAATCACCTCTAATGAAAGAGTTTCATCTACCTGAGGTTTTCGCACCACAATTGTGCCAAAAAAGAAACCAACAAAACTCCATTAGAAACATGGAGATCAAACTCTATCACATAGAAAATAAGAATGAGAGGAAATATATAAATGAAAATTTAATAATGGAGGTACAACAAACTTTATATCGAAGACATATCAAATAATAGAAACTTGAGATCGATCATTGAAAAAGGAATCCCCAAAACATCAAAGAGGTGGGATGATGGGTAACCTGGAAACAAAAAGAGATGTGCAAAAGCTATAGGTTTTGACAAACCTAAGTGACTGAAAATGATAAAACATACAAAATCAAGCATTTAAAGGACACACAATCCACTTTCTCATCATGTAACCCTCATCTTTGGGTTTCCACTAAAAAATGATTTTCCTATTTATTTTTAAAACATCGATTCATTGCATGTCTTGAAACCCACTTTAACATTTTTTAAATTTTCATAGTGTGAAATCCACATGATTCTATATTTTAGTACAAGAGCTCATCCAGACATCCATGAAGCCTCCTCTGAGCACCAAGGGATTCAGAAATGTGTAATGGTTTGATACACATGGATTCATGGCCTTACATTATATACCTCTCAAAACATTCTCATATTTGATAATAAAAAACCAACCTACAAAGGAAACATAAAAGGGTTGTCCAAAAAACCAACCTATGAGAAACCTCTCAAGGATCTCGTCACTATAGGGAATCAATTACCACACCAAGGAAACAACATGA
Source organism: Viscum album (assembly GCA_963277665.1). Lineage (NCBI taxonomy): Eukaryota > Viridiplantae > Streptophyta > Magnoliopsida > Santalales > Viscaceae > Viscum > Viscum album. The sequence goes on along the minus strand of OY728164.1, from coordinate 507,088,603 downwards.
AACCACAGAACAACCAAAACTAGCTCATAACCACTTTCCTAGGGGAGATACATCTCAAAGTGAGTACAAAAAAAGTAAGAAAATAAATCCATTTCATAAACTAGAAAAGGACTAAAAGAAGAAAACAAATTGTTTTACAAGAGAAGAGGTAAAAATAATGAAAACCAAGGTATTGAGTGTGTATCTACAACTCACATTCCCAAGAAACCTCTTCCACTCCACTGTGCCACCACAAGACACGAACTAAGGGGATAACACATCTATGAGAAACCTTTTCTTGGAGGTATTGGATATCTATATGCCTATCCTCAAAGGTCACATCATTATCAACATCGATATCACCCCAATCAATGACGTGAGAGTCACCATGAAGACAAAAAAGTAGCTACGACATGTGAAAAACAGCATGTATCCATCTCATCTATAGGGGAATCATTATTTGATAGTCTGAATCTCCAACATGAGGTAACACCTCGAAAGGACCAACAAACTGGGGATAAATCTTACTCAAAAAACCAAAAATTCTCTTACTATGATGGCGAATCACCTTCAAGAATAAATGATCCCCAATTTTATACTCAAGAGGCCCCCTTCTATGATCAGTGTAGGATTTCGGAAAATCCTTCACTAATTTCAACCTCTCATGAATCACCTGAACCATCTCTATCGCATTATTTACCTGTTTCAGCCTAAGAATTGCTGAGTATTTGAACCTAATTCAGAATAATAAAACAAAGGCCAGCCATAAAAGGCTTAAAATGGTTCCATACTGAAGGTGGAGTGAAAAATTATTTTGTAAGTGAGTTCTACCAAGGGTTGTTGCCTCATCCACGAACCTCAAAAATCATGGACACGAGAGTGAAACCTTTCCTGAAAAATCTATATAGTTTTCTCTATTTGACCATCCATCTATAGATTAAAAGAGGTTATAAGTCATAATAGAGAAATAAAATTATACGAGAGACCTCTCCATACCCTAGTGGTAAAATTAGGATCTCAATCAGAAATGATCATCCTCACGACTCATTGGAGTCTCACCACCTGCTCTAGATTCTGCCTCGATAAAACCTCCACTATGCTCGACTACTTGATTGTAATAAAGTGGGTTGATTTTTTCAAACAATTCACTAAAACACATATTTAATTATAGAATCTCTGATCTTGAGGTAAACTAATAAAAAATTCTCTCGATATGTCCTCCCACTTCTACTGAGGAACACCTAATGGATTAAAAAACCACTGAGAACATGGTGCTCAAACTTCACAATCTAGAAGACCATACATCAAGGAAGAAACATTGAAATCCCAAAATTCAAACTAGGCCACCAAAACTGACCCCTCAATGATTGGTGCATATTTTTGATGCCAGGATATAATGCCAAAGGCAAACTATGTAACTCTATGAGAACCAACTCATGCATTGCTGAAGGAATGAAAAACCTTCCCTAAAACAACACAAATAATTTTTCCTCATTAGACCAACCATCAAGGGAATATCCACAAACAACTCAATCTCTCTAGAACTCCACCTCCAGATCCCCCAAATAGGAATCTTACTCCTGTTTCCCTAGAGATGACTACATCATCATCTGAAAAAGAAAACCTCTACCCCCAGCATCTCTCATTTCTAGATGCAATGCTGAAAGTTCTTCCATTAATCTCCAAGAATCTGGTGATTCATGCACTACATCACTGTGTGACTTCATTCTAAGTGCATCAGCCATGTCATTTACCTTTCTAGGTGTATACAAAATCTCAAAGTTATAATCTTATAATAATTGCACCCACCAATGTTGTCACAAGTTCAAGCCACATTAGGAGAAGTATACCTCATGCACTTATGATTAGTGAAGAAAAACAATTCTCTCTGATGAGGTAATGTCTCCAAAAATTTAGGGAAAAAACTATCACCTCTATCTCAAGGTTGTGGGTTCATAGTTACACTACTGGGGACATTACTATTAAGACCCCTAAGAAACAACCAATCATTGTTGCATCAGAACACAACCCAACCCAAGACGTGCAAAATAATAGAAAATCTAAAACTAAAATCTTGTTGGTAGAAAAATAACTGAAACACTAAAAAAATTCTCATAAGGAAACAAAAAATCTATCTGAAACTGATTAGTCCATATGAATTCATGATTTTTTATGGTAAACACAATCAGAGGAGTCAAAACCTGAGAGAAATCGGATATGAACCTCCTTTAATAGATTGAAAGACCAAGGAAACTCCGCACCTATGCCACTATCTTGGGGGATTCCCAAGATACAACTGCTTCTATCTTAGATGGATCCATAGCTACTTCCCACTGGGATACAAAATTCCCATGGAAACAGACTTCTCAATCCCAAAAATCACACTTTGGAAACATCCCAAATAACTAATAATGATTAATAACTCCCAAAATGACACATAAATGCTCGTAATGACCCTCCTCATATGAAAAGTATATAATGATGTCATCCATGAATACCACCCCAAATGTATCCATGAAATTAAATAACAAAACATTAATTAACCCCATGAACACAACTAGAATTTTCATTACACTCAAAGGCATCACAACAAACTCATAATGTCCATGATGACAATGAAAACAACCTTCTGGATATCCTCATTTTTCACATGTATATGAAGTTATCTTGACTGAAAATCAATCTTCCAGAACAAAATTTAACCATTTAGTTGATCAAATAAATTATCAATCCATGGAAGAGGATTGAGGTTCTTCACTATCACTTGTTTCAAGTGATGATAATCGATACACAACCACAAACATCCATTAACCATAGGGAAAAAACTGGTGCACCCCATGGTGACACACTCGGATGAATAAAACCACAATAAAACATAACATCAAGCATTATATGTCTCTCCCCCAAATCATAAGGTTCCATCATATAGGGATACATTGAGATAAGAGGAATGCATGGCTATAGATTGATTCTGAACTCAATCTCTCCTCAAGTAAAAATGCTACAAACTCCACTAGAAAGACATCAGTGTACTATTATATGACCCTAGGAAACATCAAATACTAAAACTATAATGAAATTTGTATCAGCTCGGCCACCAAAGATTAAAAGTAAGGAAAACGCCTCTAAACCATATGAGGGTCTAACTCAACTTAATGGATATCCATCAGCATTTAAGAATAAAACATTCCTTCTAAATAAATCCATGATATCCTACACTGAATAAAACCAATCCATGATAAGGATGATGTCATATGGTTGTATCCATAAACAAAAAAAATCTTTGCAGTATAATTTCTTCCCAAAAACTAGATCACAACCTATACATACATGAATCAAGTCAGCTCGACCTCCAAGTGTCATAGTCAACTCCAACGGAATATAACGTCTCTATACCTCAAGACCCAAAGCATGGATAAGGGAAGGTGATATGAAGGTGTGTGTCACTCCTGGATGAAACAAAGAATGCACCCTAGTAGAAAATAAGAAAAGGGTACCCCAAATGATATCTGACTTGCTCGGTGCAAGAAAAGATAAATAATGAAGCTGGCCACAACCTTCTCCATGGCCTCTCTGACCATGCTATCGAACACCTCCATGTCGGTGCTCTGCTCCCTGAGGATGAGGAGTATATCGGGGCTATCCCTTACCTACCGTATCTACTCTCTACTGATCCCAAACTGGAGAAATCTTTACTGCTACCTAGGCTGGAACTGCCTCAAGGGGGGGGGGCTGAAGCAAAACAACTTGTACATGTTGACTGCTCAGGAAGGTTAGTCACTCTCACCACTAATGAACACGGCCTCCAGAAGAAAAAAATGTGTATAATCCCTTATCATAGGCCTAAGAACCATCATACATAGAGAAACGAGATATTACCGATTGAGAGCTACCCATGGCTAACCGAAAACTATTCTGTCATGAAAACTAAGAATCTTTGACCATATCCCTTCTTCATGAGTAATCCTGAAGACTCCCATATCAAGAAGATCTAGTTCTAGATAACATCCTCTTAATGACCTTAACTCTCCCCAATACCTTTAGAAATATCTTTAGCATAAACATGGTGCCCTATCACTGGATGTCTGTTTAAAAATAATCCTAGAAATGCCTCACCCTAACCACCTCATCTGGAAGTAAGTCTGAAGCGTATCATAGAAGGTTCCTAAAATAGATCACGAACTCCAGCACACTGGACCTCCCCTACCAAAGGGTAATCATCTCTTAGTGACTGGCCACCTATGTGGTCAGAAAAAGAAATTAATCTCTAAACTAGTCTCAGAAATCCTCCCATGTGACTTCCAACACCTCATGATCTCTAAGGAATAAGAACCACCACTGCCTCGCTACCCCACACAACATCATCACAACAAATGATACCCAATTCTCCTTCTGAGCATGGATTAAACTGAAGGCTGTCTCAACCTCCTCCAACTAGTCTTCCATGACTGCATCTGAAATAGGTCCCTCATACCTCTGTATACTCTAGAAATAAAACCCTTAGAGTGTCCTCCTCCAAGTGTCATAATTTTTAAACTTTAATATGAAGTGATATAGTAGAAACAGAATCTGAACATCTTATGCACAAACATGACAAGGATGCCAACCTAGATCTATTCCTGAAAAATAATAAACAGCTAGTACTTCTATGAAAGAATATGTAAGACTTATAATTAATTAATTTTTTCCTTTATTCATTTTAGGTTAAACTATATCAAGGTATACCCATTAAAACAGAGCTGTGAAGAAGAATTATACATGATACTTTCCTAGGCCTCTACCTAGAAACAAGTATCACCTCAATTGGTAGCTGTTGTAAGCTTAAAAGTCCATTTATCAGATCACATGGGCCCCAAAATACCCATGTCTAAGCCACTTTCTCTTGTTTACAAGTATTTATAAACTTAGTTGACACTGTTTCCCTACCATCCCATGCAACCTCACCTATTCCTAACTCCAGAATCTATCATAGCCCTCGACCAAACCTCTAATACCACTCTATCATGACCCCCTCCCCGCAAAGTGTACCCCCTAGGCCAGTAATGGGAAAAGATAGTTAGTGACACCTGAGTCCCACCTCTAATAGGCCTCGGGATGACGAATACCATTTAGGGTATAGTAAACCTACAAATAGAAGGTATTACCCTCTAAGAGAATACATGCAAGAGAGAGAGAGATAATAAAGGCACCAACCAACTCCTTGTTAGAATAAAATATGAAATAAAACCCAAGTGAACACATGTAATGACATTCAAAAACTACCACAACTTAAAGGAAAAACTAAAAGTAATAAAAGAAAAGGTAGGACGTTAGCGACCACAAACCCCAAACAACTCTTGATAAACCCCAAGATAGTAGTAACCATCTTGATCTCCAAAATTCTCAAAATGACCTAAAAATAGTTTATATATACATAGGTTGAGTTTAATAGTATACTCAATAGGATACTCCTCATAGCCTCTCATAAAAAATCTATAGTAAACATTCTAAATCACTGTAATCTACATGTGAAACTAACTCATTACCTACATAGGTATACTAAGTTTCTGGCCTCACCATGGATACTCTCACCAAGTATCTTATACAGTATCATATAATATAATAAAGAATATAAAGGTTAACCCACTATCATTTCCCCATTGTTTTTCTGATCATCACTAATATCTTGCATCCTGAGCATCTCTCTCCAAAAAGGCTAGCTTGCAAACACGTGTGAAAAACACCACAACATGAATCTCATGCAAACCACTACCACATCCATGTAACCAAATGTAACCAGGTAGTTTTTGAGAGCCACAAAAACCTATATAATGTGTACCATCTATTAGGTATTATAAAAAACTCTATCACATCCCACACACCGAGTAAAGATCCTCAATCCATCATATCCTATACACCTTATACCTATATTAGTCCTTAAGAAGCTATTTCTAGAATACATTTGTGTGAAAGGACCCCAAGACATCACAACCCTCTACACACATATATGGGTAAATATAACCACTGTTCATACCATCCCAAGTAATTAATAATAGAAGAGAGTGTGGATAAAGGGTCGTGGTATGTCATCCATTTTACCATTGAGATGTTGGGGAAAACACCCCCTAGGGATCAAAATCCGTTGGGGTGTCATTTTTCCTGAACGATTGGGTGGATTAGTGTTTAAAAACACAAAACACATATGATATAATATAACTCACAACCAAAATATGGGAGTAACCAATTCTCATACTCAATAACTTCTAATGTCTCTCGGACTCCCAACTGCCATTGCTAAGACTAGATATCCTATAATCACACAACCATTTAAATAACTACATTAAATTATTTTATATCTTTTCATCAGTTTCACTTTATGTTAATAAATTCTTTAATAACTAATTAACAATTAAAATTTTCCATATTAAATTTAATTACCATTACAATAATTTTTCATGCCCTAAAGGACTAAGAAAATCGAGTCCATGGCTTCTCAGAATTATAACCTCATCATTGCATCCCAAAATACTCTAACCCCATGGGTTAAAAATTTATTAATTTATCAAGAAAATTACTTTCTATATTACCAGGTATTCTTGGAAAACATCATATGATACCAAACAAGGTATAAAACCAAGAACATCCATCTACCTCATGCAGTGGGGAAAGGGGAGTAGATAAACAAACAATCTGACCATCATCTAAATAATAGATTCAAAAAAACATATAACTATAATATCAATGGTGTAAGACTAAATTTAACCCATTATATCATGTTTTGTGTCATCCCCGACACCCACATGCATATCTTGATTCATCCTAGAATCCCAAGTGTTAACTTATACCAAACAAACCAAGTCTCCCTACCTCATATACCACAATATCCATCCAAAATCAGCCATCCCAGAATCACATCTCATTTGGGCCTCCTTTCCCCATATACCATAAAACCCTCCATGATCAGCCATCCCATGATTATTTCACATCACAAGTAGCAGGAAATAAACATAGAAACTAGGCTCTTAGCCCCAAAGAAAGGTATTAATCCTTCACACACAATGAGTTCTGACGACTCTAAAGAACAAGGCCCTCGAACTTTACAAGCAAGAGGTAAACTTAGTCCCTAAAAAAGCATTATATTTTTTCATCCAACTGATTCTTATTCTATCTTCAATTAACTGATTCATTACTTATAGGTTCCAACTTTGGGAAACCCAAGAAACAATCTAGAACAAGTTGTAAAAAATTAATTAAACAATCAATTTAACATGCCTTTAATTCCTCTATCAATTGGAATCAACATGATTCACATATTTATTCAATTCTATTAACACATGTTAGATAAATTAGTTTCAAAATGCTCACAAAATTAAGATTACAACACATCAGATTCATTAAACATGGCTATTTATTATTTTAGGCAATTAATTATCAATTAATTCCGACTGTACATTCTTTATCAATTCCACATGCTAATGCAAGAATAAAAAAACATAGATATCACACTATCTATAAAAAAGAGGAAAACTGTTTTCGTGGTAAAAAAAACATTTCCATGCGATCGATACCAGTCATTTAATACAGTTTAAGTATTTATTAGGTAAATTTCATTATAATACAAGGGGATAAATCCTGATAGATCTATGATTTCATGTAAATAAAAGAGAAGCAAAGAATCCACTACCATAAATGGGTGTCAACATTCTTGGCACAGGAACATACCAATGATGTAGATCATGATTGAATCTAATAATAATAACTGCATCCGTTTGAGGTTTCCATGCCACGACGTCACCAACATACAACCAAAAAAATTCCATTAGAAACATGAAGATCAAGCTCCATCACATGAAAAAGAGTAATGAGAGGAAATATATCAATAAACTGAAAGAACATAGGTATAAAACACCTTGGATCAGAGAAGGATCGAAGGAGGGAAGCTAGAAATCAATCCTTGATAAAGGAATCCCCAAAACATCAAAGAGGGGGGATGCTGGGTCGCCTAGAATCAGGATATTTTAGTTTTATCCATAGGGTTTGAAAAACCCGAGCATCTGAAAATGTTTAAAACATAAAAAATTATGGATTTACATGACATGTAATACCATTTCATTCTTTGTAACCCTCAAGGTTTGGTTTCCACTAAAATACACACCAAATTTTTTATTTTTAAAACCCGAATTCATTACATTCTGTGAAACACACTTTTAATTCGTGTAACTTTATAAGGCTTGAAATCTCCGTACATCATGGTTTTAGTATCCAAACTACTATAAAATTCCTCCGAGCCTCCATTGAGAACCCAAGACTTCAAAAGTGTGCAAAGGTTCGATTTACATCAATTTGTTCCCTTTCATGAATGATCTAACCCATTAGTGCCTTTCTAGAGTATATATTAATGAATTTTTCAGACTTCATAGTGTATCTCTATCAATTTTATTTAATCACAACCCAGATTCACATAAAAATTTTGGAGGATTCATTAGGAGTCTTTGAATATAGGGATAAATTTGGGCAATGTCTATCAACCACAAATTGATGGGTATTATAAAAGGACTATTCGTACACTATAAGCAATGATGGGATCTTGATCAATTTAATTTATAGGCATCTCGGATCAGTATCTACATATGGTAGAATTTACATATAATAATATATTTCATTTAATTATCTATAAAACATTTCATGAAGTATTATATAGGAATAGATTTTGTAAAATAACTTGTCTGGAAGAAGGTTTAGAAATTAGTCTAGTTGTCCTGGAACTAGTTTAGGAGAAAACTATGAATGTATGAGCTATTAAAAATTATTTCAAGGTAGCTCAAAAAAGGTAAAATATATATGTACAAAACTTTTAGAAGGATATGGAATTTCAAGTGGGGGATCGTGTTGTCATAAAGGTGTCTCCATGGAAAGGAGTTATAAGATTTAGGGAAAAGGGAAAATTAAACCCTAGGTACATGAGACTTTTTTAATTTTAGATAGAATTAGAGTTATGGATTACTTATTGGTTATTACACCAAACCTCTCTAAAGTTCACAATATCTTCTAAGTTTCATTATTGAGGAAATATGTGACAAAACTAATTCATGTACTCACCTATGAGAGAACAAAGTTTGAACCAAAATTATCTTATAATGAATAACTGTTCCAAATTTTTTATAGTATATATTAAGTTTTTTGGAATCATACAACTCAATGGTGAAGTTTCTTTAAAGAAATGATAAACAATAGAAGGAAATAAGAAATCCTGGAGAAGCTATAAAGAAGGATTGCCCACATTTTTTAGGAACTAAAATTCACCACGACTTCGATGATAAAAATTATTTATGTGAGGGGGGATTAAATAACTAGGATGATATTATAATATGTAAACACTAAATCTACAAACTATTTCCCAATGCACAACCTATTATTTTATCATTATAATGGAAATAGTTTAGGGTTATAATTTAAATTTAAATTAATAAATTTTAGAATATTAATTTGAAAAAATTGATAATTTTTTTTTATTTTTAAGTATGAATTATCTTAGAAGGAATTTTTGAGATTTTCTAGATATAGTTTATTTTTTGGTGAATAGTGAAAATGCTAATTTTTGTAAAGGTGTCATTTATTTTCATTAAATCAAGTAATTTAAAAACACTGTTTTTTAGATTTTATTGAGAAGTAACATAACATCCCTTTTATTAAACATAATAAAATTAATTTCCTATTAACTATAATTATATAAGATTTTGGAATAAGATTTTTTTGATTAATAAACTTTTTTAAAAAATAGTTTTTCATTGCGCTTTGCGCACTTATATTAATATTATATTATGACAAATATATATTTAAAATATTGAAAAATGGATTTCATACTTGAAATAAGGTTTCTAAAATTTATTAATGAGTTAAATTTCATTTTTTATCATTATGAATAGTAATATTTGTAAAAATATTATCATTATGGTAAACGGGTAAAACTTGTTAATTAAGGATCAAACCTTTTCGCAAGGTTAAAAAATATCACATTAATTCTTATTATATGAGGTTATTTCAACTCTTATTACCTTATATTTGAAATTTAATTTTTCCAGTACCACTTTACCATGATGAAGATACTTATAATATTCAAAAGTTAACAATAATTACAACTGTGTCAGTCCCCTCAATTATAAAAGGGAACCTCCTCCCCTATGCTATTAATAATCTTTGAGAGCTATATCACAGAAAAACCATACCAAAATCCCATCCTAAATTTGTTCCCCATGTCTTAGTGGTCCTTTTTACCAAATGACTTACCTAATATGGTTTAAGGTGTTAATGGAAGTGGTTTTCCAAAGAAGAGGTATAACTCTTAACTGAATTCTATTGTGTTTATTTATTCCTATGCCTCCTTCAAACCTATAATAACCATGATGATATAATAACCTAATAATATCAAATATAATAATATTTTATTATATTTATGGAACATGTAAATGTCCAACCATAAAATATCCACAAAAGGTATTATTTATATAAGAATTAATCACCTTGAAATCCCAGAGAACTTTTTGGTTTAGTTTTTTAGAGAATTAGGTTATCACCCTTAAATAAATATATATTAAATCACAAAGTGGACACTTCCACTCAAGATCCATTTTTCCACAATATAAAACTTTTAAAATAAAAAAAGTTTTCTTTTAATGACATATATATAAAGTTTTTATGTTAACCTCAATCCTATCCCTAATCATCCATAAAACCCTATGAAAAACATCTGAATTCATAGTATGAGCGAAAATGGTCAATAAAAAAAATATAAAATGAAAAAAATAAACCCATTATTCTATGAATAAAATTAAAATTTTTCTTTTCCAAAATAAAATTTGGGCTCAAAATAAGAGTTTTATTTTAAAATAAATCAAGTTTTCTACCCAAATCCTTTCGTAAAAGATTCATAAGAAATATTATAGTAAAAATAAAATCATAATTTTTTCTTTGTAATATTGAAAAAATAATGAAAATTTATACCTTTCACCCATAATAAGTAGCATAAACTTCCCTTTAAACTTATATTCATTATTTTACCTTGTGAAATCATTATATTTTTATGAAAACCCATATGAAGATTAGATAAATCATGTAGGTAACATAATACATAACTTTAATATCATTCTTAAAATTAATTTTACATATGGAATAACCAACATGGTAAAATATAATAATATCATAGGATAAATCTAAATACATAACTCTATACCTTTACCCATTGAATTAGAAGGCTATATCAGGCTCACATATCATCATGAGATATATCGACCTGACCCATCACCATGATCTATATCAGTTACACACATCATCATAAAAAATTCCTACTAACCATAAATTAATATTAATCCATGAAAATTTTTATTTATATTATCATACTCATACAAATATTATTTACACCCATAAGAAAACATTTTCAGATATTGAAATTTCTATTCAATTTTAAACTATTTTTAAAAATACCAAGGATAAAGGGAAGGATGGTTTTATTTAAAGAAAACATGAAATATTTTAAAGGAATCCAAACGTAAAATAATTTTTTATGGCATTGGGAAGAACTATTGATTCCATATATGTTAAAATAGTACATTCCTTTTTTCTTTTCGTCATAAAATTCCATATAAAATATAAAAAAAATATTCCATTTGGAATTTTTTTAAAGAAACTCAAAAGTGACATAAAATATTCATTATAATTAATTTAAATAAATATATATGAATACATAATATTATTTTATGAATATATAAATGGAATAAAAAAATTAAAAAATAATCCTTTATAAGATTTAAAATGATATTTTTAAGGTAAAGTGTCCCTTAACTTGAATTAGACTCCACATATACATTATTTATCTTCCTAAATAATAAAATTATGTTAATTATTTAATTATTAATAAAATTTTTATTTTTATTATTCATTATTTTATTTTCATGTAATATATAATTACTTAATTAATTAATTCCACATTGGATGTTTTGATGATATTCATCTCATATGTCCAAAATCACTTTGGTAAGTTGAATATGGCCAAAAAGGTCCTTATTCTATCATCTATAGAATAATAATCATGTAATGATTATAATTTTTATTCATTAATTATAATTTTAAATCCATTCATGAAATTGTTTTATAAAAAATGAATTACTTTACAATCATGGAGATGATAGGTCGTACATACGCATAAGTAACATTATTTATTTTTTAAAGATAATGAGGGAAACAAGGTAAATATCATGTTATATTAATATAATTATAATTAAATCATAAATATAATTTTATTAATTTTAATACACTTATATATAGTATTAATGTGACGTGGTTATGAAAAATGAATCACATCGCTTCGCAGAGGTGGTAATCCACAAGTACACACGAACAACATTATCATTGTTCAATGGATAGAAAGGTAAGAAATAATAGTATATATCATATTTAAAAAAATATAAATATTTCATAAATATAATTTATATAAATTAATTCTATCATTATAACATGTTGTGATATTCATTGATGAAAAAAAATTACATCGGTTCGCAAGGCGGTAGTCTGCCATACACACGAATGATGGTTTTGTTTCCCATTTAGTGGAAGAGGGAGAAAGATATAGGATATTAAATTAACAAAAAAATATATAAATATTATTAATATATTAGTGTTATTAGTAAATTATTATTTAAAAATATTTGAAGGAGGTCGAATAATAAATAAAATGAAAACTCTTGGTTGAGAACTACACATCTTCTTTGGACAACCTCATTAGATTTATAACTAAATCCTTTATAGGTTTATTATACAAAAATGTAATATTGGGAATGATTTTGTATTTATGTAAGGTATTTGTCTTGGTATTTTCCCAAAGGTATATTTAAGTGTGTAGATGAGATGAGAGGGGGTGTCCTTTTATAAATTGGGGAGTGGAAACACCTAGAATATTTATAAATAATAAAATATATTACTGTATTAACTACTCAAAATGAATCCAAAATGGATCATTTATAAATATTATATGATAAAGCGTCTAAATATTTCCATAAAATAGAATTTATAAAGGTTTCTAGGCCATTTAAACCCTTATCACTTAAGCTTAAATCTCTGCTAAACCTGTTTTAAACTAATCCGTGGAAAATCTTTTTACTATTTTTACTATTAATATTGATAAAAAATTAATTTTAAATTATTAAATAATAATAATAATTATAATTAGAAATATTTAACCCATTTTATAAAATTATATTCACATAAATGGTATAATTTAATTTAATATTAAACTTCAAAAACTCGGTGAAAAAATATTTTTCAAAAAAATGGATTTTTAGGTATAGAAATGATTTTATATAAAATTAAAGTATAAAATTAAATCCAATAACCATAATTAGATTAATAATAATATAATTGAATTAATTTAACATTTAAACCATTTTAGAACAAATTTTTAAATTTTAAATTCTTGAATCAAATGGAAAATTTTCAACAAAAAGCAGAATTTTTCACTATTTGTTGAAAAATCAAACCTTTCAGAATATTTTCTAAAATTACTCCTAATATAATTTTTACATTATTAATTCAAAAATCAAGTCCATTTTTTTAAATTAAAATTCTATAATTTTAAAATCATTCTTTAAAAAACCCCCTTTAATGGATGGATACTAAATTTGGTTAGAAACAATGCGTTTTCTTCTTGGCTAAAAATATTCAAATATTTTAATTATGAATATAAATATATAAAATATAATTAATTAATATTTCATACGAAATGAAAATAATTATCTTGAAATTACCTGGGTGGTTAAATTCTTCCCCCTTTTGGAAATTCAGTCCTCATAAATTTATTCATTACATAGACAAGTGAGAATTTTTTTTCACAGCATTTTTTGAGTCCCATGTTGCTTCTTCAATAATATAGTTTTCCAAACAACCATAACCTATTAAATCAATTTATTCATAAATAATTTCTTTCTATAGTAAATAATATGTACTGGTTGTTTCTTATAAGAAATTTATTATTCCAATTGAACTACTTCAAGGATCAAAATCTAAGATGTATCCAACATGTATTTTATTAAAAACGAAACATTAAATAAGTCATGTACCTGAGACAAAATAAGAGGAAATACCACTTTATATACAACTAATCCAACCTTATACAAGATTTCATACATTCTAATTAACCGTAAATTTAATTTTCCCATTTTACAAAAATATATAACACTTTTCTAGGAATATAATTTAAAAAAACATGATGGCCTACCTCATAAGAATGATCTTTTATAAGAATATTAGAATAAAGTTTTTTCATTCTCCAAGACATTATAATGTACTTTTAAATCATATTCACCTTATAAACCATTACTTCTATCAATTTTAGTCTCAACAAATTTCTTTCCCTAGATTTATCCCATCAAGTTGCACTCCGACCCTACATTCCATATAATGCCAAAAAAGATGCCATATGTACACTAGGATAAAAAATATTATCAAAAGAAAAATCAACCAAAGTCAGATATTGATCCCAAATTCTTTTATAATACATTGAACATGATCTAATAGTGTAATACAATGTCTAAATTGTTCTCTCTGACTATCTATCATATTGAAAATGAATGGTTGTACTGAAATTTAATTCAACACCCAATGAATTTTGAAGTCTTTTCCTAAAATTGGAGGTAAAATTGAGATCATAGTTATATACAATGGGGATAGGGACACCTTTTAATATTATTATATATTTAATATAAATTCAATAATGTTGATCTATAGACATGTTATCATGATTGGGAATAAAATTCACATATTTAGTTAATTTAACAACAATAGACAATATCAAATTATTACCTTTAGATGTATTTTCAAATCTAACCATGAAATCTAGGGATATATTCTCCCATTTAAATTTTTGTACTAGAAAATACTGAGGCTTCCCATTCAGTAATTGTTTTTCGCTTTCAAATTCTTGGAATGTCAAACATTTTATATCAAAATCGGTAGTATCTTTATTCATTCCTTCACAATAGAAATGTTCCCAATGGCCTATATATATTTTTGTTCTATTAGAATGAATTGAAAATAGGGATCTATGAGCCTCATTCAGTATTTATTTCATCAAATGGGGTCACATGAAACACATAACCATTTTATGATTCTAAAAACACGTTATTTTTCTATATTAAATTCAGGTAAATTCTATTTCTTATTCAATTCTATATTCTCCTATAAAACATTGTTTTAATTTTGAGTTTTCTTAATCTTACATGATAATGATGATTATACTGTCACTGAAAAAATAGAAGGATTTACTTCATGTAAATTTTTGAAGACAACATTCATCAAATCATTAAATAAATGATCATTTTCCAAACATATCATAGTTAATGTATCATTATATTTTCAACTGAAAGCATCATATACTATGTTGGATTTACCTAGATGGGAATGAATTATGTAGTCATAATGAAATATAAATTCCATCCATCTCCTATGTCTCATTCTCAACTCACTCTGAGTAATATATACTTAAATATTTTATTATCAATATATATTTCAAACATTCCTCCATATAAATGATGCCTCTATATTTTAAAAGAAAACACTACTATGTTCAGTTCAGGATTATTTTTAGGATAATTTATCTAATGATGTTTTAATTGATGTGTAACATTAGAATTTATTAAATAATTATGTATTAAAAAAACAAATTTCCTTCAATGAAGCATAATTTTATATAATAAAGTCATGATTTCTGGATGGTTGGTCGAAAAATGAAGCATTCACTAATCACCCTTTTCAATTCATGGAATTATTCATCTCATTCCTTTATCCAGATAAACCTAAATCGTTCTTGTGTTAACATAGTTAGTGATCTATAGAATCATGAAATGTTTTTAATATTTCAATATTGATATACCACTAACTCAAAAAAATTGTAAATATCAATCACATTTATAGGACATGTCTATTCATCATACACTTTTGTTTTAGTCAGATGAATAGTTATTCCATATTTATTTATTATATGTCCATGGAATGAAATAAAATGTAACTACAAATAGGATTTAAATTTTTATATATATATCTTCCTTTATAATAAAGTTTTCAGAACAATCCTTATATATTTTTTCATGTTCCTCATAACATTTTGAATAAAATAAAATATCATCAACAAACATAACCTTAAAATTATTAAAATATTCATAAAAAACTCTATTCATAAGATCCATGAATAATACTATATCATTTATCAACCCAAAGGGTATAACTGAAAACTCATAATTCTCATACCTTGTATGAAATTTTATCTTAGGGATGTCATCCCCTTTCACCTTCAGCTTATGGTACCCAAACATTGGATTAACCTATGAAAAATATTGTGCTTCCCTAAGAAGATCAAATAAGTCATCGATATGGGGAAACTGATACTCAAACATAACAATAATATTATTCAATTATATATAATCAATAAAAATTCTTATGGAACAAACTTTATTTTTAAAAAATAAAATATTATAACTCCATGGAAATGTTCTAGGACAAATGAATCCTTTATAAAGAAACTCAAGTAACTTCTTTTTCAACTCTAGATGATCCACTTGATCCATTTGATAAGGGGGTTTTGAATTTTTATTAGCATCATGAATTAAGTAAAAATTAAAATCAACTTCCTGATTGGGTATAATACTAGGTAAGTCATTTTGAAAAACATCCATATATTATTTTACTATCAGGACATTATTAATCTAAAAATTTACATTATTTTCAGAAAAATGAGCAAGGAAACTTTCATTTGAATCACTTAGTTTTTTATTAACTTATTGAATTGTTATCAAAGGTATAAATTGGTTATTATATAAAAATGAAAACACCTTTTGGGAAATAAATTCTTTGATATGAAATCTATCTTATCATGATAAATTTAAATCCAATCCATACTCATTATAACATCACATTGTACAATGGGAAAGAAAATAAGGTATGTTGGAAAAATATATCAACTGTTGATAAAACAAATATCTTGGTAAATTATTATTTACATAATACTACCCCTAATTTTTCCCCAAAATTTCATACTTCTTTTCATGAGGTGAAATTTTCATTTTACCTACAAATTTCCGAGAAATGAAAGAATGTGTAGAACCTAAATCAAATAAGACATTATCATAATCTGAAAATCCAAGTAATGTACTTGTTACCACTTCATTTGATGGCCGAAAATTTTCCAAAGTAGTTAAAAATAATTTCAACACACCCTTGCACTTATAATCCGGCTGCTTCCCATCATTTGTTCACTTCACTAGAAACACATATGTATAATAAACCATATAATTAAATTTAAAACACCTTATAACCTGCTTATTATAATTGTTCTTACAACCAGAAAGATTTTCTTCTTTAAAATCATGAGGCATGTTCCCAATGTTACCACATTGGAATATCTTCCTTGATTTCATAAGAAATTCCCAAAGGTTCTTTTTACCATGCCTATCACAAGATGAAAAAATGATTTTCTTACCTTTAGATTTCATTGATTTATAAATAATATTTACTTGACACTTGAATATATTTCTTTCCTTAATGTTATTGAATACATGGTATATAGATAACTTTATTTTATCCTTCTATAAATAGAGAAGAAGTTTCTCATAACATTTAAATTCTTGTGAGTCCAAAGTTATTAGGTATTATGTCTTTAATCCTAATTGAAAATGATTAATTCTACAATCATTATCCCATATAAAATTTGGTGCATACCTTGACAACCAGGTGAAGTTTTATTCATCAAAAACCATTGAATCTTCCTCCTTCTTCATTAATTCCTTGAATTTATTTTCTATCCTAAGTCAAAAAACACTAGGAAAATAATTATTAAGGCAAATATTCTTAAATGTATTCCATTCAATGCAATCAATGTGGTCTCTTTCTCTAGTACCCTTAATCATTGAGTAATATTGATTGACTTCACCTCAAAATAGTAAATAGAATGTGTTACCTTTTGAGGATTAGCAGAACCCATGACTTCAAATATATTTTCTAGAGATTTAATCCATCCCTCAACTATCACGGATTCATAAAATCCACTGGATGCTGGAGGGTGTTATCACATAAAATTCTATACTTTAGAGATGTTTATCTATGATAGATCTCGTTTTTCTCTTGAATGGATAAAACCACTATTTATATCCCATTTAAAATGATCCATCATAGTAACATATTACTTAATTTCAATTCCAACCATTCCAAGTTGTTGATTTGGAAGGATATTTTACACTTATTGCCTTCCTAATTTAGCTTCCTTATTTCCTCTGTAGAAAACCATTGTGTACAGACCTAGTTTAGAATAATAATCATGGGAATATTCAATCTATATATTAGTATTACCATAAATTATAATCTATTAAGGTTATTTACTTATATTATCATAACCTCTAAAATTATCTAAACTATTTCTCTGATACCAAGAAAAAAGACTCAACCTTAAACAATCTATAAAATTGATTCTTTATACAATAATTAAATTTATTTCATTCCAAAAGAAATTTTAAGGTTAGAATTTTATATTATTAGATTATAACCCTTAAATAAATAAATATTACATCATAATGTTGACACAACAACTTAATATCAATTTTTTCCACAATATAAAACTAAAAAAACAGGTTTATTTTTCATGAAATACCTTCACAGTATTCATACTGACCTCATACTTGTACCTAATAACCCTTAAAACCCTGTGAAAATCATTTGAAAATGTGTTATAAGAAAAGAAAACTTAGTAATGGACATATAAAAATAAGTAAAGAAACCTGTTAGACCATTAATACTATTAAAAATTTTTATTTCTAAAAAAAACCTCTTGGCTCAAAAGAAACATTTTATTACCATATAAAACAACTTATACACCCAAATAAGTTCATAAAAATTACTAAGAAATATTAATTGTAAAATAAAACCCATAAATGTTTATTTTTAATCATAAAAAATCATGAAATGTTATACATTTCACCCTTAATAAATAGCAAAAACTACCTTATGAACATAACCTCATTATCTTACCTAGTGAAATCATAAGATTTATATAAAAAACCATAGAAAGAATAGATAAATAAAGTAGGTAACAAGGGAAATAATTTTAATATAATTATTAAAATTACTCTTAGAAATAGAAGAACCTACATGATAAATTCTAATAACCTTTTTGGAGAAACAAGACTGGTTAACTCCATCCATTTACCCAATGCATTAAAGAGCTATATCAGGATCACAGTTCATCATGAGATTTATCAGGATAACCCAAAATCATGATATATATCAGGCTCTCCCATAATTATAATCAATTAAAATGAACCATAACACAATAATAACACATGAAATCTTTCATTTCCATTATCATACTCATAAAAATATTATTTTCACCCATAAGACAATATTTTTTGAAATTGAAATATCAATTCCATTTTAAACCTTTTTTAAAAATAACGAAATAAAATGGATGGAGGGTTATTATTTGAATAATAAATGAAATATTATAAAGTAATAAAAATATAATATAATCTTTATAGTGGTGGGAAGAATCATTGATGTTGTATATAGTAAAATAGAACATTCCTTTTTTCCTTTTTGTCGAAACATTATATATAAAATACATAAAAAGATTATTTTTGAAAAACTATGAAATAAAGTGAAAAGTGACATAAATTGTATTTTATAATTCAAAAAGGTGCATAACAATTCATCTATAAAATTATTTTATGAATATGGACATGTAATAAAAACATTTAGAAAATAAATCTTTAAAACATTTAAAACATGGTTTTATGGTAAAGTGGCCCTTACCTTGAGTTTGACTCGTCACATATGTTTTTTATCTTACTCAATAAATGACTTGTATTAATTATTAAATTTATTAATAACCATTTTTATTTTTATTATTCCTTCTATTTTTTCCATGTTGTATATAACTAATTAATCAATTATGTTAATGTCATATGTTTTGAGGATATTCAAATCATGTGTCCAAAATCACTTCGGTAAGTTTAATATGTTTAAAGTGGTCATCATTAAATAATATACCGAATAATAATCAAGAAATAAATATACTATTTAATAGTAATTAAGATTTTAAATCCAACCATGATATATGGTTATGATAAATGAATTACGTTACAATCATGAAGAATGTAGGTTGTATGTACACATGGGAAACATTTTCATTTTTTTAAAGGGAAGGAGGTAAAGAAGGTAAATTCCATTTTATCTTTATAGAATAAATATTAAATATTAAATATCATATTATTTCATTTAATAAACTTATATATAGTATTCATCTGATGAGGTCATGAAAAATGAATCACATCATTTCATGGAGGTGGTAATCCACATATATGCCCAAACAATGTTATCATTTTTTAATAGATATAAAATTAAGAAATAAGATGATATATTACCTTTATATAATTATAAATATTTCATTAATATCATATATATATATATATATTAAATCAATCGTTATAACCATCCAAGAGAGGTGGTGGTGGAAAATGAATTACATCAGTTTAAAAAGCGGTAATCCTCCATACATCAATGATGGTTTTGATTCATATTTTATGGAATATGATTATGGATATAGTTTATGAAATTAACATAAAACATATTAGTATATGAAATATACTATTTCTATTATTTCAGTATGTCCGAATAATATTTTAATAAGGTAGATGAAGAAATAAAATAAAAATGCTCGGTTAAGAACTATATATCTTCTTATGGACAACATCTTTATGTTTATACCTATAGCCTACCTAGTATTGTTTTATGATAAAAAAAGGGACTCTAATACATGGTTATAGACTTAATTAAGTGATTTGGATAGTAATTGGGCTAAAAATATCTCTTTATACTATAAAAAAAAGCAGATTAGCGACATTTTTTAGAGGGGGTTATAAACAAAAACCTATAATAACCAAACTTATAGGGGGTTCAGAAATGCCTCTAAATTTATTAAAATTGTTTTTTTTTATTTAGTTTTATTTTAGAGGTGATTTTGTCAAAACTACTACTAATTTAATAATTAGTAGTTCTATATATTATGTTAGATTTTAAAGGAGCTATATATATATATATAACATTCATTTGGATATATAAATATATAACATTCGTTTATATATATATATATATATATATTATTTTTTAAAAGGAAATATTGGGGGTTCAAAACACATCTATTTTAATATAATATAGGGGGTTCATGAACCACCACAATTCATTTAAATTAGCGAGGGTTTTGAACCCCTTCTAATTTAAGAAATTAGAGGGGGTTGTGAACCCCTATAATTGAGGACATTATAGAGGTATTTGTCCCCCTCAAATTCATGACATTAGAGGGGGTTTTGGAAACCCTCTAGTTCATGATATTATAGGGGGTCGTTAAACTCCTATAATTAAATAAATTTGAAGGGGGTTATGTGTAACATCCCAAGTAATTAATGAATAATAGATATTTTTATCTATGCCTATTAGTGAATTAGATAGTGTTTTAGAGGCTTAAAATGAGAATAAATCCAATCTTAAGCATGGAATACACTAATATTTTTAAAAGATCGTTTTACTGCCTTTTGATGGAAAACCATTTTTAATTCTATCTTTTGACAATTTAATAAGCTCTGTTTTTTAAAATAAACTTATTCTTTATTATTGGGACATCAAAATTTACTTTGTGTGAATTTTTGGTATTTTTCCGATAATGTTCATTTTTTAATGAATAGTGAAAAATGTTGTATTTTAATTCAAAATCGCTTTTTAATATAATTTATTTATATGATTATATTATCTTTTGAATTGGTTTTGAAGTTAAATTAGAATATATTTTTACCATTTTATCCAATGGTGGACATTGGAATCAATTTTACTTTGAAATCGGACTTAAACTGGTGTCAATCTTTTGATACTTATTGTTTCATAAAAACAGCTATTTGTCATGACAGCGGGAATTAATTATTAAATTAATTAATTTAACTTATATGATTTGAATTTTTTAAAATAGAAATCATTTTTTAATTCAGAATATCAAATATATCTTAGGGTGATGTTTTGGTATTTTTCTGAAAAACTTCAATTTTTAATGAATAGTGAAACCACTAAGTGGTAGTTAATGAAACTGATTTTGCGTATAAATGAGACTTTTCCACTTCTATGATTTGATTTTAAAAAATCCAAAATACATGGTTGTCATTAAGAAGTAAAATGTGGTTCGATGAGATTAAAATAATTTTTTGGTGAATAGTAACTTTTAAGTTCTTAATTGCGATTAGAGGTAATTAGTGCAATTTAAGGCAAAAATGATAGTATAATAAATGAAAATACCTAGACACATGTCCTAACCTTATTGGATGTGTCACGGCCGACCAATAAAAGCCATGGGTCAACTTGGGGACCCCATGGAGCCACTTTGGTAGGAAAATGACATTAATATCTTTTTATTTAATGATAAAATTAAAATGACACAAACATGAGTTGGTTTACGAAAACAATTTTTAAATGGGGTTATACAAGTCATAGTTTTGACTATAAAAAGTAATTATAAAGAAAATAATATTTCCTACATCATGATATTTTTTTAATAATTTTTAGACATTAAATAAATGAAATTATTTATGACATCATGATGATGCAACGATTACCTCATTAATAAAGGATTTAAATAAAATGGAAAGATATTGTAAAATATAAGACCTAAACTTGTCAAAAACCTATTTTTTTGGGTATAATTAGAACCCTTATCACCTTATCCGTGAATTATATCAATGTGGGACCTTTTTAATCCGAAACTCATTTTAAAATAAAGTAACATTTCTTTACTTTCCAAGAGTGCCCCTCCTCTCCTCTTATAAAAGGCCCTCACCTCTACCTCCTTACCCATACTTCCAAAGCCTTTGGCTCGGCCAAACCCTGCCCATTTTTTCTCTCCACATCCCTCTCTAACTCTTAGAAGCCTCACTTTGGGCATAAGTCTTCCCAAGGAAGCCTTTGAGCTCAAACCAAAGGGAGTTACCCGATTTTAAGGTAATGTCTTCACTTGAGTCCTTTTGTCTTATTTTGCTTCTCCAACCCCCTAAAATCTTTTTATTCATTTCTTTTGTAACAACACCAGTATCTTCCATATACTAAGATGTTTTTATAATAAGTATTCAAGCTACACTTACACACACCTACATCTAATGGTTAAAGAACATACTGTTTCCGTGGATGACCAATTTCTGCCTCACGAAACGATGATTGTTCAACACTCATAAAACACCTTCAAAGGTGTCCATTAAGATGTCACTATATTTATATATTATATATAATATTTTTATGTTTTCCTTAAGCTTCTTTATTTTTCATTTATGTCATACCTTTATGGTTTCCATTATGGGTAAACGCGATATCTTCATTTTAGGAAGTGCGGACTACCGACCCCTCAAAGTGATTTGATTCGTTAATGCCATATGTGGGATGTATAAAGGATGTAATTAAAGATAATCTATATGATATTATACTGGAATTATAATATACCTTTATATCATTATGATTCCATTCAATAAAATACGAAATAGAAATGAAAGTAGCGTTCATGCGTACGTACGGCTTACCGTCTCCATGAACGGTGCATTTCATTTCTTACCTCTAAATGTTATGTAATATTATAAATGCATTTATATACTGGATATATATATGATATATATGATATCTACATCATGAATACCATTCTTGATATAATGGATACATGAACAAATTGTAATTATAAACGGTTTATTTTTTACTCAAGTACCAATGATCGTTAAAACGACCGTTATTAACTTAAATAATTACATAGTGGTCATGACATGGCAATAAGTGATATAAAATGAATAATGAACATGAAAAAGGTTCTTAAACAAGTAGAAATTAACTCAAGTTTATTATTCAGGAGATTAAAGAACGACCGAGTCATGTCGAACCCGAGGTATGGGACTTCGTCTCAATCTCCTTTCATTGAGGCATATTTTGTTTTATACACAACCTTCTTTTATACAGTGTATAAACCCCTTTGACTTTTACGTTTATTCGAAAGGAATATTTTTATACGAAGCGTTTACTAAATGAAAAAAGGAAATGTTTTTATCGTACGTTTGCGGCGACAACGACTTCTCCACCGCCATGACCATTATTTGAGTTTCGGCTTCCTCTACAAGCCATACCTTTTTTTAAAAGAAAAATAAATACCATGTTTTACTTTTCTTTTATTTTGGTATTGAAAATGGTTTTCGTAATGTTTTTATATCAATGTTTTGTATTGATATCTTGTGATTTAAAGGTGGAAATGTTATGTTTCCCTTATGCATGTTTTATTTGATACGATTATGTTGAGGTTCTTGGGAATTATTATTAAGACGGGTGGTTCCGTGATAAACTAAGAGAGGGTGAGCCCGATATAGCTCTCCAATGCATTGGGTAAAGCGAAGGAGTGAAACGTTAAGGTTTCTCTGAAGAGGTTTAGGGAATATACTGTGATGGGTATTCCAAATGTAACCAAGAGGGTTACTCCCTACGTAAGAATGTTATGAGTGCCTCAAGTTACCTTTACGTCTTATGATTTCTATGATTTATTCATGATTTGATAAGGTATGTTAAAGTTCCTATGTTTTATGGGTAAAGTATGATTTCATTATTATGTATTTATGAACTCATGTTTCCTTTCCATATTTTTATAACCCTTAATGAGCATTTTATGCTCATCCCATGTTTTTTGAAATGTTTTTCATAGGAAAAGGGAAAGGTACATGACATGATGATAGTGTCAGGGAAGTGTCAAGAAATAATCCATGTTTTATTTTAAATATATTTCTGTTGATGGGAAAAATGAATAATATCTTTTATGTAACCATTTTTCTTAAATGTGGAATGTAATACATGTTTTATGATCTAATTCTCTAAAACTATAAACCTGAGAAGATCCTCAAGGTGTATTCTTGAAATATCTCAAGATTAAGTAAGGTTTAAGGTCGGGGCTTTATAGTTGGTATCGAAGGTCATTTTAGATAACTTTAGGAGTTATAATTCTATTAAATGATTATCCAAAAATATTTTTTTTGAAATGATATACCATTTGAAGATTACCATGTTGTTTCATCTAAGACATATTTGTTCAGAATGGTTTTCCGCAGAGGAAACATGGAAGTAGTTCTAGGATGGCATACAGTAGGAAATAACCTTCCGAATCAGCATCCTGAGATGGTCGGAATGGGAACTGAACAGTTTGTTGTAGTAATGGCACAGTTGACTCAAGCGATAAATGGTGGTGGTATCCATGCACGAGATCAGCCAGATCACCCGCAGAGGAACATGTCAGTGGTGGAACATTTCATGAGGCAACATCCCCCATCATTCAAAGGATCATCTGACCATGTGTTAGCTGAAGGGTGGATTAAAGCACTAGAGAATATTTTCGATGTCATGGGGTGTTCAGAAAATCAAAAGGTTAGTCTTTCTATTTACCGTTTGGAGGGTGAGGCAGATCAGTGGTGGTCGATGGTTAAAAATATCAGGGACGCTGATGAGATTGATGCTCTTGACTGGGATGAATTCAAAGTTATGTTTCTTGAGAAGTATTTTCATAAGGTTGTTCTACTTAGGATGGAAAAACAATTCTTGGAATTGAGGAAAGAGGAAGACTCAGTGGATGCCTATGAAGAGAGGTTCACTCGATTGGCATGGTATGCTCCAAATTTTATCTGAGGCCTTGATAGTAAAATCAATCGTTTTTACTTAGGATTAATACCAAAATATCGAAGGGCATTAGCTTCTCATGAGTTTAAATGTTATGAAAAGATTGTTCGATGTGCTGAGAAGGTGGAAATGGAGTTTGCCGATGATCAAGTGTTCTATAACAACCATCAGAAGAAGAGACCGAGGTGGCAGGATAAAGGAAAGAATTCTTCAAAAAAGTCTGATGGTAAGAAAACTAAGTTTCCAGTTTGTGATAAATGTGGTAAAAGGCATGATGGGGAATGTCTTATGAATTCTAAAAAGTGCTACCGATGTGGGAAGATGGGACAGAAGGCTCGTTATTGCACTGAAAAAGATCAAGGTGATGGTAAGTCCAAATTTGATTTACAGTTAGTAAAATGTTTTAAGTGCAATGAGATGGGTCACTATGCAAATGAGTGTCCGACAAAGATCTTGAGAGATGGGAAGTAGTTATACTACAAGCAGAAAGGGGTGGTGAAATCCTCTGCAACTACTTCAGCAGATGTCGGGCCATCAAATGAAGTTGTATCAGGCACTTTGTTTGTTTTTTCAGATTATGCCAGTGTGTTGTTTGATTCGGGGTCCACACATTCTTTCATCTTTGAAACCTTTTCTAGAAAAATGGGAATACCATCTCAAGAAATGACTCCTGAACTTGTGGTAAAAACACAAAGGGTAAATGTTGAGGAAAAAAGAATTTATAAGAATCTTCCTATCCTTATCTGTGGAAATAACCTACTTGAAAACCTTATTGTTCTACCTCTAGTAGAGTTTGATGTTATCCTGGGTATGGATTGGCTCTCTATTTACCATGCTATGATTGACTATAGAGCTAAATAAGTTTCTTTTCAGAAATACTTTCAGTTTGTGTACAATAATGAACCCTTACTTTTGATAAATTATCAAGAGGACAAGAATCTTGTAAAAGATAGAAATGAATGTTACCTTGCACATATTGTTGAAAACAAGGGAACTGTTCAGATTAATGATGTGCCAATGGTAAATGAGTATCCTGATGTTTTTTCTGATGAGTTGCCTGGAATAATACCAGATCGGGAAGTTGAATTTACTGTTTACTTAATTCTTGATGCTAAGACAATTTCAAAACCCCCTTATCGAATGGCTCAAATTGAACTTTTAGAGTTGAAGGAGCAATTGCAAGATCTATTAGAGAAAGGTTTAATTCTACCTAGCACATCACCATGTGGTGCTCCTATTTTATTTATTAAAAAGAAATATGGTTCTATGAGACTTTGCATTGATTATAGAGCCTTGAATAACATCACTATTAAGAAAAAATATCCTTTGCCTCATATCGATGATTTGTTTGATCAGCTCCAGGGAGCTCAGTTTTTTTCAAATATTGACCTGAGATCGGGGTACCATCAGCTGAGGGTAAAGGAAGCTGATGTTCCGAAGACTGCGTTTCGTACAAGATATGGCCATTATGAATTTGTATTAATGCCTTTTGGGCTAACCAATGCACCCGTTGTATTCATGGACATAATGAATAGAATTTTCCATGAGTTCTTGGATAAGTTTGTGGTGGTTTTCATTGATGATATTTTGGTGTTTTCAAAAAGTAATGAGGAGCATGAAAGATATTTTAGGGTTATTTTTCAAACCTTAAAAGAAAAGAAATTTTATTGGAAATTCAGCAAGTGTGAGTTTTGGTTGCAACAAATTTCTTTCCTTGGTCACATTGTTTCTAAAAATGGGATAACTGTTGATCCTACAAAAACAAAGGTTGTTGAAGAATGGCCAAGACCCACAAATGTAACTGAGATTCATAGTTTCCTTGGTTTGGAAGGCTATTACCAAAGGTTTGTTAGAAATTTTTCACGGTTATCTAGTCCAATGACTAAGCTAACTCGGAAGGGTGTTAAGTTTATTTGGACAAAAGAATGTGATGATTCTTTTCCGGAGTTGAAAAGAAGATTGGTGAATGCACCAGTTTTGGCACTACCTTCCAGGAATGGGGAGTTTGTTATCTACAGTGGTGCTTCATTGAAAGGACTTGGTTGCATCATAATACAGAATGATCAGGTAATTGCTTATGTTTCATGATAGTTGAAAACTGATGAGGTAAATTACCCTACACATGATTTGGAATTAGCTGCTGCTGTTTTCGCTTTAAAAATTTGGAGGCATCATTTGTATGGAGTAAAGTGTCAAATATATACCGATCAAAAAAGTTTAAAGTATATATTCACTCAGAAATAATTGAACATGAGACAGAGGAGATGGCTATAATTAATCAAGGATTATGATTGTACAATTCATTACCATCTGGGAAAATAAAATAATGTGGTTGATGCTTTGAATCGAAAAAGTAATGCTTCATTAGCAATGTTGCGTTTGGAACGTGATCCTTTGGTTAAGGATTTGATGAAATTTGGCATAGAAGTTGTTGGTGCAGGATGTTCTTCTGTTTTGTTTCAGGTATTAGTGAAATATTCTCTATCAGACAGAATCAAGCAAGCACAGAAGCAAGACAGTGAGTTGCAGGAAAAGGTAGAGTTGGTTCAGAAAGGTAAGTTGCCTGAATTCAATATTGATAATGATTGCGTTTTCAGATTTGGGAAGAGATTGTGTGTGCCTTGTGATTCACAGTTGAAGAGAGAGTTTTTATGTGAGGCTCATAGTTCTCCGTTTTCATTTCATCCTGACAGTACTAAGATGTACAAAGATCTGCGGGAGTATTACTGGTGGGATGCAATGAAAAGAGATATTGCTGATTTTACTGTGAAGTGTTTGACATGTCAACAGGTTAAAGTAGAGTGGCAGTTACCGAAAGGGATGCTTCATCCTTTACCAGTTCCAGAGTGGAAATAGGAGAATATATCCACGGACTTCGTTGTGGGATTTCCGAAGACCCCTCGAGGTAATAATGCAATCTGGGTTATTGTTGATCGCTTGACTAAATCTGCTCATTTCCTTGCTATACGAGATACTTTTTCCCTAGATCAACTTTCCCATTTGTTTCTTAAAGAGATAGTCAGGCTACACGGAGTTCCCCTCTCCATTGTATCTAACCGTGATCCCAGGTTCACTTATATCTTTTGGAAAGGCCTTCAGAAGTCGTTGGGTACTGAATTAAATTTTAGTACAACTTTTCATCCTCAATCAGATGGGAAGTCAGAACGAACAATTCAGATATTGGAAGATATTCTACGTGCTTGTTCGATGGATTATCAGGGAAGTTGGGACCAACATCTTTCTTTGGTTGAGTTTTCTTATAATAAAAGTTTTCATTTCAGTATACAGATGGCACCATTTGAGGCATTATATGGGCAGTGGTGTCGAACTCCAGATTTTTGGGATGAAGTGGGTGAATGAAAGCTGATGGTACCAGAATTGGTAGAAGAGTTGGCAGAAAAAGTTCAGCTGATACAGAAACACATGAGAACAGCTCAGATCAGGCAGAAGAGTTATGTGGACAACAGGAGGAAGGATCTATCTTTTGAGGTAGGTGATCATGTTTCTCTCAAAGTCTCTCCATGGAAAAGTGTGATGTGATTTGGTAAGAAAGGAAAGCTGAGTCCAAGGATCATTGGACTATATGAAATTTTGGAGAGATTTGGATCATTTGCATACCGGGTGGCTTTACCTCTGAGTTTATCTCAGGTACACAATGTTTTTCATGTTTCGATGCTGAGAAAGTACATGCCAAATCCATCTCATGTTTTGAGTCCAGAGGTAGTTCAGCAGGAAGAGAACCTATCTTATGAGGAACAACCGGTCCAGATTCTTGACCACAGGGATCAAGTGTTATGGAATAAGGTGATTAATCAGGTAAAGGTTTTGTGGAAAAACCACACGATGGAAGAGGCAACATGGGAATCTGAAAATGCAATGAGGGATAAGTACCCCCATTTATTCGATAAGTAAATAAAATGTGGGGATGAAATTTTCTAAAGGGGGGAAGGATATAACATCCCAAGTAAGTAATGAATAATAGATATTTTTATCTATGTCTATTAGTGAACTATATAGTGTTTTAGAGGCTTAAAATAGGAATAAATCCAATCTTAAGCATGGAATACACTAATATTTTTAAAAGATCGTTTTGCTGACTTTTTATGGAAAACCATTTTTAAATCTATCTTTTGACAATTTTATAAGCTATGTTTGTCAAAATAAACTTATTCTTTATGATTGGGACATCAAAATTTACTTTGTGTGAATTTCTGGTATTTTTCCGATAAAGTTCATTTTTAATGAATAGTGAAAAATGTTGTATTTTAATTGAAAACCTCTTTTTAATCTAATTTATTTATTTGATTAGATTATCTTTTGAATTGGTTTTTAAGTGAAATTAGAACATATTTTTACCATTTAATCCAATGGTGGTCATTGGAATCAATTTCACTTTGAAATTGGACTTAAACTAGTGTCAATCTTTCGATAGTTATTGTTTCATAAAAACACGCTATTTGTCATGACAGAAGGAATTAATTATTAAATTAATTAATGTAACTTATATTATTTTAATTTTGTAAAATAGACATCATTTTTTAATTCATAATATCAAATATATCTTAGAGTGAAGTTTTCGTATTTTTTCGAAAAACTTCAATTTTTGATGAATAGTGAAACCACTAAGTGGTGGTTAAAGAAACTAATTTTTTGTTTAAATGAAACATTGCCACTTCTATTATTTTATTTTCAAAAATCCATCATACATGGTTTTCATTAAGAATTAAAATGTGGTTCTATGAGATTAAAATAATTTTTTGGTGAATAGTAACTTTTAAGTTCTTAATCGCGATTAGAGGTAATTAGTGCAATTTAAGGCAAAAAGGATATTATAATAAAATTAAAATACCTAGAAACATGTCCTAACCTTATTGGATGTGTCATGGCCGACCAAGACAAGCCATGGGTCAACTTGGGGACTCCATGGGGCCACATTGGTAGGAAAATGACATTAATATCTTTTTATTTAATGTTAAAAATAAAATGACACAAACATGAGTTGTTTTACAAAAAAAAATTTTAAATTGGGTTATACAAGTCATATTTTTGACTATAAATATTCATTAGAAATATAAAAATATTTCCTACATCATGATATTTGTTTTATAATTTTTAGACATTAAATAAATTAAATTATTTATGACATCATGATGATGTAGCGATTACCTCATTAATAAAGGATTTAAATAAAGAGAATAGATAATGTAAAATCTAAGACCTAAACTTGTCAAAAACCTATTTGTTGGATATAATTAGAACCATCCTAACCTTATCCCCGAATTATATCAATGTGGGACCTTTTTAATCTGAAACGCATTTTAAAATAAAGTAACATTTCTTTACTTTCCAAGAGTGCCCCTCCTCTCCTCTTATAAAAGGCCCCCACCTCTACCTCCTTACCCACACTTCCAAAGCCTTTGGATCGGAAAAACCCTGCCCATTTTGTCTCTCCACATCTCTATCTAACTCTTAGAAGACTCACATTGGGAAGAATTCTTCCCAAGGAAGCCTTTGAGCTCAAACCAAAGGGAGTTACCCGATTTTAAGGTAATGTCTTCACTTGAGTCCTTTTGTTTTATTTTGCTTCTCCAACCCCCTAAACTCTTTTTATTCATTTCATTCATAACAACACCAGTATATTCCATATACTAGTATGTTGTTATAATAATTATTCGAGCTACACTTACACACACCTACATCTAATGGCTAAAGAACATATTGTTTCTATGGATGACCAATTTCTGCCCCACGAAACGATGATTGTTCAACACTCATATAACACCTTCAAAGGTGGCCATTAAGATGACACAATATTTATATATTATATATAATATGTTTATGTTTTCCTTAATAATCTGTATTTTTCATTTATGTCATAACTTTATGGTTTCCATTATGGGTAAACGTGATATCTTCATTTTAGGAAGTGCGGACTACCGTCCCCTCAAAGTGATTTGATTCATTAATTCCATATGTGGGACGTATAAAGGATGTAATTAAAGATATTATATATGATATTATGCTGGAATTATAATATACCTTTATATCATTGTGATTCAATTTCATAAAATACGATATAGAAATGAAAGTAGCGTTCATGCGTACGTACGGCTTAACGTCTCCATGAACGGTGCATTTCATTTATTACCTCTAAATGTTATGTAATATTATAAATGCATGTATATAATGGATATATATGATATATATGATATCTACCTCATGAATACCATTCATCATATAATGGATACATGAACAAATTGTAATTATAAAGGGTTTATTTTTGACTCAAGTACCAATGATCGTTAAAATGACTATTATTAACTTAAATAATTACATAGTGTTCATGACATGGAAATAAGTGATATAAAAGGAATAATGAACTTGAAAAAGCTTCTTAAACAAGTATAAATTAACTCAAGTTTATTATTCAGGAGATTAAAGAACGACCGAGTCAAGTCGGACCCGAGGTATGGGACTTCATCTCAATCTCCTTTCATTGAGGCATATTTTGTTTTATACAGAACATTCTTTATACGATGTATAAACCCCTTTGACTTTTACATTTATTCAAAAGGAATATTTTTATACAAATCATTTACTAAACGACAAAAGGGAATGTTTTTGTCGTATGTATGCGGCGACAACGACCTCTCCGCCGCCGTGACCATTATTTGAGTTTCGGCTTCCTCTACAATCCATACCTTTTTTTAAAGAAAAATAAATACCATGTTTTACTTTTCTTTTATTTTAGTATTGAAAATGGTTTTCATAATTTTTTTATATCAATGTGTTGTATTTTTATCTTGTGATTGAAAGGTGGAATTGTTATGTTTCCTTTATACTTGTTTCATGTGATACGATTATGTTGAGGTTCTTGGGAATTATTATGAAAACGGGTAGTTTTGTGATAAACTAAGGGAGGGTGAGCCCGATATAGCTCTCCAATTCATTGGGTAACGTGAAAGAGTGAAACGTTAAGGTTTCTCCGAAGAGATTTAGGGAATATACTGTGATGGGTATTCCAAACGTAACCAAGAGGGTTACTCCCTACGTAAGAATGTAATGAATGCCTCAAGTTACCTTTATGTCTTATGATTTCTATGATTTATTCATGATTTTATGAGGTATGTTAAAGTGCCTATGTTTTATGGGTAAAGTATGATTTCATTCTTATGTATATATGAACTCATGTTTCCTTTCCATAATTTTATAACCCTTAATGATCTTTTTATGCTCATCCGAAGTTTTTTTGAAATGTTTTTCACAGGACAAGGGAAAGGTACATGATATGAAGATAGTGTCAAGGAAGTGTCAAGAAAGAATCCATGTTTTATTTTAAATATGTTTTTGTTGATGGGGAAAATGAATACTATCTTTTATGTAACCATTTTTCTTAAATGTGGAATGTAATACATGTTTTATGATCTAATTCTTTAAACTCTAAACCTGAAAAGATCCTCAAGGTGTATTCTTGAAATATCTCAAGATTAAGTAAGGTTTAAGGTCGGGGATTTATATTATGAACCCCCACTGATCCCTTTGATTGGAGGGGGTTTTAAACCCTCTCTAAAAATTTATTTACTTTTTTAAAATAAATCTCATAAAAATTCAAATATTATAATATATATGTGTCTGTGTGCATGTGTGTGTGTATACATATTACGAAACCAGATTATATATATGTATTTAAATACATTATAAACACACATATAAGAACCTTATATAAATACTTTAAATAAGTACTTATACATATAAAAAATGTATACATATATAAATATTGGAATACATAATATAAATGTAATTATTTATATATTTATTCAAATTTATAAAATTTATATATAGTTTTATAAATAATATACATTTATATTATGATATATATTTTATATTTATTATATTAATTACATTTCTCAATGTATATGTCTGTATAAATATAAATATATTATATTATTTATAGAAATATATATATATAATATAGAAAAAATTAAATATATATACATATACATTTTATATAATTATATAATAAATATTATTGTTATAATTATATAACTGTATATAAATTTATATATATTATATAATAATATTATATATGTTTTAGCATACTATATTAATTATAATCTAATTTAATATATATATATATATATATAACATTTAAGTATAATATATATTTCCAATTATAGGATTGCATTTAGTTGTGTGTGTATATATATATATGATATAATATAAATGTATATAATCACATACATAAACATATAATATAAATGAGTTTCTTATAATATATGTATAATATAAATTATAAAATATATATGTGTATAATATTTATAAAACCAATATATAATTTTTATAGTTAACAAACCAGGTGTAATAATAATAATATTAGTTAATAATATTATTGTTATAAACACACATATATATATACAAATATATAAAAATTATTATATAAATATAAATATAATAATTATATTATATCTATAAATATCATATAAATACATAAATACACACACACACAAATATACATATATTTATAAATATATGTATAGATATATATTTATATATTAAAATTGTAATTATTTATTCATATAATATATATACATAAAAATAATATACATATATATTATATATCAATATATTTTATAGTCTCTCATATTTCTGTATCTAATTTATATATATTATATATATTATTGAAAAATATATACATCATCTATTATACACAAATACATTATATATATATATATATATATTATACACACACACACACAGATATATATATATATATATATATATATATATTATATTATACACAAATATACATTATATATGAATATTATACACAAATATATCATATATAGAAAAATATATTATATTATTTATATTTCAATACACACACACACACACTTAGATATATATATATATATATAATATCTAATATTTCAGTATGTAAATAGATATTAATAATTGTATATCATATGCATAAGTCATCCCGGTTTAGTGGTAAAGGTGCTGAGGGTATCTACGACTGGTCCCAAGATCAACTCTCAACGGTCGTATATTTTTACCACCCTTGGACGTGTGTTAGGTGGTGGACGTGCTGAGCTTCTCGCACGTTGGTGGGGGGGGGGGTAACTGGGCCCGCATATGTATTTTGGGCCTTAGGTGGAATGGTTTTTGTCTCGGTGTGTTTTATGTGGGGGTGCCTAGTAGGGTGTGGATGGTTGATAGGGTTTCTAGTGGGAGTGTCTTGTAGGGTGTGAGGGGTTGTCCGGGGCTTCGGCGATGTTGTTCTTGTAGGGTGTGGGGGGGGGGGGTGAGGGCTTGCCCTAGGGGTGTACGGGTGCTATCTAGGGGGTGCCAAGGGTGTCTAGTGGGTGTCTGGGTGTTGTTCGAGGTGTCTAGTGGGTGATGTCTGGGTGACTAGTGGGGGGTTTCCTAGGGTGTCATGGGGGGTGCGTCCCGATGTTGTTGGGGGGGGGGGGTTCCAGGGTGTCTAGTGGTGTTGTTAGGGTGTAAAATGGGGGGTTTCGGGTTCAAAAAAATTAAAAAAGTGTGGTCGTTTAGGTGCGATTACAGTATAACTGCCCCTAGACTTGGACCCCATAAAGTCCACTAGAGGCGGTTTTAACCACCACTAATGTAATGTTTGAATTATAGGTGGTTAAAACAACCTCTAATATATCAAGTTACAGTGAATTTAGGGTAAAATTATAAGGTTTTAAAACCCATTCTAATCTAACCACCGCTAAACATAGGCATATTTTATCACTGCTTTCCCCTAATAGCCTCTAATCAGAGTAGGTGACCACAATAGTGGTGGTTATGGGTAACCACCACTAAATTATTTAGAAGTGTTGAAAACCCATAATAAATTAAAAAATATCCCAATCTAATCGCCTATTTTTTATGTAGTGTTAAGAGTGGATATGTGAGGATATGAGGTTTCCTTTTATATGTATGGGGGAGGGCACCCTTTGAATTTTTTTTAAAATAAAATATATTATTATCCTACTCAATCCAAATGGTTCCAAAATGGAATTTTTATGAATATTAGATGAGATAGTGTCAAAATATGTCTATAAAATATAACTTACAGATGATTCTAGTTCATTCAAAACTTTATCACTTAATTTTAACCCCCTGTAAACATGTGTTAACTTATCCATGGTAACACAATTTTTACTTTTTTTACTATTTATTATGACCAAAAAATAAGTTGAACTTATTAACTATTATTAATTATGATGATTATAAATATGTTTTTCATTTTAATAAATTTAATTCACAAAATTATTATAATTTAATTGAAAATTAAACATGAAAAATGTGACGATAAAATGGGTTTCAGAAAAATATATATTTTAAGTATAAAAATGATTTTATTCCATAATTAATTATAAAATTTAATTAAAATACCATAATTGAATTATTAATAATATATTTGAACTAATTTTTTTAAAATAATTTTTAACAAATTGAACTTTTTAAATTCATGAAATGAAAGGATAATATTAAATAAAAATTAGTATTTTCACCATTCATTGAAAAATCAATCCTTTCAAAAAATTCTCAAAAAACTCTTCCTAAGATAAATTAAAAATGATGATTTAAAAAATTGTGTTCATTTTTTAAAATTAAAATTCATAATTTGAAAATAAATCTTTCAAATAAAACCATATAATACATGAATACCCAATTTTGTTAGAAATAAAGCCTTTTTTCCTTTTAATTGAAAAATAACATAATATTATTATTATAAATATAAATATATAAAATATAATTAATGAATATTAACAATACATTAAAATTATTAATCTTAGCCTTATATGGGTTGTTATAGTGAAACCTCTTTTCATCTTATTTCCCATCCTGTGGGAAAGGAAAACATTACTCTTGCGTACACGTGGACTTCCACCTCTATGAAGTGATATATTTTGTTTTTCATAACTGACTCATAAATCTAGTTATAATGGTATAATAAATTATTATATAATATTTTTATGAAACTTTTATTATTTTTTAAAGATAATATATTATCTACTTTCTTACCCTTCAGTCTATTGAAAAATGATAACGTCGCTCATACGTATCTATGGACTACCACCTCCAAAAAGTGATGTGATTAGTTGTTTATTTATTACCAACAAGTATGGTTATAAGGTTTTATTTAAAAAATAAATATTACATTTATATTATTATTATGAAACTATAAAATTAACACTTTATCTTATTTATTTCATTTTCATCCATTATAAAGATGAGAATGTCGATCATGCATATATATGGACTACCATCTCAATGAAATGATGTATTTCATATTTCAAGTCAATTTTTAATGGATTTTCAAAAAATTATATGAAATTTATAAAAATTATAATTATAAAAATTTTAATATTTTTGAGTTTATGAAACCATAACCAAGGTGAAAAAACCATAATCATTAAACCGAAACATGTATGGAAAATGGAACGGTAAATGTTCAAATATTTATTTTGAAAAATTATTAATAAATAGATTTGAAAAAATTATTAATGAAAAATATAAAATTATATAAGGCCAAATATAGTTATGATATAGATTTATAATAATATTAAATTTATTATGTATGATATTAGAGTGTGTTCGACCAAGAAGAATTCAGAGGTAAGGGTTTATATCATAATCTCACTCTTAGTCACGATTTCTTATGTTTAAACATTTTTTGGGGGAATTATATAATATTTATATATTAAAATCCAACAATTTTATTCTAACCTAGTTATTTATTAGTCTTTTATTCTTTCCTTTCATTTTACTCTCTTTGGTATTCAAAATGATCTAGAATTATTTTAATGAAAATCCAAACATATTTTTTCTATTTGTGTTGGGAATATTTCTCCTCTATATCCATATTTTTAAAATTGCTTTATAGAAGTTCATATACACTTTTAAATTGTTGATAAAGGTATTATTATACTCAATTTTAATATATTTACAAAAAATTTAAAGGAATATACTTTTTTTCAAAACAAGATCTTTTTTTAATTTTTTTTATGAAATGTGGAAAAAAATGTTTTTTTAACATTTACTACATGATTTCCTTTTCCTGGTGTAGTAGTAGTTATTCATTATCAGTATTCCTCTATAATTTTCCATATATATTTTTTTTAAAAAAATTTCCCCATTATTCATGGAATTGTTAGTTTTAAGTTGTTTTCAAAATAAAATAAAATTTCTTATTGTTTTCAAAGAAAATTTCCAATGTTTTTTTAAAAGTGTTTTTCATTTATATAAACTTTAATTATGTATTATCATGCTTATGTAAGGACATACTCTAATGATGAAATAATATTTATTTATTTGGATGACTTATGATTATTATTTTTATATATATTTACTTGGGAAAATATTGACAAATTTTATACTAGTTTTCAATATAAATGCTTATATTCATCATGTATTATATATTAATTAATTTATTTATTATAATAAATTCATTGGAAATATTATGTGGCAGGTGATTACCACTATTAGATATCCCCTGGACATATCAATGGGTCTCATGAAAAAAATTATCTTCTGTATTCATTGAATTCCTTACATTTTTTTGTATGATTTCTTGGCATGAGGCCTTGATAGTAAAATTATGATTTCTGGCATTATGCATTCTATAATTATGAAGCTAACTAATTTTATCTATGTAATTATTTATATTTCTATGATGTTCATGGATATATTCCCCATTCATGACATTTATATATTCCATATTTTACAATCATTTATTTTTTCTATATAATTCCTTTTCAATTTATTCAATGATAGTTTTAATTATACATGTTCTCTTTTTGATAATATGATCTCACCCATTATTATTTTTTCCTTTCCCCGTGGTACCAAAAGTAAATTTTGAATGAATTTAGAGATACAATATATGAAATAATAAATCATTTATGTAATAAGTTTTATTTCATATTTTCGAATGTAATGTGAGAATCAAGTATGTATCTAGTCTCATAAGTATACTAAAATATTTGAACATATGGGATGAGATATATTATATTTTGTGCCAACATAGTAATGTAAACACAAGTTCTGGGTGACTATATTTTGGGTTGTTACATCATGCCCCATTAATGATCTCATCCCTATAATCCATTAATGAGATACTCACATCTAGTTATCCCTTGAATTAGCCAAAAAGAATCTTTATGGGGATATATCACCAATAAAACTATCATTAATAGGCCATATTCCTTATGAGAATACCATTTTCATGGGGCCATACCACTATTAAACTATGCCCAATAGTCCATATTACCTATGAGTATACCCTCCTCAGTATTCTATATTTTTTATGTGTGTACCTTTCTCATAGATCCATATCCCCTATGAAACCATCCTCAATGGGATATATTCAATGCCAGTATACCCTCCTCAATAATCTATATTCTTAGTGAGTGTACCATCCTGAAAGGTCCATATTATCTGTGAGCATACCATCCTAATTAGGAAATATTTCTTATATGCATACCATCCCCAATGAGCTACATTATCTACAATTATTACCGCCTTAATAGGATATATTCACTTTGAGCATTCACTACTAAAAATACGGCTTTTATCAGAACTAAAAATGGCCTTTATCAGTGCTATAAAAAGTGCGGATAAAGCCGGCGAAGATAGGGGGGTCCCCTTTATTAGCGCTCTGAAAAGCGCTGATAAAAGGGGTCTTTTATCAGCGCTAAAACAAAGCGCTGATAAAAGGGTCCTTTATGAGTGCTTTGTTTTAGCGCTGATAAAAGACACCTATATTAGCGCTTCCTTTATCAGCTCTTTTATTTTAGCGCTTATAAAGGACCCCTTTTATCAGCGCTTTTTTAAAAGCGCTCATAAAAGGTAAAAAAATTAAAAAAAAATAAAAAAAAATTAAAAAAAATTTAAAAAATACTTCCAATCGGGCGGCTTTTATTGCGCTTGAGCCCCCCCCCCCCCCTTCTACAATGCTTTTCTGCCTCTGTACAGCACCCCACATAACCCTTCACCCTTTAACAGTGCTTTCTGCTATATTCCCCTATGCGCGCGCGCCCTTGCCTCCACCAGGATTTGAACTCGAGACCTCCCCCCCTGCGCGCCTAAGCCTTTACCACTACTCTATTTGGATTTTTCTTCCAATTCATGATATCTCTATATATATTTATTTATATATTTAGTTATATTTATTCGTATAGTAATATATATTTAAATTAATACATATATAGTTATATTATAATATATATATATATAGTTATATTATAATATATATATATAGTTATATTAATTTATATAAATATAAATATAAATATATATTTAGTTATATTTATTCGTATAGTAATATATATTTATATTAATATATATATAGTTATATTATAATATATATATAGTTATATTATAATATATATATACATATAGTCATATTAATATATATATATATAGTTATGTTAATATATATATAGTTATATTAATATATATCTATATATATATAGTTATATTTATTCTTATAGTAATATATATTTATATTAATATATATATATATTAAATTATATTAACATATATATTGTTATATTAACATATATATAGTTATATTAATATATATATATATAG
This sequence comes from Viscum album, assembly GCA_963277665.1. NCBI lineage: Eukaryota > Viridiplantae > Streptophyta > Magnoliopsida > Santalales > Viscaceae > Viscum > Viscum album. The sequence goes on along the minus strand of OY728164.1, from coordinate 507,048,286 downwards.
TGATATTAATATATATATTTATAGTTATATTACTATATATATTTATAGTATTACTAATATATATATATATGTAGTTATATTAATATATATATAGTTATTAGATTAATATATATATATATAGTTAGATTAATATATATATATATAGTTAGATTAATATATATATATAGTTAGATTAATATATAGGTATATAAATATTCATATATTTGTATTTTAAATAAAATGGATGTTAGTTATTATTTAGATAAAGCTAATATATTTTATATGTAAATATATTTTATTATTTATATTTATAATTAAATTTTTAGGTTTGAATATATAAAAAATATGAATATATTGTTATATATTTGATTATAAATAGCATTGCATTATAATATATGATGAAATTTAAAAGACATAATATCAATATGAATGTAATTCCTTGCAATGAATTTAGACCCCACAAAAAAATCTAATAATACCCCCTTAAACGAGGCTGAAAATCCACAAAATGTTAAAAAATTGGGGTACCCCGACTAAAAACTCAGTTTTGAAGGCTTTCTAGGCCTCTTTTGGCCTCAACAATCCCTTAACCATGGTCCCTCTGGTCATAGAGACGTAGATCTCATCGCAGACTTTGATTTGATATGTGGTAGAGCTTAAACGGACACCCGGATCAAAAGTTATGGCCGTTTGAAGTTTGAGTTGCATTTTCAACATATTTTGGATCTTTTTTTTAATTTTTTAATTTTTTCAGTCTTCAAATTGTTATTAGATGACTATTGCTCCATAATAATTAGTAAATTATTAATTAAAAATATTTTTTTTAATTTTTTAAGAATCCATTTTCACTAAATATATTATATATTAAGTATATTAAGTGTAAATGTACATATATACTTATCTAAAATATATTTATAAATTATAAATTATATTTATATATCAATATAACTATATTAATATATTAATATATTAATATATTTTTTAATTTATTTTGAAGTCGAACCTTTATCAGTGCTAAGAAACAAGCGCTGATAAAGGGGGGCGCTGTGAAAAACTGTTTTTGTGGTAGTGATTCTATCCTACAAGGGTCTTATTTCTTGTGAGAATTAAATCTTCAAAGGGGAATATTCTCTATATTCTATTATTCCTCAAAGGGTAAAATTCGTTGTGATTTTTCATACCAAATATCCTATTTTGGTATCAAAAAAATGTTGATTCAGAAAGGGCGTTCCATATATATGTCCCACACTAACCATTTCTAGGAATATTTCACCAAAAAAAATTAGTTTTTCACATTAAAATACAAAGAACACATCCCTAGTTCATGACATTAAACATCATAAATTAGTTCGATCACAAGACCTTAAACTGTGCAACTTTAACTACATGGGTTTTGATTCCTATCAACTAGGATTCATTGGAAAACTCACTAAGGTTCAATAATGATACTTCAAAATGGCCCTTTCCACAATTCCTTAAAAGTTATGACATTTAATATTTTCCACACTAAACTACATGGCTTCTGATTATCTTTGTAGGGATTTGAAGGATGTCCCTATCATGGGTTTGATCATAATATCCGGACACCTTCCACCTCCCTAGATGGTGATTAATTCCATAGTTCCTAGTTATGTGGATTTAAACCACAGTATAATCACTTAGTACTTGAAATATATAGAACCTATGATATATATATATATTCATATTGATGAATTGTTTCAATAAAATCGTTATAACGATGATAACTTGTCATACAATTAGATTTGAAAAAGATTAATGAACTTATCTTAAATCTATAATAGAGTCTTAAAGTAGGTAATAATTCACACTTAAAGGGGGATATGAGTATAATTGCACATCCTCTTGTCCCATTCATTAGTGAAGCATAATTGGTAAAGTCCTAGGGCCTTGTTCCCTTTTGAAATATGGTTTTTGATGGATTAATAAAAAAATAGGTCTAATGTGTGTCAATAAAAAAAATTGATAACCATACATGAAACTCATGAAATTTAATAACATATATTTTTGAGTAACATCAAATGATGGACATCACATCCTGAAATTTTTCGGTAAAATATGACCTTCATGTTGGTGAAAAAATGGTTAAGCTGATGTGAATCCTTTACCTATGAGAGCGATTAACAAATCATGATCTTACATCAGATGCTGCATTGATGGGTTTTCTTGTTTGTGTTTATTGATCCACTACAAGAAAAATAGAATATAGTGCTAGTTTTATAACTAATTTCATTATCTATGTTTCCTATCAATCAATGGTTTTTTATTTGCAGTGATCCCAAAAACCACTAAAAACTCATTATTAGTGGAGGTTCTGAAACAAATACTAAAATAAAGGTGAAGGTTTATTATTTAGTATAAGTTCGTATAATATAGTAGTAGTTACAACCACCTCCTATAAATACTTGATGGTTGAATTCATTTTTTTATTTTTCTTCCTAAACAAGTGGCATTTATAACCACCACACCATATATCAGTGTCAGTTTAGCAACCTATAAGGGCATATAGTGGCATCTTATCAATGAGTAGTGACAATTAAACCCAACACTAATTATATATTGGTTGTTTAAACTACTTCTAATTATATAAAATTTTACATTACCCTTTTTATTTTCGAACACCTATAATATCAAATAAAAATATATCCACATGGTACTAAATTCAATAATTTTAGTGGTAAAAAACAAAAACAAAACAAAATTTACATACATTATATCACAATATTTTTTAATCATACAAAATATTTGTTTAATTTAGATGCTTAAAAAACAAGATATAAAAGACTTCATTACAAAAAATAAGACTTGAAAATGGGAAACCAACATTAACCTTTCTCCCCTAAGTCATGTTGGCTACCCCCCAATGATCCATGCTTTTGATTTTCTTATTGACTTCTAGCCTCTAGTGTATATGATTAATAAATGAAATGGATTTTGGAGTATAAATTAGTTTAAATTATGTTGTTCATATAAATTATTGTTACAATAATTATCAAAATAATATAAATATATATGAAAATATATTTAGCATATTAAGTACCACTTTAGATTATCGTACCAAGGATACAATGTTCTTAAGAATGCTCCCAGTCAGGCTTTGAAATAGTGCACCCAATAATTAGTCTTAAATATTTCAGTAATACAAGATAAATAATACTATACATATTTATTTTTACATAATTTTAGTTTTCATCAAAAATATTATTCATTCAATTGATGGTAATGTGCCTCCAATCATGATATATGATGGGAATGGATAGTGTCTCACACGCTAATTGGCCCAAGATATATTTATACAAGCCCCCAATATCATTTGTAGGCACACCAAACATGTAAAATATCCAAAATATTTTAAGATTTATCATACTATAAATATTTTCTGTAACTTCTCTAGTTTTTAAAAAATAAATACTATGTTCAATAGCATACTTGATGCACTACATCAAGCTTAAATAAACAACTAAATATTATTATTTAAATGTTTCTTTTATAACCCAACTGTTAGAATGTAAGGTATAAAGAAGGTTAAATTAATTATGAAAATATGTTTTACATGTTTTATCTTATTCTTAAACAAATTAATGATAAATTATTTTCAATCCATTTTCAAAATAAAAGGAAATGTTTTTCTAAAAAACTCTTTAAATGTGAACAAGTGTGTTTTATACTAATAAATATACAAATCGATCTCATTATATTATATTAATGATATATATAATATATAATATAATGTTTAATGTTCATATTATTCCTTTTATATTCATGATATAATAACCAATCCAATTTTATGAATAAAAGAATTATTTTTCAAGAAAGGTAGTTTTGCTGCCTTTTGATGGAACACATATTTTAAATATAGTTTTTGGAACTCTTATAAATTTTATTTCATAAAAAATATTATTATTCGAAAAAATAATATAAATATTTAATTTGGTTTATTTTTTTGGTATGTTTCTGAAAAGTTTCATGTTTGGATGAATATTGAAAAAATATTGAATTTTAATTGAAAATATTGTTCGTATAAATAATTTATAGTGTTAAATTATATTTTTTATTAGTTTTAAATTATAATTAGATAAATATTTATTCATTTAATACAATTAAATTAAATGGAATAAAAATCACATTGAATTTCTATATAAAAACATTTCAACCATTTTAACATTTTTACTTTAAAAAATAGTTTTCTCGATTCATGAATGGGATTAAATTTTAATTAACATATTCAATTTATGAGTATCAAATTTAAAAGAATTTATTCTATATTTGGAATATTATGTTCAAGATTTAGTAAATATGTATCTTTTTATTTTTGGAAAATATGAATAATAACTTTACTAATATTTTTTATTACCACAGTTAATTATAAATTGGGTAATTAAAGGTAAAAATAATATTATAAATATTATAAAATTACCCTAATAGTTTTCCAAATTATATTTTATTATTTATTGTCAAAAATATATTTGGGCCAATTTTATGACCTCTTGGATCCACTTTAATGAATTTAATTCATTTGTAGTATTTTATTCAAAGAAAAGCCAATTTTCTAATGCTTTTGTTTTTAACAAGTGAAATATTTTTAATTTGAAAATATATAAGGGATATGTTAGTGTATAATGATTATTTGAAATATAATATGTTTATAACCATCATGATAATTTTCTTTAAATTTTAGGTAGGAATTAATTAAATTAAAGTGTTGAACAATGATAATGTACTAATTATTTAATTACATGAAACATGAAATAAATGATATTAAGGTATTAAAATAAATATAATTTGAGATCACTAATGTGGTCCATGAATTTTATGGATGAATTTTACATTTAGTGTTGTTTTAAATGTGTTTTATTGAATATATCATATTTTTATGATATAATTAAATATTTAAGTAATTAATTGTGCCAAAATTGACATTAATGATATTTTAAAATAAATGATATTTTATTAAATGATATAAAATTTATAAAAATATTAAATTTATCCAAATGATTAGGATTAGTCTCAAAATTTCATAAATGTACCATTTATTAGTATTTCTTCATTTTATAGTAATTATACTAACCCTCAAGTTGTAAATTACATGATAGCACAGAAATAATTAAAAATGAAAAGTAAGGGTTAAAAAATGATTAGGATTTAAAAATAGTTAAAACCTACCTAATGTTAATTTTATTAATTTATTCTGACCCATAATAATCCTTTATGTGAAATTCATAAATTTTAAGCAATTTTTAATTCAGAAATAGTTTATAATAAAATAAGATTTTGAAGAATTATAAGAGTGCCCCTCTCCTCTCTTATAAAAGGGAAACTCTTCTTCTCTTTTCTTCACAGTTAAAAACCTATTATGTTCATACAATATTTACCCAAATACCTTACTATAATCCCTAAACACATTATATAGGAATTAATTTAGTCATAACACCCTCCTTATAGGTGTGAAGGTGTTAATCAAAGGAGATCCTCTTAAGAAGAGGTATCATTTTTAATTAATTATTTCTATTTTATTTCTTCGTCCACATCTTTCAAATATTATTCAACTGTAATGAAACAAAAAATATAGTATCATAATTATAATTATATTTTATTATCTTCATATAATCACCTAAATCCGTCTCCACTTCCATAAAATGGAAAAATAATTAATCATTCGTGTGTACAACAGACTACCACCTCACGAACCGATATAATTTGTTTTCCACCATCATCTCTCAAGACTAGTTGTAATGATGGAATTGTTTTTTAAATATGATATTAATGCCACATTTGTAATTATTAAATGAAAATATATCATATATTTTCTGACCATTCCATGCATAATAAAATGATAATATCATTCATGCGTAAATGCAAACTATCACCTCTACGAAGCAATGTGATTCATTTTTCATCGCCGCATCACATGGATTATATATATAAGTATATTTAAATGATTAATATTATATTAATGATATTATTACCATTATTTAAATATAAAATAATAATTACCTTCTTTCTCTAATTATCATTGCAAAATGGAAATGCTACTCTTGTGTACATACGACTTACCATCTCCTTGTTTATAACATAGTTCATTTTTCATATAAATATGTAATAGTTAGATTTAAATGTATAATTTATGTATAAAAGTGATTATTATATCATGAATATTTTTATGGAGATGATGTAATAATTACCCCTTGAACTATTGACATTATACCAAAGTTAATTTGGACTCAAGAACTGAATATCCTTAAAATATCGAACATGTTCTTAAATAATTAAGTAATTGTTATATCAAGATAACATGGTAATAAGTGATATAAATGGAATAATAAACTTTAATAATGATCTCAATCATATGAATAATTAACCTATTTTTATTATTCATGAATATAAATTTTGTACCTTTCAAGTTAGACTCAGGGTAAGAGACTTTTAAAATTGACATTATTTTAGATGTTTTAAATATTTATTTTATAAATCATTATCTTTAATGTACATGTTTTAATGTTTTTTATGAATGAATTTACATGTACATGAATGTTTCAAAATTATAATTTTTTAATTTCTCTTAAATTTTGTCAAAAAGGAATCTTTTTATGGTTTTATATAAGGTAATTTCTAATAAAAACCCTATTTTAAAGTTATTTTTTCCAAAACTTTTTACAAAAGTCAAATGGAATGTTTTTTAGTTTATATAGAATGAACGGTTTCTCCTGATTTCATGAAACTTTATTAAATTAATGTTTTAGTTATAAATTTTCATAGTTATTTTTGAAGAAAATAATTTCATTTTTGCGTACACAGTTATTATATTTTAATATTGATTTCTAAAAAAATGGTATTTTGATATCTGAAAGTGTTTTTCTAATCAGTATAAAAGAGTTTTCAAGTGTTTTATTCATGATATGTTCCTTATACATTGATTATTATGGTTTTATCCCATTATATCTCAATATATAAAGGGTTTAACCCCATTATAGCTTAAGATATAAAGAGTTGATCCCCATTATAGCTCAATATATGAAGGGTGAGCCCCATTATAGATCTATAATGAATTTGGTACTTTGAATATGGTATTTTACCAAATGGTTATTCCATTTGTAAGTGTGAATTTAATATATATATATTATAATGATCTCCCAAGGAACCTATGTGATTTTTCTAATCATGCTAATTAGTTTTTAAGAAAAGGGGTTTAATACATTTTTATGTTTTTCCTAGGCTAAGGATTTACTTTATTTATGTCTCTTATAGATATTTTTTTGCTTATCCAAAGTTTAAAAATGTTTTTCACAGGTCTTAATATTGGAAATGGAAATGAATTTTTCTTGATCAAATTATTAAATATGTGTCTTGGAAATAAATCATGCCTTTTTTAAAAGGGTTTTAATTGGTGGAAAAAGTGGATACGGAGTGTAAGTGTCCACATGTATTGTATGGGTTTACTGTATAATGTTTTTTCCATATTTTATAAAAATATATACCTAAAATAAATTTCATTAAATAATATATTTTATTGTTTTAATATAAGTAGAATATTTAATGTTTAAGTCTGAGTCCTTACATTTGGTATCTGGATAGGGTTTAGAAAACATTGGAGATTAGGTTTTCTTTGGAAGAGATATGTTTATCATAATGGGTTTATAATTGATCAAAAGTTTAATGTATTATAAATCCATTTGAGACTTTAATTAATAAAATTTTAAGGTGATTAATAGTATATTTGGAGACATTAATTTTTGACATAATTACGGGTTATTAGTTTTTGGGATGAAAAATGAAATGTATGAGATAAAATTTGAGGTTATTTCTGATGAATTTTTCATATTTTGGGAATGTTATAAGAATTATATAGTTTTTGAAGTAGGACAGTGTGTAGGATAGTTGAAAACATGCTGAATCCAGAAAGGGAATGAGAATTGAACCTACAACCAAATGGTGATAAGGGTGTCTCACCTACCACTAGCCTATGTGAAGTCCTAGGTTAGTATGACCTTTTATTTTTAGTTGAACGAATTCATGGAATAATAATAAGTTGATTTTTGAAACATAAGTTTTATCAAATATATTAAATTGGTATTAGAAAATTATATGGTGATTAAGTGATTAATTTTGTTTCAAAAGATATTTTTTATTTTGGGAATCCTATAATAATAATGTAAATATAATACTATGGGATATTATTTGAGGATTACAGGTTTAATTAAATTTTGTAAGAATATATGATTTTCTTGTCGAGTTATGATGATTTAGGTTATTTATGGAAATGGTTAGCGTATCTTGAAGATTATTAGGGAAATTATTTTTTTGTAAAAGACTTCATGAGTAATTGATATTATTTGGAGATAACTATCAAAATTTATATTGGAAAACTATGTGATCAAATACTTTTGGATTTTGGATTTAAATGTTAGATTTTATTATTTTGAGGAATTTTAAGGATGATAATTTATCAAATGGTCGATGTTGAGGTTTGGGTATTACAAATGAATTTTGGAGATTGAATTAGTTTTTCATCCTATAAAGATTATTACTTTTAGAAAATTATTCTATTTTATCCTAACCATTTTTTTTGGAAAACGTTTCATAATAAGAGAAATTTATAGGTAATATTTTTTGGATTTTTTTATAATATAAATGTTTATTCTAGTGTTTCAAGAATGAAAAATTCATCTTGAATACTTATCATTTAGAAAAAATGATGATATTATGGTGGAAATTAATTAAAGGATAAAAATATACTTATCAAATAAGTATATTTCAATCTTTCATTATTATAGGTAGTAAAAGAACTCCTCAAATCCATGAAAAGGATCCTAATTTTTTTATTTGTTTAATTTTCATTCTAATAAAATCAATAGCATTTTAACTCATCCGAGATTAACAGTTTTGTGATGTCTAACTTTATAATGAACATTTTCTCTATGAATATGAATAAAAAATTAATAATTATTTTTTTCTTTCATATCCATGTTTTTTAACATGAAATCTTACTATGTGTTATCTAAGGCTGCCTTCTTACTTAAATTTCTTTCCTTTAAAGCAGATGTTATATTAATCCGTTTTCCGATGTGGGATTTTAATAAAGGAATTTTGAAAATTCCAACCATAGTTACAGAGACCAAATAAAACATATTGAGGAATAAATTTATTGGGGGGAGGGGTGGAATGTAACATCCAATTTTTCTTAAAAAAATCTATATTCGATAACATACATGATATTTCACATCGAGTTTAAGCAAACAACATAATGTTATTATTTAAATCTTATCATTATAATCTAGCCGCTAGAATAGATGGTATGAACATGGTTAACCAAATTTTGAAAATATGGTTTAAACATGTATATATAATTCATCTACCAATTAATTATAAATTAATGTAGATCCCTTTTCAAAATAAAACATTTAAATGTACACCAGTGGGTTTTATACTAATAAATATTCAAATCATTCGTATTGAATTATATTAATGAAATATATATATATATATATGTATATATATATAATATTAAATATAATTATTAAAAATAATATTATGTGTTTTCATTACATGATATAAGAACAAATCCAATTCTACGCATAAAAGAACTATTTTTCAAAAAAGGCAGTTTCACTACCTGTTGATAGCGAACTTGTCTGGAATCTTGTTTTAAATAGTTTTATAAATTTTATTTGAAAAAAATAATCTTATTATTATAAATTTTAATATCAAAATATTCTTTGGTTGAATGTTTTATATTTTTTTTGATAATTTTAATATGTTGATGAATAGTGAAATAATATTAAATTTTAATTGAAAACAATTTTTTTTCTAAATAATTTATATTGAAAAATTATATATTTTATTTTTTTAAACTATAATAAGATAAATATTTTATCATTTAATACAATTGATTTTATTTTACTGAATTTCACTTTTAATTTGGATATAAAAACATTTCAATATTTTGGATGTTTTTACTTTAAAAACCTATTTTCTTGATCCACAAATAGGATTAATTTTTAATTAATTTTTTCAATTTCTATGTTTTGAATTTATAAAAATGGATTCCATCTTTGGAATCATAAGGTAAAAATTTAGGAAATAGTTTCATTTTATTTTGGATAATATGAATAGTAACATTAATAATAATATTTATTACAACGATTAAGGGTAAATCGCGTAATTAAAGATAAAAATTATTTTATAAATATTATAAAATTACCCACACACTTATCCAAATTTTATTGGATGAGTTATTTTTGAATAAAATCATCCTTGTGATGATTTTATGACCTATTGAATCCACTTGGATGAATTTAAGTCATTTATAGAATTTTATTCAATGAAAAGTCAATTTTGTCATATATTTGTTTTTAACAGGTGAAATATTTTTAATATGGGGGTTATATAAGAGATATGGTCAACTATAAATAGTTTTTTTGAAATATAATATGTTTAAATTAGTCATGAAAATTACTTTTAATTTTTAGGGAAGAAATAATTAATGTTAAGCCTTGCCCAATGATGTTGCAGTAATAATTTAATTAAAAGAAATATCAGATAAATGATATAAAATATATTAAAATAAATAAAATTTGTGATAATTAATATCATCCATAAAATTTTGTGATTAATTTTACATGTTTTTTAAGAGTTAAAATATTTTTTTTGAAGATATCATGTTGTTATGTATTTTTTAAATGTAAACTAATGAATAGTGTTAAAAATGACATTAATGATATTTTACCATAAATGATATTTTATTAAAAGATATCAAATTAAAAAATTTATAAAATTTGATATTTTTTGGGATAAGTCAAAACATTTAATAAATGATTCATTTATTTGTTTTTTTAATTTTATTTTAATTATATTAACCCCCAAGTTGTAAATTACATGATATCATAGTAAAAATTAAAAAGGTTAAATAAGGGTTAGAGAAAATTGATACGGGATAACAAAATAGTAAAAACTTGTCTAATTTTATTCAATGAATTTATTTTGACCCATAGTTATCATATATTATAAATTAATAAGTTTTATTCCATTTATATAGTAAAATTAATTTATAATAAATTAATATTTTGAAGACTTACAATAGTGACCCTCTCATCTCTTATAAAAGGGAACACATTATTCTCTTTTATTCACACATAAAAGCCAAATTGGTTTGGAAAATATATACCCAAATACCATCCCATAATCCATTACCAAATTATATAAGCCTTATTTTTGGAAGAATCCCCTTTTTAGAGGTGTTAAGGTGTTAATCAAAGAAGATCATCAAAAGAAGAGGTTTCATTTTTACTTAAGTGTTTCAATTTTATTTCTTCTTACAATTCCTTAAAAGCTTCTTAAAAAATGAGGAAATAATAAATATAATATTCTAAATATACTCATATTTTATTATTTTAATATTATCTCCTAAATCCGTCTCCAATACTATCAAATGGGAAACGAATTTATTGTCCATGTGTACGGTAGATTACCACATCATGAACCGATATAATTTGGTTTCCACTACCATATCTCAAAACTGGTTGTAATGTTGGAAGAAATGTTTATATATGTTATTAATGAAATTTTTATTATTATTAAATGATAATATATTATCTAATTTTTTACCTTTACATTCACAGGAAAATGATAACGTTGTTCGTGCGTAAGTGTGAGCCATCACCTCCAAGAAGTGATGCGATATATTTTTCATCACCAGGTCACATGGTTGATATATATAAGTGTATTTAAATTATTAATATCATATTAATGGTATAATTATAATTTTTTAAAGATAAATTAATAATTAACTTCTTTCCTTTATTATCATTGAAGAATGTAAATGTTACTCTTGCGTACTTACGACTTACTGTCTCTATGATTGTAACGTAGTTCATATTTCATATCCAGATGTAATAGAAAAATTTAAAAGTATAATTGATTCATAAAAGTTATTGTTATTTCATGAATATTATTCTAGAGATTATGGAATATTCACCACTTTCACTATTGACACCATACCAATGTTATTTTGGACTAAAGCATCGAATATCGTCAAAATGTCCAACATGAGCTTAAATAAATAAATAATTTTTATAACATGATAACATGATAATAAGTGATATAAATGGAATAAAAAATTTAATAATGTTATAAATTAGGTAAATAATTAACCTAACAATTTTTTCATGAATATAAAAACTATACATGATGGGTTAGACTAAAGGTAATTCAACTCTTAAATAAACCTTATTTTAAATGTATTTAATATGTATTTTATAAATATTTCTCTTTAATATCTACTATTTAAATGATTTTTATGAGTATATTTATATGGAAATTAATTTTTCAAAATGTTAATTTTTTAATTTTTATCAAAAAATTACCAAAATGAATATTTTTTAGGTTTTGTGATAAAGGTTTTTTTTTAAAAACCATCTTTTAAAGTTCCTTTTTTCAACTCTTTTTTACAATGTAAAAAGATATGTATTTTTAAATTATAAATAATGAGTGACTTCTCCCACTTTCATGAAAATTAGTTACATTAAAAATTTATTTATAATTATTCATTGTTATTTTTGAAGAAAATGGTGTCACTATTATTTGTGTGGTTTCTATATTTTAAAAGTGATTTTTACAATAAAAGGGTATTTTGATATCTAAAAGTGAATTCATCTTGGGGTTAAAAGTGTTTTCAATGGTTTTATTCATGATATCTTCCTTGAATTTTTTTTATTATGTGTTCATCCCTTTATATCTCAAGATATGATGGGTTGAGCCCCATTATATCTTAAGATATGATGAGTTCAGCCCCATTATAACTCAAGATATGATGAGTGATCAGCATAATGGCTCTTCAATGCATTGTATACTACAGAGATGGAAGTCAGCCTTAAGATTATTCCATTTGTAAAGGTTAATTAAAAATTAATATGGTAATTATCTCCCAAGGAAGCAACATGATTTTTCTAATCATGCCAAAGAGTTCTTAAGAAAATGTTTTAATGGGTTTTTATGTTTTCATTTGAATAATGATTTAACTTATTTATATCCATTACTATTATTTTTTTCACATCCCTTGTTTTAAAATGTTGTTCACATGTCTTAAAATTTGTAATGAAAAATAAGTTTTCATGATTAAAGGATTGAATATGTTTCATGAAAAGAAATCATGTTTTATTTTAAAAGGATTTAATTTGGGGGGAAAATAGATACTGGGTATAAGTGTCCACTTGTAATGTATGGGTTTACTATGTATGAGTATTTACAAATTCTCTAAAACTCTAAACCTAAAAGATTATTGTGAAAAAAATATGTTTTTTAATTTTAAAATAACTAGAATATGAAATTTATAAGGTGGGGTCCTTATATTTGGTGTATTCATGTTCATTTATGTATTATTATTATTTTAATTTTTTCAGTAAATATATTCAATAATTATTATATATATGTAATAAATTAAATTTTCACATTGAAAATTATGTAACAATAATTATCACCCTGTAATACTCTCATGATTATAACTATGAAACCATAAGCTAAGTCAATGAACTCCCCTCTAATTATCCATACGATCCCTCTGTTATCACTAGAAAAGAACATGTTGTACATGAATTAAGGAGTGGACTTGATGAATATGGGGGAATATAAGATGAAATGAAATGAAAAATTGGATAATTCCAAAAGTAGAGTGTGTAACTTCTGTAGGTGGGATCATATCAGATGGGCCATCTGATATCATTGGATCTATGGAAGATTAGATTTTATCCTAAAATTATTATTTTATCAATGTTCCTACATCTAACACGAATATAATAAAAGTTATAACATGATTTAAAATACAAAAAAATAAAATGTTTTGAAAATATTGTACATAAAAAATGAATTCAAGTTTTCTAAACAAAAAAATAAAATATAAGTGAAAGGAGGACTGAACATACAATCAATTATTTCATAATTTACCATATTATTATTATAATCTACCATTAGCATTATCTCATCATCTTAACCCTCCCTTAAAATACCAGCTATTTCAATATCATCAGGGAAAGATATATAAATATTGTATTATTGATGGAGTTAGATATCACAAAACAAATTCTTCAAATTTATCACCCATATCATACAAATCTCTCAGTTTTACATTGACTGCAACTCTCCACCCATAAATGGATCCTTCATCCACAAAATTTACCATTTTATCTTGTGATGCCAAAATATATGGATCTTGTTCTTTATGATCACCAGTATCAATCAACAGAGATAAGTTAACATAGGTAAATTTTATGAAATATTTCCTTATAGCCCTGAAAATATTGACCAACTTTCATTTTAATGTCATGACTAAAAATGGACCATGATAATTTAATTTTATAATGAAAATAAAATTTCCATAATATCACAAGTCTGTGAATTCTGTGAAGATGCGACCATTTTTTATTTTCAAACCTTATTCATGAAAAACTACTAAAATCTTAAATCTATTCATATTATCAGAAAAGTATATCCTAAACTGCTTCAAAAGTAATTGATCCAAATCTTTGAAATCATCTAACACACTAGCTCGATTATCAACATTAGTGATATATGTGCATAAATATAAAATTTTATTAGGTACATAAGATAATTATATCAATATATTATGAATATGAAATTGATTATGATCTTACATGATGTGAAAACAGATCAATAATTCATTTGTTTTTTAATTTATTTATCGCTTTTTCATTTCATGTTCAACTATGAAGCTGTATCTTTTTCTGTGCCTTCAATTATTAAATTAAATGATATGAAAGATTAATACTAAGTAGTATATATCTATGTACATTTATGAACTCTATTTTTATTAATGAAACTAATGATATATTCCCAACTTTATTACTTAATATTGGAATGTTTGGTGATTTACTCTTGGACTGCAATTTATTTTCATCACTATCAACATGTCTAAGTCAATTTAATCAAATCAAAATATTTTCTAATAGCCAAAATCAAAACAGGGGGGTGGGAATATCATCTCTAAATTAAAATGTTCCAGTAAAATTATTTCCTAAAATTTTATTACCTCAATTGGGTTTAATGGTTTCTCAAAAAGCTATTTGAAAATTATAAGAAACACAATTAATTTTATTTTATTTTATCAAGTAACAATTTAAAAAAATTCAAAGGAAATAATTTCACCAAAAAAATATGAGAGTCATGGGTTTTAATTCTATGTAACATATGATTTTTCAAGTCAATATATCTTTAAATATTAATTTAATATCCATCATGTAATTTCAGATTTTTTAGTTTTTGGCAGAAAACATATTTTTATTGATTTTTCAATGAGAAAAATATGATATTATAATATACATTATAATTTCTCCATAGATAAAAAATTATATTCATTTTTTCCAATTCCTTATTAGCATTAATATTATATTTTTATTTTCCCTACTCATTTAGTACTTTAAAAACAAAATTTCCACATAAATTCTTTTCAATGTGCATAACATCAAGATTATGATGTAACAATTGAAATTATCAATAAGGATGTTCGAAAAAATAATAATTTTCTTCCACTATTTGGTACCAAATATATATGATGATATTTGAACTCTTTTCCTAAAAACATTAAATGAATACTATTTCCCAACTTATTCATCAATAGTTCATAATTGAGATATTATTTTTTAACTTGATAATAATTTTGGTGATGACCTCAACTCAATTTTTCCATAGAATCATGAATTTTTAAATGATATCTAAGATATACATCAAATAATCAATGATGAAAGTTTATATAACAATTTATAATAAATTTTATTCTTATCAAATTTAAATCAAAGTTAAAAACTACACATGCCTAGCCAATGTGAGCGTTTTAGCTAGAAAAAAAATTCTAATTTAGGTAAATCGTTAATAATCCACATTAGAGAATCACAAATTATAAACATTTCAGCTTTTTATGCATCATATCTATCTACATAATTATCTTATAACTCTTTCAATTATTCTATAAGTGGATGAAGGTATACATCAATGTCATTTACAAGTAGTTTCATTCTTATAATTATCATAGAAATAATGAATGAATTTTCTTGCGTCCACATCCAGATATGTATATTGTGTAGTATAAAAGTAAAAATCTATACGATATAAGTTGTATATAGAGACATGAATAGATTAATACCATTGATATGCAATCCAAAAATCACTTTACTAGGGTATGAAGAGAAATTTGGATATAAAGAATAAATGGATTTCCATGATTTTGAATATCTTGAATGTCCTATAAAGTCTTCATTATTGTTTTATATAGTATTCCACTTCATTTTCTATACCATTTAGAATATATCAGCAGTCATTACAATCATGATTTTGATTGAAAGTACCGTAAAACCTTCATAGTAGACTTATTAAAATTATTTTTATATTTTATTCATTCATTATTTCATCATTATTCATAGATTTCCATTTATAAGTATGAAATCTCTTACACTCTTATCTATTTTAATATTCTTCTGAATATAACATCTAGTCATTAGGGCATGCATGTATAATTTTAGAATTTAGATGTTTTTAATAATTTTATGCATCTCATAAAATTATTTAGGGATATTATCTTGAAGAAATGAATCATACATCAAATCCAAAATCATCACAAATATTTTTTCTATAATTACACATAAAAACATGATACGGTACAACTTTAGTAAAAAGGAAAATTTTTTATATTTGATACATCTTCCATGAAACTCTTTATTTCAGTCTTATTCTTATTTATAAAACTCATTTGAATTCTTAGTTACCTTTAATATTTTATTACACTTTGGAAAACAATAAAGAGACTCCAATAATATGTTATAATATTCATCATTTTGTGAATGGTGGAAAATATCATTAATTAGGTTCTTAATTTCACTATCCACTATCAGAACAGTTGGTTGTTCATTATGATGATGGTCACACATCAAACTGTTGATAATTTCTAATTCCCTAGGCCAAATCAATCTCACATATCCACCAAAAAATTGTTTCTATATTAATATCTCATAAACTTCCTATCTATTAAACCATTGTATGAAATTTTAATTAGGATAATGGAATTTTATTCTTCCATTTATAGATTTATTTTCAGTTGAAAAATCTAAAAAATACACTAAACCTTTAACACATTGAGGTTTATTTTTTGGTAAATTTATTTCAATTTTATTCATTTTTATGATATTGATAAATATTTGTATAGAAAACATAGTACACTTTAAATAAATAAAATATTGTTACAAATGAAACATAATATTTATTGAATAAAGAAACATTAATATTAAAAAAATATTATCAATTGAAAAATTTTGTGGAGAAAAAATAATCAAATAAAAATAATTATAATCAATTAATATTATGATTAAAAATTTTATAATGTAATCATATCATATAACATATTGAAAAAAATAACATTTCATATAAAAAACCAAATATTTTTTTTTAAAATCTTGTATTATTTTTTATGTGAATCATAAATGATAAAATATTTCGGTTTTCTCCCATTTTCCTTTGTATGATAATTGTTTATTTTAAAACTATTTCATTTAAACAATTTGTTATATCAATGAAGATTGAATACATAGTTTTCAAAGTAATAAGGTGCAATAAGTTGTAGAGGATGATTGAGGATGAAGAATGAGGTGTACACCTCTCGAAACTATGGTGTGACATCCCAACCACGGTGCCACTCAAAGGTGACCTGAGCCGGTAGGCCACATGGCCTCAAGCAAGCAACATAGTATTCTAGAGGATTTTGACTAAAAATGAGGGCCTCAGGTGCATCTATGTAGAGACTATTCCATCATTTCATAGTGGAGCACAAAAGATATCATGAAGGGGTAAATGTTGGAAGATGTATAATTTATACAGAATTCTAACAACAAAAATAAGGATAAAAATCCAATCATGAAATATTCAACTCAAAGATGATTCATATAAAAAATAATGATATAGTCATTTCGTGTCTCTACAAAACAAGAAAACAAGTATACTAGGTAATAGTCAATACATTCAATACAAAAGAATAAAAAAATCCAAAAAAATCCAAGAATTTATAGCAGTGTCCCATTCATCATCTATCTAGATCCATTATAGGTAAGAAAGAAATATATGTTATCCAAATAAGGACACTTCCTCTTACTAACACCTGCATACATATAATATTCTCGGGTATGAACAACGATCTGGATAGGGTGGGAGATAAATTTTAGTAGACCAATACTAATGATGTTTATACCATCCAGTCTATGAAATATAAACTAACAGTGTGTAGGTATATATGAATGTAAAGAAATTCCAAAATAAATATTTGATACCAAATTCAGACTCAAATGGAAATGCTCTTAAACATGTAATCATTTAATTAATTCATTAATTCTTATTAAATATATATAAGTCGCATGAAGTGAAATAAAACTAATAATATATCATATTAGTAATAAATAAGGATCCAATTTGAAACAAAGGAATCCATGATTAAGATAATAGTGAAAGAGGGTCCAAGGTGAAACTGAGCCATCCTTGACCTTAGGTTTCAAGACAAATCATAGTAATAACATGCCGCCTAGCTAAAAGGGGTCTAAGTGTAACCCAAAGGGTTTCGCCTGAGGAATTTAACTATAATGATTCTAAATGAATCTATGTATTTCATCTAAGGTAAATTCTAGATAAGCATGAACGGGCCCAATGGTGGTGAATCCATGGAACCACGTGTCTGAAGACATCATGATTGATTCAAGGAGTATATCCAAGGAATCCTAATATCTAAAAGATTATTATGGGATCCTATGGCATCATATCATCCATATTATAGTAGACAAGGACCATGTTCCAAGGTGGTTATCTCTCTTGGAAATTGGATCTTTGAATCAGAATGGATTCCTCTAAGTTGTCCAAGAATTCCCTCAGGAATACAGGATAGCCTCATGTCTGACCAATCCTCTAAAGATAAAAAGGCCCATATGTTTTAGGGACCTTATACATAATTAATTTTTTAACCTATTTCATATAATAATCATGCCTTTTAATAATTCAATTGGTTCATTCCATTTCATATTATACTACGTGAAAAGGATAAATAGGACATGCAACCATTAATTACATTCATTTCATATTAAATTATTAGGTTTATTCCTTTAACTTTCCTAATCATGAAAAGGTATGATAAGGACATACAACCTTGTTAAATTCAAATATAATTAACAAGGTCAAGTGATATATATAAATATAATTTCCATTTAACATTTATAAGGTTTATTAGTTGTCAATAACACTTACCTTAGAAGGATAAGTGATAATTCAAGAGGTTTTTTTATATTTAGAAATTAATAATTCATTTTATTTAGGAGGGGATTGATATTAGAAGGGTCAAGAAAACACACAGTAATGGTATATCAAATAATCCCACATGGGTTATTAGGGACAAAATATTGAAGAAACCTACTTGGGGTGGAGGGTGTTGAGGTCTCAACCTCTAACAACATCCACATCATGTATAGAAAGGGATCTAGAATATGAGAAAAATGATTATAAGAATGGGATATGAATTTAATAAACAACACACAATGGAATTATTATGTGTAAAATGATTTTAGTTTATAAAATGGAAAGACATGAGGGTTGATTCATAGAACACAATACATGATCCTACAGAACTCTCCTCATCCAGTATCATCCATTAGATTGAATTGGGTCATACGAAAATGGAAGAATGGATCAACACCATGGAAATTGAGAATATGATCTTCCATAAAAATAGAATCATTGAGAGGAACAAAAATGATGAATGGAGGAAGATTAATGTAGAGCTTTCCTAGAGGAATCCAACGAGACCAACGGTTCCATAATCTGATCTTGGGCGACGAATCAGGATAAAAAACTACGAAGAGGGGACTTGGGAGATCCAATGGGAGAAAAGAAAGGCCTCATATCCAATGGGGTATAAAAATAGTTTTGGGGGTAATATTAATAGGTTTTAATGGAAATATGGTTATTTTACACAATCTTTATAGGTTTTTTTGGTTGGCTACACAATTTTCCAAACTGTACTCCTCCCATTGTTAAGAAGGCACCCCACATGGTTTCATGCACGTGGTATGACTAACTGTGTGAAAACCATGAAAAACCCTCTACTAATAAATTAAGATCCACTATCACGATCCTTCACTTCAAGTAGTGTGGATTCCTCAAACTGTTCATCCTCATGAAGCCCTATGTCCATCCCTCAAAAGGTTAAGAAAACTAAGCGGATTGGATCACATGGTTTCTACTAACTGTGCAACCCAATCATTTTCTCCACTGGAAGGGATTTCGAGCTCCAATAAAGTCCTAGAAACCCACAAAACAAATGTGAACTGACTTGGCAATTTTATAAGGTCGAAAAATAAGTATTAGACTGAAATTTTAAGGATCAATACCTTTTAAAAAAACTAGGTTCTTATATTCTCCCCCCTTAAAGGAACTCGTCCTTAAGCTAACCTTCAAAGCGTGGTGAATAATTATCTGTGACAAACTCTATCCACAGGGAAAATACGTTGTAATACTTCTCCTAAGTCTCCTCCTATACCAAAACATGCTTTTATAACACCCATACTAAAGGGAAAGACCGACCTCAGAGATCCTTCATGCTCTAGTCAACGATGCGTATAGGATAATCCTAAAAAAATCTATATCTAACTCACCCTCCTTGGGATCAAAAGTATGAGAGGGGTCTACATGATAATGTAGAAGCAGTGAAATGTGGAAGAAAACATGCATGATATGGTACTTATGAGGTATTAGAAACGGATAGACTTCTGACCTAACTCTATAAAAAATCTCAAATGGCCTGACAAAGCACAATGACAACTTATCATGCCTATATGTCAATCTATACCCAAGCCTTGGCAATACCAATAAGAAGATGAAATCCGTAAAATTTAACTCCAAAGGTCATCGATGATGACAGACACATTATTTTTATCTAGATTGAGTAGTATACATACACATTTTGATCACCTAAACCTACTCCGAATTATCATTCATGGTACGAGGACCTAGTAGTGCTGCCTCCCCTACCTATAACCAGAACAAGGGTGAAGGAAACAACCTATCGTACAAGGCCCCATATGGATCTATTTTAATCATCACCTAAAATCAATTATTGTAGGTGAACATGAAGAGTGGGATATTATTCTCCCAAAAAGAACTGAAATCAAGGAATCATTCCCATAGTATGTTCTATAACATATTTATTATCCATTCTATATTTCCATCAGCCCGAGGACGAAAATCTATGATTTTAACAACCTGTATACCAAAATATTTCTACAACCCCTTCCAGAACCTCAATGTAAATTGAGAATCCATATCTAAACCAATAGTATGAGAGTTCCTGTGTAGTCGTATAATCTCACGGACATACAGTCTTCACAATTCATCAACTGAGGAAGACACCAAGATAGGAATGAAGTGGGATACATTCTTTAGTCAATCCATAACTACCCATACTGCATCACTATCTCGACGAGATCTTAGCAATCTGATGAAAAATCCATTTAGAAATCTTCCCATTTCCATTCCGGGACTATAAATGGATGTAAAAATGCAACAGGTTGATGGTGATCTTCCTTAACCTTCTGATTGGAAGAACTCAGAGTGATAAAACATGTTATCTATCATTTATCCCAATACACCAATACTATATTCACATATCTCGATACATCTTGGAGATTCCTAGATGAACTGCCCACTGAGAAAAATGGGACTCTCACATCAGTTCCTCTCTTATATTAGAAGGAATCTAGATATTCCCATGTACACGGAGGATATCATCTATATCAAAAGACAAATACGTAGGTGAGTCCTTACTAGAAATACTCTCTAGAAAAACTAGTCCTTTAGGATATGAGAAATTCATTATTTTTACCCTCTTATAGAGTGAAGAGGTAACTTTCAGGGAAATAAGTAAGGACTAATCATGACTCTAATGAGGCACTAGATGAAGATCAATTTAGTCTATCAATTTCCATTCATCATTAGATTGTTGTAAAACCCATGTTTGAGTTTTCCAACTTTGCACATCTTCCACTACATTCCTTTTTACAAGAGTATAAGAAAGATCAAAATTGAAGGATGGAATATATTTGACCCATCATCTCTTTTTGATATTTATTTCATGTTGTGAAAAGATACATTTGAGGATATTTTTGTTCGTATAAACCAAAAATATCTTACCCATTTGATAGTGTATCTAGTAATGTATGTCACAAATAATAGCTTCTAGCTCAAGATTGTGCAATAGGTAACTCCTACCATGAGACCTCAATTTTCGAGATCCGTACACAATGACTCAATCCTCCTATAGATGTACTACACCCATACTGATGCCTAATGAATCACAAAACCCTAAATGTCTTCTTCCATAATCTAGATGAATCAGAATAGCTATCAATGTAAGACATTATTTCATCTCTAAAAATTCCACCGCACACACTTATAAATACAGGAACTTCATACCCGTATTTGTATGACAAGTAAGAGGTGAAGAAATTCTTGATACGTACTATATGAAATTACTATATTATCTATCCACCCCCAAGAAACTCTATTTATTAAACATGTTCTTAGGTTTCTACCTAGAAACTGAAACACTAACATTCTCTAGGTCAACTGACACCCATGATTCTGAGATAATATGACACAAGAAGTAAACTTTATCGATCCATATGTGGTACTTAACAAGATCAGCATAAAACTGGTGATATTTTATTGTATTGAAAATGATCTCAAGATTTTTATCATGGTCTCTAAAATTATATGAATACATCAATATGTAATCCACAAACACCATGAAAAATGAATCCAGATAGGGGTGGAAAACCTTATTCATCAATTCTATGAAAATGGTAGGCATGTTTGTAAGACAAAGTGACATCAAGAGATACACATGAAGACCATAAATATTATGGGAAGTTGTATGGGGTATGTCTGAAGGCCTGAGTCACCCCTGATGATTGCCCAATCTTAGTTCAATATTCTCAAATACCCTACCACCTCAGATATGGTCAAATATATCATCTATTCAAGTTTGTTGATAACATTTCATGACCATAAGCTGGTTCAACTATTTGTAATCCACACATAGCCAATGGTTCCCATTCTAATTCTTGGAGAAAAGCATGGGTAAACACGAAGAGGAAGTGTTATGCCATATAAATAAATTATCCTTTAAATCATACAACTATCTCTTGATCTCCAAGAGATTAGTATGATCCATCATATATGGAGGAATGGATATTGGATCTACTCCTAAAACAACCAAAATCATAAACTCTACCTCTATTTAGAGGTAAACTAGAAAAATAATTGGGAAAAACAACCCTGAAATTACTTACTACTAGAGGAAAATCTGTCAGATGTAATTCCTGATCCACTATGAATGTTCAAGTAATCTGGGAAATCAATTTTCCTATACATGATTATCTAGTGAATCTCTATTGGCCTAGGAATTCCACTCACCCTTAGAGAGATAATTGATTCCCTCTGGTGATGTAAAATATACCATATGGTGATACCAGTCCACATAGGTGTGATATGGAACTAAACAATCCATCCTAATAATGTCATCAAATCCCGTCATCTTGAGGATTAAGAGTTCACATAATAAGGGATAATTTACAACCTCAATGGGTATTCCCTGCAATGTCAGATGCCCTTGGACCGTACACCCAACATTGTATCTTTGGTAATCACACCATAGAAGTAAAAAAATTCAAGCCTAATGATTTTTTTGGTTGATAAAGAGATAATGAATTGCAAAATAACTTTATCAAATAACATAGATATAGTTTTGGAGGCTTCATAAAAAATACCTCATACTGTAGATAATCATTCCCTCCAATTCTTGGGCAGAGACTATAATTCATGCAACTGGCGTAATCTATGACCCTGTACTATAACTAGATTTCCTTGAGTAGGTCTAATTTTCTATCACTAATGATTATTAGTCTTCTTAAAATGGACACAAAATTATCCTCATCTAGTCCTACTGATGTTGCCCTAACTCCCCACTTATTGTATTGTAAAAGATCTTACCCCTAAAGGTGGAGTTGGTGCAGATCCTCTTCCATTGGAAGCCGACGGAATGGTTTGAAAGAATCTCTAAAGATGAACCATATAGCCACAAGAACAACACTCAAGATGGACTATATCACACGAAGTCTTCATATTCCTTTACCATCCACCTTAATGGAATATAATGGAGTTTCCAGTGTGGGTACTCTGTCCACCACTACTCTGACAAGAAACCTAAATGGGACACTTCCTATTATCGGAAGAACTACTGGACAACCTCGACACTAAACCTTTATGCCCAAAACTTTTAAATTTAATCTAGTTACAGCCAATGATAATGGGATAGTTAATGATCTTATGAAACATAGGTAGGAGAAATAAATTGACCATATTATGGATGGAATAATTAATACTATCCTTAAAGCATTTAGCATGCGATATCTCATCACTTTCTAGAAGCAGTGAAACGTTATGCAACTCATTAAAATTAATTGAATATTCCTTGAAAGAAATAACACTATGATCTAAGAGTATGAAATATCCAGCATGGTTAGCTCTCTAATTCTAAGGAGAGAAGTACTCATAGAATATAATCTGAAAACTATCCCAGACCATGTTCTGGTGAAAACCGGCCTGGGTAATCACATCCCACCAACACTTGGATGAATCCTGTATAATTTTGGTATCAAGAATGACCATCATCTCCATAGGTATCTCTATATTCTCGAAGATATATCAAGTATCCTCTAGGTAAAATGATATATCCTATGGGCCACCATCCCCCAAAAAGGTGAAAGGATGCTACTGCTAGAACTCATGGGACATATCATCCATAGTAGGTGTAGGTCATGGGGCACCATACATGGATAGAATCAAATGTATGAAACCCTCATGAAGTTGACTATCAGTGCCCAATTTGTGTATATTATACAGTTCCACAAGTTTCACTCCTATTGGTATGATTGGAGGCTAAGGGATGACCATATCTAGAGTGTGGTTGTCGCCACCCTCCGGGCACATGACTCAAGGACATCGTGGTGGAATAGCTCTATAAATTACAAGAACATTCCTCAGAACAATATTGAGGAATATATAGGTATTAGAGGAAGTATAATATAAGGATAAGGGTTTAATAACCACGTTTCTACACAACTACCCTTTTTGAAGGCCATGTATTATTAATTGTTCAAAATTTTATTTATAGAGGTTTGAGTAGGTAAACAGTCAAATTATATTTGTCTCTTCATTTACTAGTTCCCAATTCATTTTTTAATTAAATATTTACTTTTAAAGTTTTCATTTCCATTTATACATATATAAAGGTTTGATTTCAATGGATTTATATTCCCAGTGAATAAGGTCCCATACACCTTATCACTAAAATCAACATCTATTTAATTTTCATCAACCCCATACACATTTGGTATCGTAATAAAATGGGTAACATATGATGGATCAAATTGGTAAATTACCCATTCTAACCAACGAGGGCCCATAAAAATTATTAATTGAAACTATAAATCACTCAATCGCATCCATCAAGCAGCTCATGTAATCAGAGGTATATAGATGACATGGGTAGAAACAAGATATTTAAGGTTCCACTATCAACCTATATAGGAAAAGAATATTTTTATTTATGCTAAAACTTTAAATAATAAATTACTTACCATGTTGAATATATTATCAGCACAAGAATATATATAAAATTCATTACTCACTCAACAATCATTGGAAACACAAGTATGGAATGTAGTGAAATGCTCCTATATGGAAAGACATATGGATGAAATGTGAATTATAGGTTCCTATAAATATACATGACTGATGATTTATTTCCTTCATATCATCATGAAAAGGATAAAATGAAATCATAAATAATATTTATAATAGTTACCATCACATATCATGTGTGTGACTCAATGGTGGAAGTATATCTACTATAATAAGCAGAAACAAAATAAAAATTTCTCATTCCCAAGAAACTTTGTATTTACCCTGAACGTGGGTTAGCTACTCCCAAGAATGTCTCATGAACAAGTTACAACATTTTTCTAATATCCTATCTATATTTCCAAACTAAAAGAAAAAATAAAATAAGGCATTAATACCAATTTGTGAAATCCTATGTTGGGTACCAATCAAAGGTTCCCTGAGTAGATAGGCCATATAAACTCAAGAATATCTCCACATACATCAGAGGATATCAACTAGCCGCAAAGATCTAGGGTGTGTTTGTGGGATGAATATTCCCTAATGTCGTATTTGATCACAACACACATAAAAATAAGGTAAATAGAGGAACTTGTATAATTAATAAAGATGTTTGACAAAATAAATAAGGATAAACATCCAAGTACTAAATAATCAAATCAGATATGAATCATTTAAAACATAATGATAATGTCATGTCATGTATCTCAAAAATAGGAAAATAGATACACATGGAAGAAATTAATACATGATATACTAAATAATAAATAAGAATCTAAAAAATATCCAAGTATCCCAAACACTATCCCAATCATCTTCTTCCATGATCTATCATAGGCAAGCAATAAAGATAAGATGTCTAAAGAGAGAAACATCCCCTTTTCGAAACCAACATGAATATAATCCTCCTAGGTACCAAAAATGTACCAAATAATGTGTAGTATAAATCTTAGTAGGCCACCAAAAATGAAATCTATACCATCTAGTATGTGAAATATAAAATGACAGTGTGCATGTATATAGAAATGTAAAACAATTCCAAAATAAATAATTGATACCTACTTCTGCCTTAAATGGAAGTGTCCTTGAAAATCTAATCATTTAATTAATTCATTTATGTTAATTATATATATAGATAAGTCATGTGGGGTGTAACAAAACTAAAAACATGTCATAATAATAGTAAATAAAGATTCATGGTGAAACCTAGGAATCCACAATGATTATAATAGTGAAGGAGAATCCTAGGTGAAACCGAGGAATCCTTATCCTTAGGGGTTAAGCCCAATCATAGTAATAACATGAAAAGTCGCTAAAAGGTGTCTGAGTGTAATCCAAGGGGCATCACCCAAGGAATTCCACTGTAATGATCCTAACCGTGTTTAAGGATATCATCTAAGGTAAACACAAGATGAGCATGACTGGGAACAATGGGATAAATCCACGATGCCATGTGTCCAAAGGCATCAATCTGGATCCAAGGAGTTTATTCAAGGAATCCTAATATCTGAATGATAGAGAAGGGATCCTATTACATCATTACTGGAATCCACTAGTATACAAGGACCATGTTTTAAGGTGGGGAAATCCATGGGGAACTAGATCCTTGAATCATAAAGGTGTCATATTAGTGCTCCATTAATTCCTTTGTAAATCCAAGGAATGGTCAAGCCTAACAACTCCTATAATGATAAAAAGGTCCTTATGTATTAGGAACCTGAAACATAATTCATTATTTAATTTAGGATATGTAATACTCATTCCTTTTAATAAGTCAATTGGTTTATTCCATCCCCTTTCATACTATGTGTAAAGGCTAAATAGCACATGAAAACATTAATTACTTTTATTTCATATTTAGTTATTAGGTTTATTATTTTACCATTCAAAATCATGAAAAGGTGGGCTAAGGACATGAAACCATTTGAAATAAAATTATAATTAACTAGGCGGTGTGAGATATATAGATATATATATATATATATAATTTCCATTTAAAATTTAAAATGTTCATTAATTAAATGGAAAAATTACCCTAGTAGGGTCATGTTATAAGTATATAGTTTATATCCATTTAGAAATTAATAATTCATTTAGTTTAGGAGGGTATTACCATTAGTAGGGTCAATCCAACACACCAGAATGATTTATCAAATGAACCCTCCTGGGTTACTAAGGCATTAATAACAAAGCACCATACTCGGGGTGCTGGGAGTTGAGGTCTCAACCTATATAAAAATGTATATAGAAAAGGTTTTAGAATACGAGAACAGTGATTATAAGCATGGAATATTAATATAATAAGTAAAGCATGATGAAATCGGTATGAACACAATGGTGGTAGTTTATAAAATGATGATACTTGAGGGATGAGTCATAGACCACCTACCTTGAGCCTATAGAACTCTTCTCATCCGGTATCGAACCTTATTTTTTCAAAGATCAGAAGAAAATGGAAGAACGTACCAACTCCCTAAAAAGTGGGAATATGTGCCTACATCGAAATAACGTCATAAAAAGGAAGAAAAATGATGAACATAGAAAGATGAATTTAGAACATACATAGAGGAATCTGAAGAGAATAATAGTTCTTGAATCCAAGATCAAAAAATGAATCAGGATAAAAAAAACATTGAAGTAGTTACTTGGGATATCTAATGGGAGAAAATAAATTCCACCTATTTTATGGAGGAGAAAAAAGATGGTGGGGTATGAATAATAGCTTTTAAGGGAAATATGGTCATTTTAGCTAGAATATTCTTGGTCTCATGGTTCGACCTCCACAGTTGGCCAAAATATGCACCAACTGAGAACCTATAACTATTTACGGAGAAACCACACATGAATCATGCGTATAGTTTGACTAACCATGCACAAGACGTGAAAAACCCTCTATTGTGAATTGTAGTGCCACCTGTACGGGCACGCACTCCAGGCATCATAATTTCCTCAAATCGTGCATCCTCCTGAATCCCTATATCTATCCCTCACACGGTTAGTGAAACAATGTAGATTGTTTGACATAGTTTCTCCAAAACATCTGGCCGAGTCCTTTTCTCCATCTCCCTGGGTTCTGAGCTCCGAAAAGCCCCAAACACCCCCAAAACATCCTTGAATTCCCTAAGAATGTGTATAAGGTCTGAAATAAAGGATTAAAATAAAATTTAGAAGATCCATTCATGTATGAAAAACTAGTTTCTTACATAATATTTATCCTATGATATAATTAAATTTATACATTTTTTGATAATATTTTAGTCCACTAGGTATATTTTATACATCCATATATAAAGTAAAAACAATAAAACATTCTAATATTTTAAAAAAATTAGATAATTTTCTAAAATTGAAAATGATATAGTTCTTATAAGTATCAAAATTAAAAATACAAATTGAGAGTATCACAATTTCATCTTTAATTATAAGTTACACAATAAATTTCACATAAAAATTGTTTTATTTTACTATTTGAAAAAGAAACTTAATAAAAAATGACATAAAATGACTCAACTGACAAAAAGATCATTAAAAAATATTGAAAATGAAACAAATGGTTGGAAAAAATTGCAAATAACTATATGAAAAATTAAAGAATTGGGAAAAATAGAAACAAAAAATTATAATTATAAGGGAAAATGGCTACTAAAACAAAAATTAATAAATAAATGAAGTATTAGAGGAGGGGTGGGTTGCAGGGATCCCAGATGAAACTGAAAATGCCATTCCAACACATGGGGCCTTAGGCCTCTTGGAATGGAATGCGAGATATACACCTTTTGTCGGTGGAGAAAGTCATGGATTGGAGGATTACATTTTTGGGTCATCATGAGGAGGGAAACACCAGAATCTCATGGAAAGGGAGGTCAGAATGGGTGGTTATGCACTGTGAGGAGTTCAGATTAGGGGTAAAACAAAAATAGGAGGAATAAAGTGGTCATGTGTCTATTAATGTTGAAAATATTGGTAGTGAGGTTTTACCCAATCAATACTAATAATTAATTAGTGGTGGTCTTGTAACTACTGGAAATTACACTAAGTATTTTTATTAAATAAATAATATACCAATAGATTGTTCTATACTAAACATCGCACTAAAATAATCTATGAGACATTATATAACAATTATATTGTATTAATTTATTTAGATGGTATTAATAGTGGTAAAAAGGTAATTAAATACATGTACAAGAAAATATCATTATTTTTAGGGTTGTTAGATAACTAATAAGATCACCTTATGGTTTAAAAGGAATATTTTCTAAGATTATATTTTTATGTGATTTATTTTATGAAAAAAATATATTACATAAAATGTATATTTTTCATATGAATAATATATATTTTTAAATGAATAACATTTTAACAATAATTTTATTGCCAATTTTTATAAAATAATAATAGTAATGGTATATACTTTGAAATGTTATTTTCCTATAAAAATTGTTTTAACTGTATTTTATTATTTTATTTAAAAGTTAAATTTCTGAATTGTCACGACCGGTCCTTGGGGCCTGGGCCGTGACTACCCCAAGCCTGCCTTCCAAAGGCCAAGGGCTAGAGACTAGCACCAAAGGTGTAAATCTGATAACTGGGAAGGCATTGCCTTTATAAAAGTAAACAAAACATCACAGAGTACAAGCGGATGTAATACACTAAGTACAAAAGAAAGTGATGAAAAGTAAGTGGGCCAGAATACAAACCCAACTGAAAGTACAGCTACAACTGAACAAAAGTACAACAGAAGAAGACAAACAGCTAGAAGAATGGAAGCAGCTCCTGGGTCGTCCTCCTCAGATCCTACCTGAAGGGTAGGTAAAGATAGCACAGCTCATGGATCGTCCACCACGGATCCTACATGAAGGGTAGGTACAGATAGCGCAGCTCCTGGATCGTCCACCACAGATCCTACCTAAAGGGTAGGTACAGATATCCTCCACAACGCTCTCGCCCGTCAACCTCCTATGAGTGTCATCTCATCGTGAAGTCCACCTCTGGATACTGACACGTCATGAGGTCCACCTCCGGGTACCATCCAGTCCTCGAACACTTGGCCTCTTTCAGCGATGCCCGTCATCTGCAACTAACACAACGAGGTGAGAGCATATCCCGTTCATGGGTGATTATACGATACTCAGTAGGGACCCCGAGACCCTCAAGGTCTCACTAAATTAAACAAGGATAACAACAATGTAGGATCTCAACAGATAACCCTTACTTAGGTATAAGACCATACTTATACCTAAGTTATCATGTAACCCATCTCAATCATGAGGAAACACAAAGGTTATGAAATCAACGGATAACCACTACCTAGGTATATGCCCATACATATACCTAAGTTATCAAGTGACCCAAATCAGTCATGAGGTAAACACAAATGTCATAGACTCAACTCAAACCGGGATTTTCATTATCAAAACTGTAACTGCTAAAGAGCCCAGTCTCTGGAGAGTATAGTGATCATGTCCTGACTCCGAGTTAGTGCTCACTAACCTAAGACTACTAAGGTACTCCTCCTGTCGAGTTCCGCGGGTTGGCCACCCAAACACAGTAGTGCTTCCCGACGGGGTCTTCCACCCAAACACAGTAGTGCATCCCCCTAATATCCTGCAAAGGTACTCTCCGGTCAAGTACCGCGGGTCTGCACCCAAACACAGTAGTGCTCCATCCGCCATGGGTCTGCACCCAAACAAAGTAGTGCTCCGTCCACTGGGCTAGTCGACTCACTCCAAGTCGAGTCGGTCAAGCAGTCGTCAGTTCTCAGCCGGCTACATGGTCTCCGTACTCCGTATGCTCTTCTCCGAGAGGGTCCGCTCCACGAGCTACTGGTCAATACTCCAAGTATCAAAAAGTCTCACGAAGAAGTATCTCAATGTACCGCCTCGTCATAGGTGTCTCAACACAACAGATGGCGCGTCAATCGGGCGCCCGGTCTATGAGTTATTAGCCTTTTCGTCCCAGGGTCCCGGTTGGTTTCGTGTGTGAACCGACCCGACCATATCTCAACTATACCCTTAACTCTCATAGGGTATACTCATAGGTACCGTTTCCCAATGTGATCACAAACGCCACTAACGGTTCGTCAAACGAACGTCCGGTCTGAAAGTTATCAGCTTTTCCGTTCTAGGGGCCTGGTTGATTTTCAGGTTCAATCCAACTCGGCCACTATCCATATGGATCCAAAGCTCATGTGAATTATGACAAATGTTCTATCTCATCAAGAGGAATCCAAAAAAGTCAAAGACACGTCAATCGGACATCCGGAGCTCAAGATATAAGTGTTTCCGCTCCGAGGGCCTGGTTGGTTTCATATCCGAACCAACCTTGTCGTACACAAAGATCTCCTAAATCTTGAGAGTAATATACCAAAACGACCGTCTTGATCCAAGTATCTCTACGCAATAGACGGTGCATCGATAGGAGGACCGTAGCCCAAGATACGGATAAAAGACCGGAAGTGGTCTGGAAATGGGAGTTTGGGCCCGGTCCGACCCGGCCCAACCCCCCCTGGGTCGGCCCGAACCGGGTCCAGGTCCGGAAAATTAGGGCGTGGCCCAGCCCGATGGGCGTGGCCCGAGTGGTTCGGCACTGGCCAAGCAGGGTGGGATCGGCACCTGCCGAGCGGCCGCGCAAAGGGGGCGGGTTCCCCTTGATTGCTGCCACGACCCTCGCGTGGGGTCCCTTCCATGCCAGCGGACGTGGCCTAGCGCCACGTCCCCTCCTCGGTCCCGCGTGGCCGCATGACTGGGCACCTGCCGCCGCGGCTTTAGCCGGGGTGGTCCCTCCTGGAGGTGCGCCGGGTGCCACCGCCTCCGAGCGGCCAGCCGGTGCCGACCACCCCGCCGGTGGCCCGCGCCGCCGGTGAATTCCGTGGGCCACCGGAGTTTCTCCGGTGCCCCGTTTTTTATTCCATCTGCGCCGGCATTTTCCTCGGGTCTTTCACATTACTTTGGAATCATCAAACCGCCTCTGCGGACCATTCTGTCAATGTCGTCGATCTACCGTCAATTAATCAAACTGCGGAGCCTTCGAAACGCCGCAACGGTGCGACGCGATGGCGCCATGCTTCTTCGCCCGTTCTTCATCGTTTCCGCGCAGTAGAGTTGCACAGCACCGCCTTTGCTCGTGCCACAACAAGTACAACCAACAAAGGGGGAGGAGGGTCAGCCATGTTCGTGCGGTCCGACCTCCTCCTGTTATTACGATAACAGGTGGCCCAATGAGAAGACGATGTACGAAAAAGGAAAAACCATGGGCCAAATCAAATAACCCCTAACTTGAAATTGACGTCGCACGTCGTCGAGTCGTGAAAGTCGAACGTCATGGAAGTCAGGTGTCGCGGAAGAACGGTATTGATTCCGTCGACGTCGGAGGAAGAATAAGAACATTGTTGTTGGCATCAGTCTCCATGGTCGGCGTCTCCTTCCTTGTCACGGAAGAGGATGTAAAAAGGATTGGAGAAAACGTAGTGCGTTTTTCACCGAGTTGGAAGGTCATTATTCGTTGGAGAGTCGGCGTTATTTGTTTTGATGATTAAGTTCTTCAAAAGAGAGAAGAGATCTCTCCCAAATTCTCTCACACAACCAAAACTCACAAAAATAAAATAAGGCCTCTCCTTATTTTATTATTTTTCCATGAATTCAAACTTTTAAAATTCAAACACATAGTTAAATTAATTTAAGAGGTTTAATCAATTAATTTAAGATGTGTGTTGGAAAAACTAAAGAGGAGAGAGGGGAGAGTTACACAATTAATTATAAGGGGTTTAAGGAATGTGAAAGGTTTTCACATCATTTATTACAAGGGGGTTTTAAGGGGAAGAGTTAAGGTGGTTAGGGAATTTGAAGGGTGGGGTTCGTGTGGGCCCCACATCACCATTAATCACTCTTGGTTAGCTCCCAAACTTCCACACATGGTTAGAATTAAAATTGGTTCCAAAAATTTTATTTACTTCACAATTTAACCTCAAAATTTAAACAACTCCTTCTGAGAAAACGCACCATCGTAAAAGGTACTCCTAAGCAATTACCGGCGCTGCGGTTCCATCGGTGCCCTCAGATTTCGATTCCGAGCATCGGTTCAAAATTTAGAAAATCCCACTCATTCGTTCACTGAACGTACCCAAGCTAAACTTCAGAAATTGATTCCGGGCACACCGGGCCTCGGAATCAGGCGCCGTCAGAAACTGCGTACATGTGAAATTCCAAAGAAATATAGAAAAAAAAATTCCTTGAAATTCTCAGGTCATTAAATTACTCCCACCTCCGGGCTTTACATCCCCGTAAATCTATACCACAAACTAGGGAAACAAAAGCGGTACTGAGCACGCATCTGAGCCTTCCACTCCCATGTTCTCACCTAAGGATTCCCCTGCTACCAGCGAAAGCACACAAGAGGTATCGACCATCCCTGTAGGACCCACTCTTGTCGATCCTCAACCCCTACTGGATCCCTATGGAAGTCGTACATTCATCGATGTCCAAATCCCTGAGAGTGATGATGTGTGAAGGATCATGTACATATCTCTTCAGCTGAGGTACGTGGATGATATTATGCACCTGGTGAAACTGAGGTGGAATGGTCAAGTGGTAAACCACCTCACATACCATACTGAGGACCTAGAAAGGTCTTTTGAACCATGGAGATAACTTTCCACCTCGTCCACATCTCCGTAAACCTCATTGAGGTGAGATACTATAAGGACGTGATCGTCATCCTCAAACTCTAGAGGTCTCCCTTTCATGATTATAACTGAAACTCAAAACTCCTGTTGCCACGTGGGTGAAGTTGGCCGAATCAAGAGTGATCAGCTACACCTTCCTATGCATGATTCCATCTTGTGATGGCTGGGTTTTCCTTTTTTCCGACCAAGGGAAACCCCATCCGTCATGATCCAAGGATCGCTACGCAACTGACGGTGCGTCGATCGGAGGTCTGTAGCCTAAAACCGTTGACATGACCCTCACCTTTGAGATACCTACTAGAGGAGACCCAGTGACCACACACTGATGCCGAAAGTGTGACTCAACCTTTGGAGGCGAGAGTTATGGTTGGATCTCTTGGTAGTGGTGTTGAGGCCTTGCGATATCATCCTTGGTATGGATTAGTATAATCCATGTCGGGATTGACTGTATTAGGCAATGAACGTGGTTCATCCAGGGGATGAGACCATATTTCTATTATCGGAAAATAAGAAATCTTAGCAGCTCTTATAGGATGGGAGAAGGTCTAGTCCATCCAAGAGAAGAAGAGGACAGCTCAGAGCCGACAAAATTCTTTTTCTGATAGGAGGCAGAGACCACTAGAGTTCGAGGATGGCGACCACGTCTTCTTGCGGGTCTCACCTCGACGTGGATTTCAGATATTTGGACGAGGCGGCAAGTTATCTCCGTGTTTCATCGGACCATTCTAGGTCCTCAGAAGGATAGGAGAGGTGGCTTATCGCCTGACCCTACCACCTCAGTTGCACCAGGTGCACGACGTCTTCCACGTGTCTCAGCTGAGGAGATACGTGCACGACCCGACGCATATCTTCGACCATGGGGAGCTAGACATTGATGATGGGGAGACTTTTGCGGAGGTCCCAGTGGAGATCGAGGATCAACAGGAGTGGGTCCTACATGAACAGTCGATTCCTCTAGTGCGCATCATATGGCAGCACGTGAACCTCCAGGAGAGCACTTGGGAGCAGGAGGCTCAGATGCGTGCTCAGTACCCACATTTGTTTCCCTAGTTAATGATGTATCTTTACGAGGATGTAAAGCACTGAGGTTGGAGTAATGTAAAGACCTGTAAAACTCAAGGGAATATATTTTCTTAATTTTCTTTTGGATTTTACAAGAACGCAGTTTCTAAAGGCACCTGATTCCGAGGCCTGGTGAGCCTGAAATAAATTTCCGAAGTTTAGCTCGGGTATGTTCAGTGAACGAACGAGAAAGTTTTCCTTACTTTTGAACTGGTGCTCAGAATTGAAATTCGAGGACACTGATGGAATCACAGCGCCTGTAATTACTTAGGAACACCTTTTCTAGAGTTGCGTTTGCTCGGGTGTGGTTATTAAAATTTTGGGTTAAGTAAAGAATAAAATAAAATGGTGTAACCAATTTTATTTTTTTTAAATGTAGTTTAACCTAAGATAAGTGGTTGGAGTGGGACCCACTATATCCTACTCCACTAGGTAGGATATTTGTGGGGTGGGGCCCACACGATCCCTACCCTTTCAACTTTCTCAATCCCCTATTAATTATGTAACCCACTCGCACCCCATTAAATGAAATGTCAACTCATTAATTGATTAACTTATTCAATGTAATTAATTCATGGATTCATTTGAATTTCAAATGAAACGTTGGCTTGTGGATTAATTAAATAAGACAATGTCTTATTTTGTGAGAGGTGAGTTCATTGTGCGAGAGGATTTGGGGAAGGAAAGCTCTAACTCTTGAAGAAAATTCTTCCTCCTTGGAGAACGCGAAGAACGCACTGTCACCGACGAAGAATTCCGAATCCTCGGAGATCGACGACGCGACGCCGTGTACCGCGACGCCGACCATTCTTTTCTCCGTGACACCGACGACCCTTACGAAGTCTTCTTCCATGACATGATTTTCCGCGATGAAATTTTGTTCAACAACGCTCGAGGTAGGGGGTTTGGTTTAATTTAATTTTTTTGGATTATATCCTCAGCCTTTGATTAAATTTTTGACAGTCGTTTGGCCTGCCTGTTATCATAATAACGGGAGGTGGTCGGACCGCATGAACATGGCCGACCCTCATCCTCCTTTTGTTGGTTGTACTTGTAGCGGCAGACCCGCGGTGGAGGAGAGCTTGGTTGTAGCGGTAGACCCGCGGTACTCAATAGAAGGAGTACCTCTGGAGGTTATAAGGGGGAGCGCTTGGTTGTAGCGCCAGACCCACGACGGAGGAGCGCTTGGTTGTAGCGGCAGACCCATGGTGGGAAGCACTTGGTTGTAGCAGCAAGCCCACAATACTCGATAGGTGGAGTACTACAACAGTCCAATGTTAATGGGAAGCACATGGTTGTAGCTTCAGGCCCAATGTACTCAAAAGAGGAGGAGTTTCCCCAGCAGCTATGGTTTTGACATCCGGATTAATTCCTCGTTTGAGCTAAGTCTTGACTTTCAACCTTTATCTTCGATAAGATTGACTTGATTTCCTATGTGGATTACGTTATTCTTTACTGTGTGGATGGGGTTATGAATTCTATTGTGGAACGGGATATGTTTTTCTGTGCGGACTGGGTTATACTTGGGCTCGGATGTTGGAGCTGAATGGATTACTTAGGTATATGTATGTGCATATACCTAAGTAGTGTCAGATGTTACATCGTGATTGTATCTTCCTTTGTGGATTATCCTTTGTGGAATCTGGGAGACCTTCGAGGGTATCGGGGTCCCTACTAAGTATCTTATACTCACCCCTGCATGGGCTATGCTCGCACTACGTTGTGTTGGATGCAGACGGCGGACAGCGCTGATCGTGGTGGAGGCTTGTGGATCAAGTCGGTACATGGAGGTGGACCACTGGGCGGGATGTACACGGAGCGAACGGCTGGACCCGTGGAGCTGAGGAGGCTATCTATACCCAACCTTTAGGTGGGACTTCCTGTGGATGGATCAACGTTGCGTCTTTACTTTTTAGTTGTTGTACTTCTTTTCGAGTTGTACTTTACTTTCAGTTTGGCTTTGTATTCTGGACCACTTACTTTTCTACACATACTTTTATACCCAGTTTTACTTAGTGTTTACTTCTACTTACTTACTCTATGGTGTTTGTTTACTTTAAAAAGGCAATGCCTTCCCTTTTAATCGGGAATTACGCCTTGGTGTTATGCATCCTCGGGATCCGTGCCGTGACTACCCCAAGCCCTCCTCCCATAGGCCAGGGGCTGGCGACTAGCACCAAGGCGTAAATCCCGACAAAAAGGGGAAGGAATTGGATTTATATAGTAAACAAACACCACAGAGAAAGCAAGAAGAAGTAAACACTAAGTAAAACTGGTTACAATAGTAGGTAAAGAAAAGTAAGTGGGCCAGAATAAAAACTAAAACAAAAAGTAAAGTACAACTAGAAAAAAAAGTACAACAACTGTAAGTAAAGCTGCAACGTCGATCCGTCACTGGAAGCCCCACCTGAAGGGTGGGTACAGATAGGCTCCACAGCTCCACGGGTCCAGCCGTCCGCTCTGTGTATGTCCCGCCCAGTGGTCCACCTCCAGGTACTGACTCGCTCCACAAGTCTTAGCCACAATCAGCGCTGTTCGTCGTCTGCATCCAACACAACGTAATGTGGGCATAGCCCGTGGAGGGGTGAGTATACGCTACACAGTAGGGACCCCGAGACCCCCGAAGGTCTCCCAGAATCCACAAAGGATAATCCAGAAATGAAAGATACAATCACAAAGTAACATCCGACAATACATAGGTATATGCCCATACATATACCTAAGTCATCAATTCCAGTTCAGCTCCAACATCCGAGCCCAAGTACAACCTAGTCCACACAGGAAAACGTAACCCATTCCACATAGGAATTCACAACCCAATCCACAAAGGAAAGAATAATGTAATCCACACATAATATCAAGTCAATCTTATCGAAGAAAAAGATTGAAAGTCAAGACTCATCTCATACAGGTGTACTTCTTCGTAAGACGGTAGAGATGATCAGATGTAGCGACTGATTCATCTAAGTCGTCAGACCCACACATGATCGATAGGTACTAACCCCTGAAATGACCCACAAGGGATCGATAGGTACTAACCCCTGCAATGACCCACAACGGATCGTTAGGTATTAACCCCCGCAATGACCCACACAGGGTCTGACCCACACTGGATCGGTATGCGCTGGCCCACACAGGACTGCTGAGCGCTGACCCACAGAGGATCTGACCCACACAAGATCGGAAGCACTAATCCACACAGGATCACTGAGTGTTGTAGTCGTCGCCGTCGAATCCACGAAGGATTTTTGTACAGTCATCATCGTCGTCGCAGTCGCATCCAGCTCTAGGGTTCCCGCACACAGCAAGCTCGTTTCGGGAGGGTCCGCTCCACAAGCCGAGGGGCTAATACATCAACTGACACGAAGTCAGGAGTTGATGTATCCCAAAGTTCCGTATTTTCAAAAGGAACTCAACGTGACAGACGGCGCATCAATCGGACGCACGATCTGAGAGTTATTGGCTTTTTCGTCCGAGGGGCCCGGTAGGTTTTTAAGTCAAACCCAACCCGGTTGTACACAAACTACATCCAAACCACAAGCGGATTATTCCCAAAGGTCCTTCTCATTAAGAGGAATCCAAAAAAGTCAACGACACGTCAATGAAACATCCAGAGCTCAAGTTATAAATGATTCCGCTCCGAGGGCCCGGTTGAATTCGTGTCAAACCAACCCGGACGAACCCAATGTTCTCCAAAACCTTGAGTGTAATATACCGAAACGACCGTCTCGATCCAAGGATCACATCACAGCTGACAGTGCGTCGATCGGTGGTCTGTAGCACATTTTATGGGCAAAAGACTAAAAGAAGTATGTGAATAGGTGGTTCGGGCCCGGTCCAACCCGGCCCGATACCCCCTGGGTCGGCCCGAACCAGGTCGACCCGACCCAGGTCCGGGTCCGGCCCATTAGGGTGCGGCCCGGCCCGGTGGGCATGGCCCAACCCGGCCTGGGCGCGGACCGGCCCGGCCTGGGTGCGGCCCGGCCCAGCCTGGGTGGCCCGACCCTTTGTCACAACCCGTCCTCGGGGCCCGTGTCGTGACTACCCCAAGCACGCCTTCCATAGGCCAGGGGCTGGAGACTATCACCAAGGAGTAATTCCCGAAAAAAAGGGAAGGCATTGCCTTTATAAAGTAAACAATCCCACAGAGTAAGCCCTTTGTCACGACCCGTCCTTGGGGCCTGTGTCGTGACTACCCCAAGCCCGCCTTCCATAGGCCAGGGCCAGGCGACTATCACCAAGGCGTAATTCCCGATAAAAAGGGAAGGCATTGCCTTTATAAAGTAAACAATCACACAGAGTAAGCAAGTAGAAGTAAACACTAAGTAAAACTGGGTACAATTGTAAGTGCTGAAAAGTAAGTGGGCCAGAATACAAACCCAAACTGAAAGTAAAGTAAAACTGGAAAATGAAGTACAACAACAGAAAAGTAAAGCCGCAACGTCGAGCCGTCCACTGAATGTCCCACCTGAAGGGTGGGTACAGATAGCCTCCTCAGCTCCTCGGGTCCATCCGTCCGCTCTGAGTATGTCCCGCCCAGTGGTCCACCACCAGGTACCGATTTTCTCCACAAGCCTCCACCACGATCAGCGTTGTCCATTGTCTGCATCCAACACAATGTAGTGCGGGCATAGCCCGTGTAGGGGTGAGTATAAGATACTCAGTAGGGACCTCGAGACCCCTGAGGATCTCCCAAAATCCACAAAGGATAAACCCTAAAGGAAAGATACAATCACGAAGTAACATCCGACACTACTTAGGTATATGCCCATACATTTA
Source organism: Viscum album (assembly GCA_963277665.1). Classification (NCBI taxonomy): domain Eukaryota; kingdom Viridiplantae; phylum Streptophyta; class Magnoliopsida; order Santalales; family Viscaceae; genus Viscum; species Viscum album. Next base: position 507,007,998 of record OY728164.1, on the reverse strand, counting down.
CCTAAGTCATCAATTCCCGTTCGGCTCCAACATCCGAGCCCATGTACAACCCAGTCCACACAAGAAAGCACAACGTAATCCACACAGGATATCAAGTCAATATTATCGAAGATAATATTGAAAGTCAAGACTCAGCTCACACATGAATACTTCTTCATAAGACGATAGAGATGATCAGATGTAACCACTGATTCATCTAAGCCATCAGACCCACACAGGATCGATATGTACTAACCCCCAAAATGAACCACATAGGATCGATAGGTACTAACCCCCGCAATGACCCACACAGGATCTGACCCACACAGGATGGGTATGCGCTGGCCCACACAGGACCGCTGAACGCAGACCCACACAGGATCTGACCCACCCAGGATCGGTATGCGCTGGCCCACACATGACCATTGAGAGCTGACCCACACAGGATCTGACCCACACAGGATCGGTAGCACTGATCCACACAGGATCACTGAGTGTTGTAGTCATCGCTGTCGAACCCACGGAGGATTCCCATGCAGTCTTCATCGTTGTCGTAGTCGCAGCCAGCTCTAGGGTTCCCGCACATAGCAAGCTCATTTCCGGAGGGTCTGCTCCACGAGCTGAGGGGCTCATACATCAAATGACACGAAGTCTGGATTTTATGTATCCCAAAGTTCCGTATCGTCAAAAGGAACTCAACGTGACAGACGACGCGTCAATCGGATGCCCGACCTGAGAGTTATTGGATTTTTCGTTCTAGGGGCCCGGTTGGTTTTTAAGTCAAAACCAACCCGAATATACTCCAACTGCGTCCAAACCTCAATCAGAGTAATCCAAAAGGTTCCATCTCACTAAGAGGAATCCAACAATGTTGACGGTATGTCAATCGGATGTCCGAAGATCAAGTTATAAGCATTTCCGCTCCGAGGGCCCGGTTGGTTTCGTGTTCGAACCAACCCGGCCGAACCCATTGTTCTCCGAAACATTGAGTGTAATACACCAAAACGACCGCCTCGATCCAAGAATCGCATCTCAACTGACGGTTCGTCGATCGGAGGTCCGTAGCCCATGTTATGGGCGTTTGAACGGAAATTTCTGAAAACAGGGGGTTGGGGCCCGGTCCGACCCGGCCCGATACCCCCCCGGGTCGACCCGAACCGGGTCCGGGTCCGGGTCCGGCCCATTAGGGCGCGAACCGGCCCGGTGGGTGCGGCTCGGTGGCCTGGCAGGCTCGGGCGGCCCGCGTGGCCAGCGCGGCTGGCCGGGCAGGGCGGAATAGGGGGGCGTGTTACGCCCCTGATTGATAACCGTGGCCCCCACGTGGGGGCCGCTCTTCATTTCCAGCCGGGGGTAACGAACCCTCGGTCTCCAGTTGGCAAGAGTTAAGAGAGGGTGTTTTATTTTCGAGAGTTGCAAATTTAAGAGGGGAAAAGCTATGAACGTTAGGGGAAGGTGAGGGGTTGGGCTCGTGTGGGCCCCACCCCACCTTAATCCTCTCAAAGGTAGTTAACTACAATTGGGTCCCACCCCCAACTCCCTTACTTAGGATATAACCACATAAGAGAGGGGAAGGGTGTTGTGACTCAACTCTTAACCACTTAGCAAGAAATAAAAATATAATTGTAAAACAATTATATTTTTATTCCTCACCCTTTTATTAACAACTCATCCCGAGTAAACACAACTCCAGGAAGGGTCTTCTTAAGAAATTACCGGCGTTGCGGTTTCATGGGTGACCTCAGATTTCTATTCTGGGCACTGGTTCAAAAGTTAGAAAAACCCGCTTGTTCGTTCACTGAACGTACCCGAGCTAAACTTCGAAAAATGATTTCAGGCACACCGGGCTTCGGAATTAGGTGCCGTCAGAAACTGCATTCTTAAAAAATCTCATAGAAAACTAAGAAAAATTTTCCTTGAAATTTACGGGTCTTTACATTACTCCCACCTCAGGGCTTTACGTCCTCGTAAAGTTTAACACAAACTAGGGATGCAATAGCGGTACTGAGCACGCATCTGAGCCTTCCGCTCCCATGTTCTCACTTTGATGTTCCTGTGCTGCCAACGAAAGTGCACAAGTGGAATCGACCGTCCATGTCGGACCCGCTCCTGTCGATCCTCGACCTCTACTTGAACCCCGCAAAATTCACCCCATCGCCAACGTCCAGCTCCCCATGGTCGATGATATGCGTCGGGTCAAGCACGTATCTCCCCAGTTGAGATACGTCGAAGTCACCGTGCACCTGGTGCAACTGATGTGGATGGGTGAAATGGTAAGACACCTTGCCTACCCTGCGGAGGACCTGAAAAGGTCTGCTAAACCTCGGATATTACTTGTTGCCTCAGCCACATCTCTGTAAACCTCGTCGAGGAGAGACCCGTATAGGGACGTGGTCGTCATCCTCAAACTCTAGAGGCCTCCGGTCAGCTCTGTGCAGTCTCATCTGCCGTGATCCATAGGCAATCACTGCCCACTCCTACATCTGGACACACCAGAGTCTGGTCCCTAAAGCATCACAGTGAACTATGTAACCAACGCCCACAGGTTGGGCGCACCGGTCAACCCAGCTCCTGAAAGCTCTGCTGGAAGTGGTGCCACAACTCTGGAGAATTCTGGCACAAAGGTAAGTTTGGCCATCTCCTGAGTGATCGAATGCACCGTCTTATGCAAGATTCCATCCTGTGCTGCCAGGGTTTTCCTTTTCGCCGACCAAGGAAAACCCCATCCCAACTCTGGAGAATTCGGACCGCACGAACACGACCGACCCTCCTCCCCCCATGATGCTTGATTTTGTTGCGGCACAAGCAAGGCAGCGCGGTGTCGTTGCACCGCGCAGAAATAATAAAGAATGGGAGGAGAAGAGCGGCACTGTCGCGCCGTGCCGTTGAAGTCGAACAAAGCAGCGACGCCGTCGTGCTGCGTCAGAGAACCTTGAAGAGACCGCAGTCGGAGCGGGGCCGTGACGGAGGGGCGCGGCGCCGTCACGCTGTGCTGATCGGACAAGGCCGCGGCCTATGGCCGCGGTGGTGCGGGGGAGTGGCGGACAGCTTCTGGCCACCAGAGCAGGAGGGCGGGACCGCAGCGGTCCCACGACAGCAGCAACCAGCCGGCTGGACCGGGCCGACCGGTCACCAAGAATGATGGGGGTCGTAACCCCTGGCTGGCTGAAGGATCGGCCCCCCACAAAGGGGCTGCGGTTACACGAACATGGGGGCAGCGCGCCACCCCCTTCCGCTTGGTCGTTTCGGCCGAGCCGCCTGGCCACGCCGGCCAGGCTGAGCGCGCCAGGCTGGGCCACACCGCACCCAGGACAGGTCAGGCTGGGACGCGCCCTAATTGGCCAGACCTAGACTCGGGTCGGGTCGACCCGGTTCGGGCTGACCTAGGGGGTATCGGGCCGGGTCAGACCGGGCCCGAACCCCCTATTCAGAGACTTCTTTCGGTCTTTTGCCCATAACTTGGGCTACGGACCTCCGATCGATGCACCGTCAGATGAGATGTGATCCTTGGATTGGGACGGTCATTTAGGTATATTATAATCAAGGTTTCACGGAACTTAGGGTTCGGCCGGGTTGGTTCGAACATGAAACCAACTGGGCCATCGGAGCGGAAACGCTTATAACCTGAGCTCCGGACGTCTGATTGACGTGTCGTCGACTTTGTTGGATTAATCTTATTGAGACATAACTTTTGGATTACTTTGCTTGAGGTTTGGATGCAGATAGAGTTCGGTCGTGTTGGTTTTGATTAAAAAACCAACTAGGCCCCTAGGACGAAAAAGCCAATAACACTCGGATCGGGCGTCTGATTGACGCGACGTCTGTCACATTGTGTTCCTTTTGACGATACGGAACTTTGGGATACATCAACTCCGGACTCCGTGTCAGTTTATGTATCATCCCCTTGGATCGTGGAGCAGACCCTCCCGAAACGAGCTTGCTGTGTGTGGGAACCCTATAACTGGCTGCGACTGCGACGATGATGACGACTATACAGAAATCCTCCGTGGATTCGACAACGACGACAACAGCACTCAGCAATCCTGTGTGGATCAGTGCTACCGATCCTGTGTGGGTCATATCCTGTGTGGGTCAGTGCTCAGCGGTCCAGTGTGGGCCAGCGCATACCGATCCTGTGTGGGTCAGATCCTGTGTGGGTTATTTCGGGGGTTAGAACCTATCGATCCTTTGCGGGTCATTGCGGGGGTTAGTACCTATCGATCCTGTGTGGGTCCGTTGGATTAGATGAATCTGTGGCTACATCTGATCATCTCTATCGTCTTATGAAGAAGTACACCTATGTGAGATGTGTCTTGACTTTCAATCTTTATCTTCGATAAGATTGATTTGATATCCTATGTGTATTACGTTATGATTTCCTGTGTAGATTGGGTTGTGAATTCCTACATAGAACGGGTTGCATTTTACTGTGTGGACTGGGTTGTACTTGGGCTCGGATGTTGGATCTGAACTGGAATTGATGACATAGGTATATGTATGGTCATATACCTATGTAATTTCGAATGTTACTTTGTGATTGTATTGTTCCTTTGTGGATTATCCTTTGTGAATTCTGGGAGACCATTGGAGGTCTCGGGGTCCCTACTGAGTAGCGTATACTCACCCCTACACGGGCTATGCCCGCACTACGTTGTGTTGGATGGAGATGACGAAGAATGCCGATTGTGGCTTAGACTTGTTTAGCGAGTCGGTACCTGGAGGTGGACCACTGGGCGGGACGTACACAGAGCGGACGGCTGAACCCATGGAGCTGTGGAGACTATCTGTACCCACCCTTCAGGTGGGGCTTCCAGTGACGGATCGACATTGCATCTTTACTTACAGTTGATGTACTTTCTTTCTAGTTATACTTTACTTTCAGTTTGGGTTTGTATTCTGGCCCACTTACTTTTCTGCACTTACTATTGTACTCGGTTTTTACTTAGTGTTTACCTCTTCTTTCTTACTCTATCGTGTTCGTTTACTTTACAAAGGCAATGCCTTCCCCTTTTTATTGGGATTTACGCCTTGGTTCTAGTCTCCAGCCCCTGGCCTATGGAAGGCGGGCTTGGGGTAGTCACAGCACGGGCCCCGAGGAAGGGTGCAGACCCCGGTGGGAAGCACTACTGTGTTTGGGTGGCGGACCCGCAGTACTCAACAGGAGGAGTACCTCTGCAGTCTTAGGTTAGTGAGCAATACCTCAGAGTAGTGACAGGATCACTGTACTCTCCAGAGACGGGGCTCTTCAGCAGTTACGGTTTCGATAATGAAAATCCTGGTTTGAGCTGAGTCTATGACCTTTGTGTTTACCTCATTATTGAGATGGGTCACTTGATAACTTAGGTATATGTAGGGGCACATACCTAGGTAGTGGTTATCCGTTTATTTAATAACCTTTTTGTTTCTTTATGATCGAGATGGGTTACTTAATAACTTAGGTATAAGTATGGGATTATACATAAGTAAGGGTTATATGTTGAGATCCTAATATGTGGTTATCCTTATTGGATTTAGTGAGACCTTGAGGGTCTTGGGGTCCCTACTGAGTATCGTATACTCACCCCGACACAGGCTATGCCTGCACCTCGTTGTGTAGGTTGCAGACGATAGGCAGCACTGACAGAGGCTGAGTGTTCGAGGACTGGACGGTACCTGGAGGTGGACCTCACAACGAGTCAGTATCTAGAGTTGGACTTCATGACGAGATGAAACTCAGAGGCAGTTGACGGGCGAGAGAGTTGTGGAGGATATCTTTACATACTGTTCAGGTACGATCCGTGGTGGACGATCTAGGAGCTGCGCTATCTGTACCTACCCTTCAGGTTGGATCAGTGGTGGACGATCTAGGAGCTGTGCTATCTGTACCTACCCTCCATGTAGGATCTGAGGAGGATGTCCCAGCAGCTTCTTCCATTCTTCCAGCTGTTTGCATTTTTCTGTTGTACTTTAGTTCAGTTGTAGTTGTACTTTCAATTGGGTTTGTATTTTGGCCCACTTACGTTTCATCACTTTCTTTTGTACTTAGTGTATTACTTCCTCTTGTACTCTGTGATGTTTTGTTTACTTTTATAAAGGCAATTCCTTCCCAGTTATCAGATTTATGCCTTTGGTGCTAGTCTCCAGCCCCTGGCCTATGGAAGGCGGGCTTGGGGTAGTCACGGCACGGGCCCCGAGCACGGGTCGTGACAATTCTAAAATTTAACTTTTAAATAAAATTATAAAATACAGTTAAAAAATTTTTTATAGGAAAATAACTTTTCAAAGTATATACCATTACTATTATTATTTTATAAAAATTAAACAAAAAAATAGTGTTAAAATTTTATTCATATAAAAATATATATTATTCATATAAAAAATATACATTTTATGTAATATATATTTTTCATAAAATAAATCACATAAAAATATAATATTAGAAAAAATTCCTTTTTAACCATAAGGTGATCTTAGCAGTTATCTAACAACACTAAAAAAATGATATTTACTTGTACATGTATTTCATAACGTTTTTACCACTATTAATACCCTCTAAATAAATGGATATAATATAATTGTTATATAATGTCTCATGGTTTATTTTATTGCGATGTTTAGTATAGAACAATCTATTGGGATGAGGTTTTTCTTGGTCGGCGAAAAAGAAAACCCAGGCAGAAAATGATGGAATCTTGCATAAGAGGGTGCATTCGATCACTCAGAAGATGGACAAACTTACCTTTGTGCCATAATTCTCCATAGTTGCGGCACCTCTTCCAGCAGAGCTTTCAGGACCTGGGTTGACCGGTGTGCCCAACCTATGGGCGTTGGTTACATAGTTCACTACGACGCTCTAGGGACCGGACTCGGGTGTGTCCTGATGTTGGAGTGGGCATTGATCGCCTATGTATTACGGTAGATGAGACTGCATAGATCTGACAGGAGGCCTCTAGAGTTCGAGGATGACGACCACGTCCTCATACGGGTCTCACCTCGATGAGGTTTACGGAGATGTGGCCGAGGCAGAAAGTAATCTCTGAGGTTTAGTGGACCTTTTCATGTCCTCAGCAGGGTATGCGAGGTGGCCTACCATTTCACCCATCCATATCAGTTGCACCAGGTGCACGATGACTTCCACGTATCTCAACTGTGGAGATACGTGCTTGACCCGACGCATATCATCGACCATGGGGAGCTGGACATTGGTGATGGGGTGACTTTTTCGGGGTTCCATTAAAGGTAGAGGATCGACAGGAGTGGGTCCTACAAGGACGGTCAATTCCTTTTGTGCGTTTTTGTTGGTAGCACGAGAACCTCCAGGTGAGCACATGGGAGCGGAAGGCTCAGATGTGTGCTCAATACCGCTTTTGTATCCCTAGTTTGTGTTAATGATTTACGAGGACGTAAAGCCCTGAGGTGAGAGTAATGTAATGACCCAGAAATTTCAAGGAAATTTTTTTCTTAATTTTCTTTGGGATTTTTCAAGAACACAGATTTTGACGGCACCTGATTCCGAGGCCTGGTGTGTTCGGAATCATTTTCCGAAGTTTAGCTCGGGTACGTTTTGTGAATGAATGAGTGGGTTTTTCTGACTTTTGAACTGGTGCTCAGAATAGAAATCCGAGGGCACCCATGAAACCGCAGTGCCAGTAATTTCATAAGAAGTCCCTTCTTGGAGTTGTGTTTACTTGGGAGGAGTTGTTAAAAAAAAGGGTGAGGAATAAAAATATTATTGTTTTACAATTTTATTTTTATTTCTTGCTAAGTGGTTAAGTGTTGATTCACAACTCCCTTCCCCTATATTATGTGGTTATATCCAAAGAAAGGGAGTTGGGGGGGGACCCACTTGTATTTAACTACCTTTGAGAGGATTAAGGTGGGGTGGGGCCCACACGAGCCCAACCCCTCACCTTCCCCTAACATTCATAACTTTTCCCCTCCTAAATTTGTAACTCTGGAAAAGAAACCCCCCTCTCTTAACTCTTTCCAACTGGATACTGGGGGTTCGTAACCCTCGGCTGGAAATGAAGAGCGACCCCCACGTGGGGGCCACGATTATCAATCAGAGGGGCAACGCGCCCCCTAATTCCGCCCAGCCCGGCCAGCCGAGCTGGCCACGCGGGTCGCCCAAGATTTCCAGGCCCTCGGGCCATGCCCAGGTCAGTCCGGGCCGCGCCCTAATGGGCTGGACCCGGACCCATTTCGGGTCGACCCGGGGGGGGGGGGGGGGGTATCAGGTCGGGTCGGACCGGTCCCAAACCCCTATTTTCGGACAGATCCGTTCAAACACCCATAACTTGGGTTAATGACATCTAATCGACACACCATCAGTTGTGATGCGATCCTTGGATTGAGACGGCCGTTTCGGTATATTACAATCAATGTTTTGGAGAAATTTGGGTTCGGCCGGGTTGGTTCGAACACAAAACCAACCGGGCCCTCAGAGCAGAAACACTTATAACTTGAGATTCGGACGTTCGATTGACGTACCGTCGACGTTTTTGGATTCCTATTAGTGAGACAGATCTTCCGGGATACTCTGCTCGATGTTTGGACGCAGTTAGAGTATGGCCGGGTTGGTTTTGACTTAAAAACCAACCGGGCCCCTGGAATGAAAAAGCCAAAAACTCTCAGACCATGCGTCTGATTGAAGGGTCGTCTGTCACGTGGAGTTCTTTTTGACGATATTGAACTTTGGGATAGATAAAATCCAGAATTCATGTTAGTTGATGTATCATCCCCTCATCTCATGGAGCGGATCCTCTCGAAACGAGCTTTCTATGTGCGGGGACCCTAGAGCTGGCTGCTACCGCGACAACGATGAAGACTACATGCGAATCATCTGTGGGTTCGACAGCAATGACTACAGCACTCAGCGATCCTCTGTGGATAAGTGCTACCGATCCTATGTGGGTCAGATCTTGTGTGGGTCAGCGCTCAGCGGTCCTGTGTGGCCCAGCGCAAACCGATCCTATGTCAGTCAGATCCTGTGTGGGTCAGATCCTGTGTGGGTCAGCGCTCAGCGGTCCTGTGTGGGCCAACGCATACCGATCCTGTGTGGGTCAGATCCTGTGTGGGTCATTGCAAGGGTTAGTACCTATCGATCCTATGTGGGTCATTTCTGGGGTTAGTACCTATCGATCCTATGTGGGTCTGACAACTTAGATGAATCAGTGGCTACATCTGATCATCTCTATCGTCTTACGAAGAAGTATTCCTGTGTGAGATGAGTCTTGACTTTCAATATTATCTTCGATAAGTTTGACTTGATATCCTATGTGGATTAATTTGTGCTTTCCTGTGTGGACTAGGTTGTACTTGGGCTCGGATGTTGGAGCCGAACGGGAATTGATGACTTAGGTATATGTATGGGCATATACCTAAGTAGTGTCAGATGTTACTTCGTGATTGTATCTTTCCTTTTTGGGTTATCCTTTGTGGATTCTGGGAGTCCTTCAGGGGTCTCGAGGTCCCTAATGAGTAGCTTATACTCACACCTACACAGGCTATGCCTGCACTACATTGTCTTGGATGCAGACAACGGACAACGCTGATCGTGGTGGAGGATTGTGGAGCAAGTCGGTAACTGGAGGTGGACCACTTGGTGGGACGTACTCGGAGCGGACAGCTAGACCCGAGGAGATGAGGAGGCTATTTGTACCCACCATTTAGGTGGGAATTCCAGTGGATAGATCGACTTTTCGGCTTTACTTTTCAGTTGTTGTACTTCCTTTTCCAGTTGTACTTTACTTTCAGTTTGGGTTTGTATTCTGGCCCACTTACTTTTCTACACATACTATTGTACCCAGTTTTACTTAGTGTTTACTTCTTCTTGCTTACTCGGTGTGATTTTTTACTTTATAAAGGTAATGCCTTCCCTTTTTATCAGGAATTACTCCTTGGTGCTAGTCGCTAGCCCCTGGCCTATGGAAGGCGGGCTTGGGGTAGTCACGGCACGGGCCCCAAGGACGGGTTGTGACAAATGGCCGGGCCGCACAGGCGGGGCCGAGCCGTGCCCAGGCCGGGCGTGGCCATTCCCACTGGGTCGGGCAGCTCCCTATTGTGCCGAACCCGGACCCAGGTCGGGTCGACCCGGTTCGTGCTGACCCAGGGGGTATCGGGTCGGGTCAGACATGGCCCGAACCCCCCATTCACGGACTTCTTTCGGTCTTTTTCCCATAACATGGGATTCAGACCTCTGATCAACGCACCATTAGCTTTTATGTGATCCATGGATCGATACGGTCGTTTCGGTATATTACACTAAAGGTTTCGGAGAACTTTGGGTTCGTCCGGGTTGGTTCGAACACGAAACCAACCGGGCCCTCGCAGCGGAACATTTATAACTAGAGCTGCGGACGTCTGATTGATGTGCCGTCGACTTTGTTGGATTCCTCATAGAGATACTAACCTTTTGTCTTACTCCGCTCGAGGTTTGGATGCAGTTGGAGTACAGATGGGTTGGTTTTGACTTAAAAACCAACCAGGCCCTTAAGATGAAAAATCCAATAACTCTCAGACCAGACATCCGATTGATGCGTCGTCTGTCACGTTGAGTTCCTTTTGACGATACAGAACTTTGGGATATATCATCTCCGGAAATCATGTTAGTTGATGTATCAACACGTCGGCTCGTGCAGCGGACCCTCGCAAATCGAGCTTGCTGTGTGCGGGAACCCTAGAGCTGGCTGCGACTGTGACGACGATGACGACTGTACAGATCTCCTCTTTAGATTCGACGGTGATGACTACAGCACTCAGCGAACCTATGTGGATCAGTGCTACCGATCCTGTGTGGGTCAGATCCTATGTGGGTCAGCGCTTAGTGGTCCTGTGTGGGCCAGCGCATACCGATCCTGTATGGGTCATTGCGGGGGTTAGTACCTAATGATCCTTTATGGGTCATTGCGGGGGATAGTACCTATCAATCCTTTGTGGGTCATTTCCGGGGTAAGTATCTATCGATCTTGTATGGGTCTGACGTCTTAGATGAATCAGTGGCTACTTATGATCATCTCTATCATCTTACGAAGATGTACACCTGTGTGAGCTGAGTCTTGACTTTCAATCTTTATCTTCGATAAGATTGACTTGATATCCTTTGTGGATTACGTTATGCTTTTCTGTGTGGATTGGGTTGTGAATTACTATGTGGAACGGGTTACATTTTCCTATGTGGACTGGGTTGTACTTGGGCTCGGATGTTGGAGTTGAACTGGAATTGATGACTTAGGTATATGTATGGGCATATACCTAAGTAATGTCAGATGTTACTTTGGGATTGTATCTTTCCTTTGTGGATTATCCTTTGTGGATTCTGGGAGACCTTTGGGGGTCTCGGGGTCCCTACCGAGTAGCATATACTCACCCCTACACGGGCTATGCCTGCACTACGTTGTGTTGGATGCAGACGACGGACAATGCTGATTGTGGCTTAGACTTGTGGAGTGAGTCAGTACCTTGAGGTGGACCACTGGGTGGGACATACACGGAGCGGACGACTAGACCCATGGAGCTGTGGAGACTATCTGTACCCACCCTTCAGGTGGGGCTTCCAGTGACAGATCGATGTTATAGCTTTACTTACAGTTGTTGTACTTTCTATCCGGTTGTACTTTACTTTCAGTTTGGGGTTGTATTCTGGCCCACTTACTTTTACGCACTTACTATTGTACTCAGTTTTTACTTAGTGTTTACTTATATCTGCTTACTCTGTCATGTTTTTTTACTTTAAAAAGGCAATGCCTTCCCATTTTTATTGGGATTTACCCCTTGGTGCTAGTTTCGTGTCCAAACCAACCTGGCCGTATCTAAACTATACCCCGAACTATCATAGGGTATACTCATAGGGACCGTTTCTCAATTGATCACCAACGCCGCTGACGGTTTGTCAAACGGACGTCCGGTCTAAAAGTAATCAGCTTTTCCATTCTAAGGTCCCGGTTGGTTTTTGGGTTCAATCCAACCATGCCACTATCCATCTATGTCCAAACCTTAGGAAAAGTATTCCAAATGTTCCGTCTCATCAAGGGGAATCCAAAAAAGTCGACAGAACGTCAATCGGACATCCGGAGCTCAAGATATAAGCGTTTCCGCTCCGAGGGCCCGATTGGTTTCTATCCGAACCAACCCGGCCATACACAAATTTATCTGAAACCTTGAGTGTAATATACCGAAACGACCGTCTCAATCCAAGGATTGCTACGCAACTAACTGTGCATTGATCGACTGTCCGTAGCCCATGATATGGACAAAAGACTGGAAGTGGTCTGGAAATGGGAGTCTGGGCCTGGTCCGACCCGACCCAACCCCCCTGGGTCGGCCCGAACCGGTTCGACCCGAACCGGGTCCTGGTCCAGCCCATTAGGATGCGGCCCGGTCCGGTGGGAGTGGCTCGGCCCAGCGGGCATGGCCCGACCCGGCCTGGGAGGCCCGGCCCAGTGCGGCCGGTCTGGCTCGGGGCGGCTCGACGCTGGCCGAGTGGGGTTGGCTCGACGCCGGCCGAGCGGCCGCGCAATGGGGACGGCTACCCCATGATTGTCGTCGCGGCCCCCGCGTGGGGTCCATTCCTTGCCAGCGGACGCGGCCCAGCGCCGCGTCCCCTCCTCGGTCCAGCGCGGCCGCATGACCGGGCGCCTGCTGCCGCGGCTGAAGCCGCGACGGTCTCTCTTGGCGGCGCGCCAGGCACCGCCGCCTCCGGGGGGCTGGCCAGTGCCTGCCGCCGCCTTCGGCCGCCGGTGCCGCCGCGGCGGTGACCCGCACCGCCGGTGAATTCCACGGGCCACCGGAGTTGCTCCGGTTGTCTATTTTTGATTCTGTCTACGCCGGCGTTCGCCTCGGGTCTCGCACTTTACTGCGGAATCATCAAACCGCCTCTATGGCCTGTTCCATCAATGCCGTCAATCTGCTGTCAATTAATCAAACTGTGGAGCCTTCGAAACGATGCAACGGCACGGCGCGACGATGCCGCGCTTTTTCACCCGTTCTTCATCTTTTCTGCAAGGTAAAGTTGCACCGCTCCGCCATTGCTTGTGCCACAACAAGTACAACCAACAAAGGGGTAGGAGGTTTGACCATGTTGGTGCGGTCCGACCTCCTCCCGTTATTATGATAACAGGTGGCCCGATGAGAAGACGATGAACGAAAAAGAAAAAACCATGGGCAAAATCAAATAACCCCTACCTCGAAATTGACGTCGCACGTCGTCGAGTCGTGAAAGTCAAACGTCGATGTAGTCGGGTGTCGCGGAGGAACGGTATCGATTCTGTTGACGTCAGAGGAAGAAGAAGAACGTTGTTGTTAGCATCGGTCTCCACAATCGGTGTCTCCTTCCTTGTCGCGGAAGAGGAAGTAAAAAGAATTGGAGAAAACGTAGTGCATTTTTCGCCGAGTCGGAAGGCCATTCTTCGTTGGAGAGTCGGCGTTCTTCGTTTTAATGATGAAGTTCTTCAAAAGAGGGAAGAGCTCTCTCCCAAATTCTCTCACACAACCAAAACTCACAAAAATAAAATAAGGACTCTTCTTATTTTATTATTTTTCCATGCATTCAAACTTTTAAAATTCAAACACTTTGTTAAATTAATTGAAGTGGTTTAATCAATTAATTTAAGATGTGTATTGGAAAAATTAAAGAGGAGAAAGGGGAGAGTTACACAATTAATTATACGGGGTTTAAGGATTGTTAAAGTTTGTCACATCATTTATTACAAGGGGTTTTAAGGGGAAGAGTTAAGGGGGTTAGGGAATTTGAAGGGGTGGGGTTCGTGTGGGCCCCACCTCACCTTTATTCACACTTGGTTAGTTCCCCAACTTCCACACATGGTTATAAGTAAAATATGTTCCAAAAATTTTATTTATATCACAATTTAACATCAAAATTTAAACAACTCCTTCCGAGCAAACACATCATCGGAAAAGGTGCTCCTAAGCAATTACTGGTGTTGCAGTTCCATCGATGCCCTCAGATTTCGATTCCGAGGACCGGTTCAAAAGTTATAAAAAACCCGCTCGTTCGTTCACTGAACGTACCCGAGCTAAACTTTGGAAATTGATTCTAGGCACACCGGGCCTCGGAATCAGACGCCGTCAGAAACTGCGTACTCGCAAAATTCCAAATAAATTTAGAAAAAAAAAATTCCTTGAAATTTCCGAGTTTTTACAAGAATATAATAGTTTTAATTTGAAAAAATTAAATTCATTTATGGATTTATCATATCAATATTATCTTAATATGTCTTTTTTTTATTTCTCCAAAATAGTTTATTTTTCAGTGAATAGTTAAAAATACTGATTTTGCTAAACCCCCACTTTTATAACATTATTATAGTAAAATAATTATTTAATTTTTTTTAAATTTATATATATAATATATATATATATATATTTATAAAGTGAAATAAATCATTTAAATATACTATGTTTTATTTATAAAACCCAAGTTCTCTATTTTTCGAAACTTAAGTAATATTTCACTCTATAAATAGTTTTATTCTCCTATGTTAAAAATTAGTCTTCATAAAAAGTATATATTAATTATAAAAAATTTACTTCATATTGATAATATTATTTGATAAATGAAGTTAAAATTTTGGTTGTAAAATTATGATTAATAATATTAAATTTAATGATCATGAAAATAATAAAACTGTTATTTTCAAATTATTGTTTTATCAATATTGCGTAATTTTTATCTCATAAAATAAATTAATCACTTATAAATAATTATTATTAAATAAAATTTAAACCTATATATAAATATATTTACACTCATTAATCTTGTATTCAGTACTAAATATGACCAATAACGCTTAATTGTGAAAACATCTTTTTTATTAAAAAATGTTTTTTACATATTATACATTTTAATTTAGAAGTGAATTTTATAAAATATATAAATTTATATTAGACTAAATTGATATTAAATTTACCTTAAAAACATAAAAAAATTTTAACAGGGGTTACCCTATATTTTTAAATAGAATATAAATTACTTAGTTAAATATTAGTTACTAAGGTAAAAATAAAAATGTGAAAATGAAAAAACATATGTTAAAATGCCTAAAACATGTTTGGAAAGTATAAGTAGGTTCTTTATCAACTAAATATCACCTAAAAATACATTATTAAATTTTTAGGGGTCACTGATGAAGGGATAGTGTAATAATATCATGGACGGGTAAAGGGTATTCCCAAAAGTACCCTTTTTATAACTTATAAAACGGGATCACTTCCACCTCTCCGTGTTTACACATAAAATTATAATTTAGCTTGAAAATCTACCCAAAGTAATTCTCCTAAGATTCAATTTTTCATCTATAATCCCATGGTATTAATAAGTTATCTTAAGGCCTTTTTTTCGAAGAATATCTCTAAGAGAAGATCAAGTTTCTAAAATACGTATTACCTTATTCATAAATTTTTCTATTTAATATTCCTCTTTAAAATATCTTATATCAATAAAAATAAAATAATAAAATTATAATTATTATACCTATATGTTACTATATTAATATAATAACTATTATTTATTCCTCTCCATCTGTTAAAAAAAGTCATGTCAGTTCGTTGTGTGGGCTACCACCTCCACAAAGCGACATCTTCCATTTTTCACCACCATAATTCCTAGGTGGTAAAAAAGGATGTAATGGATGAATAAATATAATATATATTATATAAATATGATTATGAAATTTGAAAATTATCATTTACCTTCATTCGCACTCATTAGTTGAAAAATGGAAGCATTAATCGTCTGTAGGTGCAGACTACCACCTCCATGAGAAATGAGTTTCATTTGTCCTCTCCAGCCATCATGGATGGATATAAAAATATATTTAACATAAAAATATTATTTATATAAAATTATTAATATTATTCGTACTATAAAACTGTTTTACAATTCCTTCTGCCAGGGTAAACACATATAAGGAGTTAAAAAAAATTGATCAAACAACCTCGAGTAATCGAACTATGAAAGTATACTATATAACAAATAAATAGTGAGTTACAATATATTTTACACATTAAATAAAACATAGAATAAATTGGTTCTAGATAATTTATATAATAAACATATTTTTAAAATTTAGGAAGTTAGGAGCATGTGTATAGTGAATTTGGAACAAGGTAAGGGTTTTGTCTCAAAATTTCATACTTTAAGACACATTTATTTTATCCTCCTACTTTCATTTAAATAGAGTGTATAATGAAAATTTAATATATATATATATATATAATATAATGAATTATCCTTATTCATGGAATTTTAAATTCAACATTAAATTTTTTCTATTTCAATAGGTATTTATTAAAATGTTTCTTAGGCCATAAGGGGATCTGTCTCAATCACCCTTCATTTAGGCATGCCGTGATATTATGCACCGACCTTCATTTGTGTAGTGTAATTAATAACCCCTTGAATTATAATATCCTAAATTATTATAGAACTTTTAATGTTAAATTATATTATTTATCTTTCTTACTATGGTCTATAATTGATATTTTCCCTAGAATATAATGATTTTTTTCAAAACAGAATCTTATTTCTTGAGTTAGAATGTTTCTACCTGATCTTAATAATTAATTGGATATGGTATAAACAATTACTATATTATTAGATCAATTTAGATTCAAATAATTTTTATTAGTGAGTTCTATTCATTCTTAAAATGAAACCTGGTTAAGAATAATTTCCATCCTCATAAATGATGGTTTTAAAAGGACCAATCAGGATTTGTGTGGTAATTGAGACGAGGAGTAGGTTAATCAATGATCTTATCAATTTTATGTTTTTTTCTTAAAAAACATTAACATCTTCTAAGTGATAAATTAAACTACTAGAAATAAAAAAATAATAACAATCATTGGAACATAGGTATTTACAAGGTTCACTAATCAATAAAAGTATCTAGTCCTTGACATGGTTTAAAATTAATCCAAGACCACATAAAACACTAGAAAATAATCTTTTGGGTTGTTAAAACACGAATGAAATATCTTTACACTTACGCAACACTATATTAAATCCAAAATTCATTTGATCCTCGCATAAAATAAATATATAACAATGTTTTTAACAATAGTAAGAACCTTCACTAATAGGATTCAGTACTTTGTCAATGTGCTGCTTGAACTTTCTCCACATTTAATTTCTTACTATACTTTTTCCCCTTTACTTTATTTCAGAACTTTTAGTAAGAACTTATTCCTAGATGTATTTAGGAAATTTTTTATCCAAAAAATATTTTTTCTAATACAATTGGCTTTATGAAACCCAGTCCAATGAAACAAGGGCTAATTAACTATTTATGTAATTGTCTCTACACAATATATCTCTAATACCAAATGATTGGAAACTTTTTCCGAAATCCTTTAGACTTATGACTCTTTACACTATTCATATAATCATATCTTAACTTTTTTATTTACATCTTCTATATTTCCAAATTATACAATGTAACACCCCAAAATTTAATAGTATGTTATTTTCATTAAATTCAATATATTGTGTTGCATGCAACACCGAGTTCAAGCGCACCACGACTTACGAAACTAGCCATTCCAAAGAGGTTATGAATAGTATTAACTGAATTTTGAATTTTATAAACTCAATATAATTTTAACTTATGTATAATGTGTTTCTTAGACATATTATAAGAACAAAATCAATTTTTGAGATAACAAATGTATTTAAAAAAAATCAATTTTACCACCTTTAAATAGATAACCCTTATTTAATCCAATATTTTACCCTTTTACATATTCATATTGACTAAATAAAATTAATCGTTAGAATCAGGATCTCAAAATTTACTTTGCATGAAATTTTGGTATTTTTCTAATAATATTCATTTTTATGAATAGTGAGAAATAATATATTTTAATTTAAAACTGCCTTTTAATCTAATTTATTTATATGGTTTGATTATTTTTTAAATTGGTTTTGAAGTGTAACAAGATTATATTTTCACCCTTTAATCCAATTTTGGTTATTGGAATTAATTTCACTTTGAAATTATACATAAACAAGTGTCAATCTTTTGATAATTATTGTTTCTTAAAAACATGCTATTTATTTTGACAACGGGAATTAATTTTAAATTAATTATTCCAAATTCTGTGATTCGAATTCATAAAAATAGTCATCATTTTTGAATTTGGAATATCAAATATATCTTAGGCTGAATTTTTGGTATTTTTCTGAGAAACATCAATTTTTGATGAATAGGGAAACTTCTAAGTAGTAGTTAAAAATCCGGATTCTTCATTTAAATGAAATTTTACCGCTTCTTTGAATTTAATAGGTTAATTAAATGTAAAAAAATATTATAATAATAAAAAATTACCTTAACACTTGTCCTAACCTTATTTGATGAGTCATGGCCGACCATGGGCATCCTTGGGTCGATTTTGGGACCCCATGGAGCAACATAAGATTGATAATGACACTTTATTTTAATTAACTTAAAGTAAAGACAAAAATGGCATTATCAAATATCGTTTAGTATATCATTTTTTACATGGGGTTATATAAGTCGTTTATTTGACTATAAATAATCATTGGAAATATAAAAGGAGTTCCTACATTATGGTGATTGTTTTATAATTTTTAGACATCAAATAAATTATATTATTTTTGACATAATAATGATGTAGTATTTACCTCATTAATAAACAATTAAATAAATATGATTATTAATATTAAAATAATATCCAAAACATATCCAATTCTTATTGTATAATTTTATTTTGACCATGAGTCATCTTATATTCTACGTTAACTAGTTTTGGAACTTTAGAAAACGAATATCACTATATAATGAAATAATATTTTTACACTTTTCTATAGAGCCCCTCCCCGCCCTTATAAAAGGAAACCTCTTATAACCCATTCCAGACACCTCTGAAGCCCCATGGATCATCGAAAACCTGCCAAAATAATCTCCCAAGATCCAACTTTTCCTCCGAGAAGCCTTACCTTGGTCAGAAGGCACTTCAAGAAGTCCTTTTGGTTCAAACCAAAGTAAGTTACCCAAATTAAAGGTAACAATTTCTCATAAATTATTTTGTTTTATTTTTTTTATTGTACTTCTCCAAACCTCCTAAACACTTTTTATTACATTATTTTATAACAACACCAGTATCCTCAATATACATGGATGTTGTTATGAGATGAAATATAACTACACTTACAAACACCTCCATCTAATGGGTGAAGAACATATTGTTTCTGTGGATGGAAAACTAACGCCTCAAAAAATGATGATTGTTCGATTATAACCTACCGCCTCTCATGGTGGCCATTAAGATGGAACTGAATTTATACATGATATATATATATATATATATATATATATTTCTTATCTTTTCTTTATACTTATTTATTTTCCATTTATATCATTATTTTATGGTTTCCATTATGGGTAAAATGCGATAATTTCATTTGAGGAAGTGCGGACTACCGCCCCCTTAAAATGATTTGAATCTTTAATGCCTTATGTGGGAAATTTAAAGGATGGAATTAATGATTTTATATATTATATTATAATGTAATTATAATATACCTTTGTATAATTGTGTTTTAATTCTATAAAATAAAAAAATTGAATTGAAAGTAGCGTTCATGCTTACGTATGACTAACCATCACCATGAATGTTAAATTTGATTTCTATTCTCTAAATGTTATATACTTTTATAAATAGATATATGTACTGGATATATAATATATATATGATATCTAAATCATTTATATCATTCTGGAGATAATGGAATTTTTACCACATGGAAAAATTGTAATTATAACAAGTTCATTTTTTACTCAAGTTCCGAACATCAATAAATTATCCAATATGAACTCAAATAATTAAATAATTGTTATAGAAAGGTAATAATTTATATTAAAGGAATAATAAACTTGAAAAATGTTCTCAATCAAGTAGAAATTAACATAAGTTCATTATTTAGGATGAAAAAGGAACATACAAGACAAGTCAGACTTGAGGTAAGGGGTTTCTTATCCCACTTTTAGTTCTCTACGATTTCCATTATTCACCCCTTATTTATTGGATGTGGTGTATTGTGTACTGCCATTTGATACATATTATCATTATTATCTTTATATTCATGGTATTCTACGAATCATTTGGTAGTTATTAACTTTTGGTCATATGACTCAATTGATTACAACGAAGTAAGGGTTTTTCATCTCACTTTTTATTCTAGTGAGATTCATGCTACATTGGACACTATTTTCATTTGTATGGAATATGTACTTTCCATGATTGTATTCTCGGTGTAATATAATTTAACTTATTAGTATTGAAATCTTCATTGTATGATCCTTCTTTCATGGGTTGGATGTTTCAAAAGTTACCAATTCGGTTAGGGAATTACAAATTTCAATTTCCACTCAGTGGGATTTATGCCCACTTCATTGATTATTTTACTCCAAGATTATATTTGGAATCACAATTTATTATTTATGTACTAATTTCCACTCCCCTTTTTGTGGATATAATTTTGATACACATAATCACTCCATTGATAATTTCTTATGTCATTGATATAAACTTGATTTTAACTCAATTTCCATTCATTGAGTTAAACATCCATGTCATTGGTGTTGTTTTTAAAAGCATATGTGTGAATGTAATTTTATTGATTTACAATTAATATCCAATAATATTGAGTGTATTTATATTTATCACACATAATTATGTCATTGATTTATCATTTACCTAAGGATACTGTCTTTATAAGGGATTTCATCTCAATTTACATTCCTTTGATACTTCTTTGTTGTTATGCACCAATTCACTTTTATATGGTGCATATACTGTCCATTGACATAGTATATAATGAAATACATTATTCTCAAGATATTATAAAGTTTTTATTACCTCAATTATTTTTATTCAGGCGTCTCTCATTTGGTTAGGAACCCTACCTAAAATATCATTTTAAATATTTTAAAAATTAATTTTTCTAAATCTCTCTCATTACTCTACTGGAAAATAGGTCTATAACCACGGTTTTGTAAAAACCGTGGGTATAGGTATAGTATGGGAACCTATACCCACAATTGTGCCAAAAACCGTGGGTATTGTTTTCTAATAAGACCTATACCCACGGTTTTGGAGAAAACCGTTGGTATAGGGTATTTTCCAAAGACCTATACTGACGGTTCTTCAAAACCGTAGGTATTGCATTTTTTTTGGAAGACCTATACCCACAGTTCTCTAGAACCGTGGGTATAGCTTTCTCGCGTTATGGCAGGGAAAAAACATTAGGCGGGACACGAAAAAAATTTTGGCGAGAAGAAATTTTTTCACAGACCGTTTTAATATATATAGGCAGATGAATATATATATAACAAGTAACAATGTCAACTCGGTTGGTACCTCAGTGAAAAGCAGCTTTTAGGTTTACTGTCAGATGAGAGTTCGAATTCCCATGGTCTCTCTTTTTGTATTTAGATACCCCATTATATTAATATATATACGCCGATATATGTACCTATAAAAAAAAAGTTAACAGTTCGATTGGTCCGGTGTTCTGTGTAGGCGCGAGGTGTAGCAGGAGGTGCGGGTTCGAAACCCCGTATTAGGGTTTTTTGAATTTAAAAACCTGATGTGGATTATATTAATATATATAAGCAGATAGATATATACATAAAAGATAAAATTCACAACCCGGTTGGTTCGATGGTGGAGCGCGACCGCGAGGCCCAGAGGGAGGCGCGGTTTCGAAACCTCCTGGGCGCCTATTTTTTGAATTAAATACCCCACGGTTTGAAAACCGTGGGGTCTGTTGTGTGCCATGGTGGAACAGAAGTGTGCCACATTTGACACCCCCTGTACCCACGGTTCCCCAAAACCATGGGTATATGCTAAGACCCCTATACCGATGCCTTTTCATCCCACGGTTCCCAAAACTGTGGTTATAGGCTATACACGCGGTTTTGGGGGTATACCCACGGTTTTGAACCATGGGTATATGCCATTTTTCCAGTAGTGTTAATGTCCATGTTTTCAAATTGGTTTTAAGGATTTATTTATATGGACCTTAATGTTTTAAAATTAAAATTACATTTAAATGTTTCAAAGTGGTATGATACACATTGATTCAAAAATCTATTTTTAAATGTCTTCTTAACAAATAGTGTGACTTTTAAATGTATTCAAGAAAAAGGGAGATATTTATCTCAAATAGTATTGATGATTATTTTCATCTATTTCAATATCCTTCATTATTCTGGATTGAGGTTAATCTGTTACAATAAAATCTTCTATATTGTCTTGAATGAGTTATGTTTGACCGTGGATGTGCTATTTTTATAACATTCATGGTTTGTGGATAAAGTGTTGACATTTTTATGCTAGTTTTAATACGAATGTTTATGTTATGTTTCAAACTTTTCATACGAGGAATGCATTGGACTTAGTAAGTGACAGGTGGAGCCCGCTATAGATCTTCGATGCATCGGTAGGTCTCATGAGACAAACTATTATCTTGGAACAAGGCCTTGAAAAAATCATATTTGTAGTCTTGGCACAAGGCATTGACTATGTGGTTATGATGTCTGGAATTATTCATTCCATCGTTATGATATTAGATATTGATATTTCATGTGGTTATTTGACTAGTAGAATACCCATGAATATGTTTTATCATGGAATTATTTACTCATCTCATATTCCTATCATAAAGTGTTCATGTTTATAATTTGTAAAGTCGTGTGTTTTCAATTATTCACCATGCCTAATGTGTATGTTATCTTCTGCTATATTGCGTACTCTTACTGAGCATTTGATCTGACCCCTTTCTCATGTTTCATTTTCCCCAGGATATGAAGAAGTTAGGTATGAGTGACTTTCAGGAATAATCTTGGAATCTTGGATGTTTCTAATGGAACACATTAGTGTAGTTTTTATTTTCATGTTGTAGTGTTGAAATTATGTATGTATCTTGTTTCCAAGACTACAAAACTGATCGGTCTGTTAGGACTTGATTCCTTGTAATCATTCCAATGTTATGTAATAATGGAACAACTCCTGGATTCTGGGGTCAGGACATTACAGTTGGTATCCGAGGATGTTTAGTACAAACCTTGGAAACTAGATTTAGATAAACTTTGATTAGAGCACATTACCCTAAGATAGAATTTTAGGATTAGTATAGAAGAACTTCCCAGAATCTTGGTAATGTATAGATTTTGTGTATTTTCTAAGTAGTATATCCATGTCTTGATACGAGCAAGTAGAGACGACTCTGGCACAAATGTAGTTAGGAGTGAAAACATAGACAAGGAGTTTTAGGCTTGACCTGGGCTATCCTGGTACATGACAACGGGCATTGTTGCACTCTTGGTTATGACACTCCCAGGGGATATGCTTAGGATAATTTACATTCTCTTTACAAACTAAATTGAAGGATTTTAATATAAGATGAGAATAAATGACTTTGGTTAATCCTAAGTTGTTTTAAATTTAAAATAAGGTGTCATGATATTCTTCAAATGATTTTATGACAATTATTACTCACATAATGCTTTCTGGTATTAGTCAATGGTTATATTCCAAGGAATTCATAGTAATTTTGTGAATGATGAACAGGGTTTGAACGTTGGTCGAAATGAGAAACAAAATGGAATGTTGACAGGTGTAAAATCTATCATGTCCATGCCAAATCAGTTTTCAAAAAATATGATCAACAACATATATATTAACCAACTCTCGAACTCAACAAGGAAGAGAAAAGTGGTGAATGATAATGCTCCTGCAGTGAAGACCATGGAGAAAAGAAATCTCATTTTCTATCATGCAAGAAATGTGTAAGGAGACACCTAGTAAGGTTTCTTAATTGAAAAAATAAATGATTTATGTTTCGGAAAGAAGGACATAATGTAAACAATTGTCGAGGAAAAATGAAGAGTACTATGGATGAAAATAAAAATGGTCATAAGAATCCATTTATAGTCGTTTTCTGTAATTGTAGGGGACCTTTCCATTACCCGAGTGAATGAACTATTCTATAGGATATCCTCTTGGTCATGGAAGAAGCTCTGTTGAAATAAAAGGATGGAGAAATGTTTAAAAAGTATTAGTTCTCTTTGTTGATGGGATTACATTGGAATACATTTCTCTTGTATTTGTAACCCTGTAGTTTGTCATTTGAAAATGATATTTGAGGAAGAATTATCTTTTCTCTTGTAGATATAGTTATAAATAACCATTTGGTTTTATATGATCATTGAGTTTGAGGAAATTACAAGTTATTAAATTTTGGAATGAAAATGCGAGGTAAGAGATAACATTTGTGATGAAATTTTGTTATACTTATTTTGAGGAATTCTATCTCATTTTTGGGAATATTATAAAATCATATAGTTTTTGAAAAATGAAAACACGTAGACCATTTGACAACCCATCACGTTGGACAAAACTACGAGAATCGAACCCACAACCATAGTGTGATTGGGATTTATCACCTACCCCTGGACTACGTGAAGTAACTGGTTAGTTTGACTAATTTTGTTTAGTTAAAGTATTTTATTGATCAATAATAAGTTGATTTGGGATCTTATGTCTTATCAAATGGATATCCTTAGTATAAGAAAAAGATTTGTTGATTAAGTGATAAATATTATTTTGGAAGACGTTCTCTCTATTGGGAATAATTTATGCCTAAGGAAAATAGAATACTATGGGATTTCATTTGAAGAGTAAAGGTGTTTTTTACATATGTTCTTATTGTGGATTTATAGAGATTTGGGTTATTTCTGAAAATTATTAACCTATCATATAGAATATGTGATTAGGTTAATTAATTTTATGTATGTGACTTTAAGAGTAATCGATATTATTTGGAGATACAATTTAACGTGGAAAACTACATAAGTAAATTCTTATGACTTTTGGGTTTCAATATTAGTTTGGTTTATATTAAAATATTTTATGGAAATTTTTTTTATTGAATGGTATTTATTGAAATTTGGGAATTGTTGGTTTAATTTTTGAAATTAAGATTAGTATTTCATTCCCTATAGTATTATCCTTTTTGCGGATCATCTTATATTTTACTAACCATTTAGGTTTTGGTTAATATCTAAAGAAAAGGGAAATATATAGTTCATCCATTTTGGATTTTGTGATTCTATATATGTTGATTATAGTGCTTCAAGTGTGACCAAGTCATCATTAATACTCATCATTTGGACTAAAATATGAGTTTCTAGTAAGAATTAGATAAAGGTTTAAACTCTACTTGTCATGTATATTTTTGTTTTCTTATTCTATGAATAAATTAATTATTAAACTTTAGGGAAGGCATATTAAAACCAAAAATGTGTTATCCTAATTCTTTATGTTTTGTTGAACAGATGATATTTTAAATCGACATAGATTAATGGCTTTGAGGCCCTCAATTTTACACTAGTTTGTGATTGATGAACTCAATCACTCTTTATATATATTTACATTTTTCCTCCATTTATGTGCCGATAATTTCCACCAATGTTCTCCCAATAGAGATCATAATTTAGTGGTGAACTTTTCATATCCTTTTCCATCTTATTAAGACTAAATTTTATTATCCCAATCTCCAATTTGGGTTTTCCACAAAGGTATTTTTCTATTTTTAGCCTTTTATTTTTAAAGAACAATTTCAAATTGTGAGGATTCAATTTATAGAAGGAGGGGAGAATGTAACAACCCAAGATTTCATAGTAAGTTATTTTCATTAAATTTAATAGATTACGCTACACACAACAACGAGTTCGAGCACACCACGACTTACCAAACTGGCCATTCAAAAGCGGTTATGAATAGTTTTAAATGGATTTTAAAATTTATATACTCTATATAAATTTAACTTTTGTATTATGTGTTTTAAAGACATATTATAAGAACAAATTCAAATTTTCAGATAAAAAATGTATTTTTAAAAAAAATTCAATTTTACCACCTTTTAATGGATAACCCATTTTAAATCCAATAATTAACACTTTTACATATTAATTTTGAAAAAATAAAATTTTTCTATAGGATTGGGACATCAAAATTTACTTTGGATGAAATTTTGGTATTTTTATAATAATATTCAATTTTTTATGAATAGTGAGAAATAATGTATTTTAATACAAAACATCCTTTTAATATAATTTATCAATATGGTTAGATTATATTTTAAATTTGTTTGAAGTGTAATTAGATTATATTTTTAACCTTATATCCAATGCTGGTCGTTGGAATTTAATTTCACTTTGAAATTAAATATAAATAAGTGCCAATCTTTTGATAGTTATTATTTCTTAAAAACACGCTATTTGTTTTGTCAACGTGAATTAATTTTAAATTAATTAATAAAGATTATCTGTTTTTAATTTGGTAAAATAGAAAATAAAATTTTAATTTGAAATATCAAATATAGATTAGACTGAATTTTTGGTATTTTTCTGAAAAACATCAATTTTTGATGAATAGTGAAACCACTAAGTAGTAGTTAAAAATCTGACTTTTTCATTTAAATGAAATTTTACCGCTTCTATAAATTGAATTTCGAAAATCAGAGATACTTGGTTATTATTAGTAAGTAAAATATTGTTTAATAAGATGAAAATAATTTTTGGTGAATAGTATCTTTTGACTTTTATATAACACAGTTAAAGGTAAATAGGGTAATTCAAGGTAAAAAGAATATTATAATAATACAAAATTACCTTAACACTTTTCCTAACCTTATTGGATGAGTCATGACCGACCACAGTCTTCCTAGGGTCAATTTAGGGGACCCATGGAGCCACTTAAGATTGATAATGACACGTTAGTTTAATTAACTTAAAGTAAAGACAAAAATGACATAAACAAATATCTTTTTGGATATCAATTTTTACATGGTGTTATATATCTCATCCTTTAGACTATAAATAATCATTTGAAAAATAAATGGATCTAATAAATTATGGTAATTTTTTATAATGTTTATACATCAAATAAATTAAATTATTTATGACACAATAATAATGTAGTAATTACCTCATTAATAAATGATTTAAATAAATATGATTATTAATATTAAAATAATATCCAAAATCTATCCAATTATTACTGGATGATTTTATTTCGACCATGAGTCATATTATATTATAATTTAATTAGTTTTTTACCATTATAAAATGAATATCACTATATAATAAAATAATATTTTCCCACTTTCCTAAAGAGCCCCCCCCCCCTTATAAAAGGTCACCACTTCTAACTCATTCCACACACCTCTCAAGCCCCTTGGTTGGTACAAAACCTGAAAAAATAATCTCTAAAGATCCCCCTTATATTCCTATAATCCTTAATTTAAGCAGAAGGCACTTCAAGAAGTACTTTTGGTTCAAACAAAGGAAGTTACCCTAATTAAAGGTAACACTTTCTCTTAAATTCTTTTGTTTTATATTATTTTATTTTACTTCTCCAACCCCATAAAAACTTTTTATTACTTAATTTTATTAAAAAAAAGTATCCTAAATAAACTAGGATTTTTTATGGGAAGTATTCGAACTACACTTACATACACATCCATCTAATGGGTGAAGAATATACTGTTTCTGTGGATGGAAAACTAACGCCTCACGAAATGATGATTGTTTGATTATCTTCTACCGCCTCTCATGGTGGCCATTAAGATGTAACTTTATTTATATATGATATATATGTATATTATGTTAATGTTTTATTTATGCTTCTTTATTTTCCATTTATATCATTATTTTATGGTTTCCATTATGGGTGAAACGCGATAATTTAATTTGAGGAAGTGCGGACTACAACCCCCTAAAAATGATAAGACTCATTAATGTGTTATGTGGGAAATATAAATGACATAATTAATGATACTATATATTATATTATAATGTAATTAAAATATACCTATGTATCATGATGTTTTCATTCTATTAAAATACAAAATAGTAATGAAATTAGCGTTCATGCGTACGTATATCTTACCGTATCAATGAATGGTACACTTCATTTCTTATCTCCAAATGTTATGTACTTTTATAAATAAATATATATACTGGATATATAATATATATATGAAATATAAATCATGTATATAATTCTAGAGATAATGGTTTTTTGACCACATGAAAAAATTGTAATTATAACAAGTTCATTTTTGACACATGTTCCGAACATCGATAAAATATCCAATATTAACTCAAATAAATAACTAATTGTTATATCAAGGTAATAAGTGATATAAAAGGAATAATAAACATGTAAAATGTTTATAATCATTTATAAATTAACTTAAGTTTATTATTCAAGAAGAACAAGGAACATACAAAACAAGTCAGACTTGAGGTAAGGGGTTTCTTATCTCACGTTTAATTCTGTGAGATTTCCATTATTTTCCACTTATTTATTAGATGTGGTGTATTGTGTACATAAATTTGTTATATATTACCATGATTATATTTATATTCTTGGTATCATGTGATTCATTTGGTGGTTATTAACTTTTGGTCATACGACTCGATTGATTACAACGAAGTAAGGGGTTTTCATCTCACTATTTATTCTCGTGAGGTTCATGCAAAATTGGCCACTATTTCCTTTTGTGTGGCATATTTACTTTTAATTTTTTTTATTATTTGGGTAATATAATTTAATTTAGGGGTATTTAAATCTTTATTGTATGATCCTTCCTTCATGGGTTGTAAGTTTCATAAGTTACCCAATCAGTAAGGGAATTTTAAATTTCAGTTTCCACTCAGTGGGTTTTATGCATACTTAATTTATTATTTTACTCCAAGATTATGTGTGAAATAAATATTTGTTGTTTATGTAGTAATTTTTACCCCCCTTTGTGTGGATATACTTTTGATACACATAATAACACCATTGATAATTTCTCAAGTCATTGATATAATCTTGATGTTAACTAAATTTCCATTCATTGAGTTAAACATCCAAGTCATTGGTGTTGTTGTTACAAGAATATGTGTGAAGGTACTCTGATTGATTTACAATGAATATAAAATCATATTGAATGTATTTATATTTTTGAAACAAAATTATTTCATTGATTTATCCTTTACCTAAGGATATTGTCTTTATGAGGGATTTCATCTCAATTTACATTCGTTTGAGACTTCTTTGTTGTTATGCACCAATTCACTTTTATATGGTGTATATACTATACTTTGACATATTATATAATGAAATAAATTATTCTCAAGATATTATAATGTTTTTATTACCTCAATTATTTGTATTCATGCGTCTTTAACTTGGTTAGGAACTATAACTAAAATATCAGTTTAAGTGTTTTAAAAATTTATTCTTCTAAATCTTTCTCATTAATGTCCATGATTTAAAAATGGGTTTAAGGATTTATTTATATAGGCATTATCGTTTTAAAATTAAAATTAATTTTAAATGTTTCAAAGTGTTATGGGACTCATTGATTCAAAATTATATTTTTAAGCGACTTCTTGACAAAAAGTGTGACTTTTAAATGTTTTCAAGAAAAAAGGTTATATTTCTCTCAAATAGTTTTGATGATTATTTTCATCTATGTCAATATCCTTAATTGTGATTGATTGAGGTTAAACTATTACAATAAAATATTCTATATTGTATTAAATGAGTAATGTTTGATTGTGGATGTTCTATTTTTATACCATTCATGGTTTGTGGATAATGTATTGACATTTTGTATGCTAGTTTTAATACGAATTTTTATGTTATGTTTCAAACTTTTCGTATGATGAATGAATTGGGCTTAGTAAGTGACAGGTGGAGCCTGCCATAGATCCTCGATGCATCGGTAGGTCTCATGAGACAAACTAGTGTCTTGGCATTAAGCCCTTGACAAAATCTTTTTTGTAGTCTTGGCACAAGGCCATGACTATGTGGTTATGATGTCCAACATGCATTCCATCATTATGATATTAGATGTTGATATTTCATGTGGTTATTCGACAAGTTTTATACCCATGACTATGTCTTATTTTGGAATTATTTACTCAACTCATATTCTTTCCATAAAGTGTTCATGTTTATTATTTGTAAAGTTATGTGTTTTCAATTATTCACCATGCCTAATGTTTATGTTATCTTTCTCTGTATTTCTTACTCTTACTGGGTGTTTGAGCTCACCCCTTTCACATGTTTCATTTTCCCAGGATATGAAGAAGTTAGTTATGTGTTACTTGTAGGAATAATCATGGAAGCTTAGATGTTTCTAATAGAATAAATTAGTGTTGTTTTTCTTTTCAAGTTGTATTGTTGAACTTATGAATGTATCTGGTTTCCAAGACTACTAAACTGGTTGGTCCTTTGGGACTTGATTCCTTGTAATCATGCCAATGTTATGTAATAATGCACCAGGTCATGGATTCTGGGGTCGGGGAATTACATAAAATCTTTACTCGATGAATCCTCACTATGATATATATGAAGTTTTCCCAATAGAATTAAGGACAAGGCACATATATTAAATTCAAACTTCCAACTTATATTTTGAGAGAACTACTTTTTTTTCAGTTTTTAACCACCTATGACCATACTAAAAATTAGGAACTTTCCTTAAGGATCCACATTAATAAACTCTTCTAACAATACGTATATCAAAACTAGAATCATCATCTTACTTTAGGATTGTTATAGAATTAAATGACCAGGTTAGCATCATCGCATTGATGAATTTATTAAATCTTCATAGATATATTCCAACCTTCAGTAAAGTATAAATTTATAACACCTATTTATTCTAGTGAAACTTCATCCATTGATCCTTCCAAACTTTCTAGGAACAACTCAGAAAGATTTCTCAAGGAACATACACTATCTAATGAATTGATTCAGAAAACCTAATCTCTTTTATTCTCTAGGAAAACTCTGTATAATGACCTTTATATGGAGATTTTTTTTCTAACGAATTCATATGGAAACTTCAATTTTATTAATAAACTATTACTTTCTAGTTGTTATGTATTTTATTCCCTTAACATCTTTATAAAATTCCATCTGATAGACTTTATAAAAAATAAATTATCCTTCTTATTAGATGAAGGTATAATGATCTTTTAGTGTAATTTTAAAACATTTATATGAATATTTAACTTTGATCTATCTGGTGTACTATGTTGGATGAAAAAAGGTCATCTGATGGAATAATTCCAATTAAATTTCCCATATTATTCTATCCAATATTTTTTTTCAAACCTATATTGATCGGAAAACGTTATAAATGTTTGAATGAATGTTATTTATACTACCACAACTTCAAATATTCCTAAAACATGATCTTTGAATCCTGAAAATTCATTATTTCACATATTTAAATTTTTATAGCCACACATTTTTCCAATAGAATAAGTAATATGTACTTAAAATACATCATAGCATAAACTTTATACAATATAATATCATTCTACCCTTTCTATACATGCATGGATCATGATAACATTCAGTAATCATGATGTTTGAAACGTTAACACTAGTAAATAATAACTTGATTCTACTTCAATGAATATTACATCCATTGGGACTTGTAAGAATACTTGGATAAAAATTCCATTCCATATTTTCTCCATTAACTTTAGTATGATAGACTTCATCCATTATCCTTGAGCTATTGGACTCTGTCTGATCTAAATTTCAACACAACAATGTTATGTGATTTATGTTCTAAAAAATGTTTCGTGAATTATTTGAACAAAAAATGAAAAATCTTTGATAAAACAATCTTGAAGTCTAACCAAATTCTTCTTAAAGTTTCACCTTAATTTTGTTTCTAGACACATCAAGAACAACTTAGCTTCAATAGGTTTCTACTCCTTGTCCATGATTTTTCTCCCCACCAATGAACTTTTTTTATTAGATTCAAAATTATTAATTATCTCACATTAACATTTTTTTCAACTATAACATTTTCAAAATAATGTCTTATCAACACTTTGTAATATTTAGATTTGAAACAAAGGTATTTTAAAATATTAAAATTTATTTCCTTCCATGATCATTTGTTATATCTTCCATACCACCCTCATTACATTTTTTGTTACACATTCTCTTTATTTTCTCTACATTTTAAGAAATATTATTCACATGAACATACTTTTTTTTTATATATGTACCTTATATATATACATAGTTAAATATCCTTTTAATTTTTAAGGATATACCCGATTTTTGTTCCCTTAAAAATTACATCTTTTAGGTAAACATGAATTAGGGGAACAATCCAATTTCTAGTATCATGGTAGAAATCACCCACAAAAATATTTTTAAACCATGATTAAATTATATAAACGAAAATTATTTTATGGATTACCCTCTTGTTTAAATTTTGGTTTCATGTAAAATAATTAGATCTTAACTTCTTTAAAAAATCCTTTACTTATTTCACAAAGAACCACTTAAGTAGATAATTTTTTTTTCTCATAGATCATTCTCTTGAATTTTATGAATTTTACCTCCCTTTTCAAGACATATTTCCATTTTTAAATTATTAAATTTCATAATTATATAATTCCTTTTTATCATAGGAATATTTATGATTTATCCTTTAGTTATACCTTGAATCTGAATTAGGAAACACACGTCCTTATCTTGGGTTTGATCATGATTTATATATGGTTTTTTCCTCATGTGGCACACATATGTATGATTTTAATTATGTGATAGGTTGTACCAGAATTATACATCCATCTAATGAATTGGATAGTTTTTCCATATAATGAGAAACTATTTATGATGCATCAACATTTATCCTAAGAATAATATGTTATATGACGGGTGGGATAAGAATTATATAGCCCTCCAATGCATTAGGTAAAGCTTTTTATCTATTGCGATTTTATTTATGAGATTATGGAGTGAACCTAATCTACCATGGAAATTGTTTCACTATTTTTATGGGGATTAGTAGTGAAACCAATCCACAATGGGACTTTTTATACAATTTTTATTGTAATACAGATTGAATCTAATCCACCATGGGAATTTTTCCACAATATTTATCGGAATGAGGAGTAAACCTAATCCAATATTATAATTTTTCCACTTTGATAGTCATGATATTGAGTATTTACTTACACTTATTATATCATGTTTTATGTTATTACCACATATTTATAATTTCATTATCTTATGATATCATTTACTCATACCATGTTTCCATGATTACATCACATTCTTTTTCCATTTAAATATTTTTTATGTTGAGATTAAATATCCTTCCTTCACGATTTCTTGAAAACTATCATTTTTCTATGCTATTTTTATAATAAATTTATTCAAGGTATTATTTTATTGTATTCTTATGATCTAACCCTTGATGACATGTT